>NW_024121122.1:15479352-15996844 GCF_016745375.1 Pimephales promelas
CATTAAAAAATGAACATGTTATTATTATAATTGCTTTAAATGGACGAGAGCGAAAGGAGCTAAAGAAGACAGGTTTCACCTCATGAAGTTTGTGGAGAGAATGTGAAAATCTATCATAACCAATGGGAGTCTGTTTTGAGGATAATATAAGATTGTTTAGATTTTATTTAATCATTTTATTTTTTCCAATTTCCATACTTCAATACACTCAAAATGTAAACCTTTTATGGTTTACAAATTTCAGTTGTATTGTAAAATTCCATCAAATTAAATTGAATAATCCTTACATACAGTATAGAATGAATAAAAAAAAACATTATTGACAAAATAGCTTAACATTTTGAACAAATCTGAATGAAACAAGGAATTAATTAGTTTATGGGATTCGTGTTTATAAATTTCAACATTGTTTCTTTTTTCTTTTTTATATGAATAATATGTAAGAATTATTCAATTCAATTTGATGGAATTTAACTATAGAATTGAAATTTGTAAATCTTTAAAAAAAAAAAGGCTTACATTTTTTTCATAATTATGTTCACTTTACAATGAATTCTATATTAAAGAATTAGTATGTGTGTCCAGACTTTTTACATATGTTAAAATTTAGATCAGCATTGTTTCCCATTCTTTCTATAGAACTGCAGAAAATAGCTGCTGATATGTTTGGCATGGAAGCGGCTCTATATGTCCCCACAGGAACGATGAGTAACCTGATTGCAGGTGAGATTGCAGGATAGTGCCCAGGGCTATTAATATAACTTGTTTACAGTTGTCACATGGTAAAAGCTTATAGGTAAACTGCACACGTATTTTGCAGTGGCTGTGGTTGGCGTGACTGCCTAAAAGACACCTCTGGCTAATAAAATCTGATTTGGTGCTTTAGCACACATAAATAACTCACTATTCAAGGAATTTTGTTCTTGTTAGTGACCACCAGATGCTGCACTAATGTACACATATGTTCCCCTCATGTTTTTTCTTTCTTTCTTTCTCTCTCAGTTATGGTTCACTGCAGAGAGAGGGATGATGAGATGATAGTCGGAGATCTCTCTCATATTCATGTTTATGAGCAAGGAGGAAGTGCACAGGTATGATCAAATGGGGGATATATTTGTCTCCTACTTAGGATTACATCTTCTTTTTCTCAGAATTGTATTTAATATTCTTGGTATCCTACATCAATTCAAATTTAATTAAGTAATCTATGCAATCTGCGTGATTTGTGTCACATATTCATAAAGCAGTCGGCTATTTTATTCCATGTTATTTCTACTACAGAATGCTATTAAACACAATGATAATTTGAGATGTGGTGGAAATTATCATGATGGTTTAGAAAAAAATAAATAAATTATATGATGCATCTACACTACCACTCTGATGTTTGTGATTAGCAAGATTGTTTACTGAAAGTCACTTACCGTGTAAAAATGTGAGTATCAAATATGATACAATTAGACGTTGTATTGCATTGCATATGTTTTTCCGCCCACAATAAAAAACTTAAGAGCTTTGATCATAAAACTATGCAGTCAAATGAAATCTTACCAAGACATATTATTGGGAGATATAGATGGACAAACAAATAATTTAATCTTATAGTATTTTTTTGGCCATATAAATATCATATTTAATCAAATTTAGCTTTTTTTACTGTCAAGTATGAGCTCCATATTCTACTGATGTCATACTATATGAGCCATACAAAACATTATCAAATATAATACTCAACCAAAAAAACACACACATTTTTTTTTTGTAGATTTCAAGAACGGTTTAATAAACTTCCATTAAAAAAATAGATTTTTCTGACTACTGTTTCATATGCCAGGAATTAATTAACTATTCAGGGTATGAAAAGTGTGCTTTAAGAGAGCTTATTTTTTGACAAAAGTGCACATAGTTGAATCCATGTAGCACATTATCAATAGGATGAAAAATATGTGTTGTTTTTTATGTTCACAGCTAGCAGGCGTCCATTCTGCAACAGTCACCACCCTTGGCGATGGCACCTTTGACCTAGACCAGCTGATCTCCAAGATCCGTCACGGTTACCCTGACCCACACTACCCACGATCCCGCCTGGTTTGTGTGGAAAACACGCACAATATTCAGGGAGGGCGCGTCCTCCCACTCTCCTTCCTGCAGGAGGTTAGATATTAGTTAAACTTAAGTTCATTAAACATGTGTCTGAGAGAGAGAGAGGCAACATGATGAGGCAGCCAGACACCTGGGGCTGAACTCTGAACAATAGGACACAATCGCTCCATTTAGTAAATCAGTGATTAAACAAAGACTGATTTGTTCAGCACTCTGGCACGAACAGGTTCTGCTTTAGATTTGACAAATGATCCACATATTACACCTTTGTTCATTGATTGAATTACTTTGCACTGTGACTGAATGTATGTCTATAACTGTGTCTCTTGCTCAAAGCTTCGCTCCGTAGCTGATAAGTTTGGTTTGGCTGTCCATATGGATGGAGCGAGGGTGATGAATGCAGCTGTGGCACTTGCCGTCCAGCCATCTGTTATACTGCAGCATTGCCACTCTGTCAGTGTGTGTCTGTCCAAGGTAAGCAATCACAGGTTTAGGGTCCACTTTAGTATAATATATAATATTTATTTTATTCTTGCATGGCTTTATTTTTTTTATATAGCCTATATAACCATGAAGTTCATATAGTTGTTCTGGTTCATTCAGCCCTGCTACATGAAATGTACTCAATATAAGTTTACTATTAAGGTAGTTATATATTAATAGGAGGGGTCTTCATACAATGAGTTGATTTAGTAAAATTATTAAACAATATATTACTTTAATAATTTTTAAAAATAAACATATTTTATCCATTATTTACAATTACTTTAAAATGCATTATATATATATATATGAAGAGTTCAGATGCAAAAGTGCCATTTGAAATTTTCTTCAAGAATGATCATTTGTATCAAGCTTGTATATTTAAGTTCAGTAATTTCACTTAAATGACAATTAATAGGTAATCTTCACTGCCATTGAAATTGTCAGGGAAATTATTGTGAGTGAAATTACTGAACTTTAATATAAAGTCTTGATAAAAATGATCATTCTAGAAGAAAATTTCAATGGCACTTAGAAGCTTTTGCATCTGAACTCTTCATATATAATGCATTTTAAAGATGATTATATATTAAGCAAATATTATGATAAAATAATAATAATAATAAATGTTTCTTAAGCACCAAATCAGCATATTAGATTTCTGAAGGATCATGCTGGATATATATATATATATAATTAGGAAATTGAAACTGTATAGCAACTGCAGCGATAAATTCACCTAGAACATAATAGTGATATTTTCATAATAGGAAAAATGTACTTATTAAGACCTGCAGTAGCTTTCATGCTCCGGGAAGTGTTTTTCTGGGAAAGTTATTTTAGTCATTTTGAACAAAACATCTCCAGGCAGTCAGAGTTTCCACCAAAAAGAACTGGAAATGAGTTTAAGTGAGAGGCATTGAAAATGACCTTGTTAAAGTCAGTGCCTCTATGGTTTATGACCTGCACCCTGAAGGTGTCTCGAATGTTCAGATAATCAAGTCTTATTTTTAAGTCATATCATCAAAGTGTGGTACTTTCCTCTGATAACGCACCTGTAATCATATCGTATCATCTAGGATTTGAAATGTCCTCACTCATTACTCCCCTGAAAAGAACTCAACATCACAACTCAGACCAAGTTGACTGAAACGTAAAACCTAATCACTCTCAACAAAATCCTTGGAGTAGATTTCAACAAGCGTATTTGCATTTTAATTACAGAGCTTGTTTGCAGCTAGCTAAACAGGCTACTCTCTGTCACCGAATTTTCCTCTTTCCTCTTGCTGAAAGACGTTAAATGTAATTGAGGCTTACAGACAAAGATCACCAATATGAAAGTCAAATCACATCTGACTACAGACATAAGGGGAAAAGCAACTATCTGTATTCCGTGCGTTTTCTCAGATCAGATAGCTATCTGTTTTATAAATACCCTCCGAGACGGATTTGAATCGGATCAGGAGGTGGTCAGGGTCGCATTCCAGACATTTCATCCCAGTTCCCAGTTTAGTTTTCTCTATCCTTATCTATGCCATTTCATGCAAAGAGCTGGAAATCTCACACAATGCAGAAACAAAAGGCTCATTTGATCTGACTTGCTCTTTGGCAGGGACTCGGGGCACCTGTGGGCACCATGCTAGGTGGGTCGAAAGATTTCATACAGAGAGCAGTGCGTGCCCGCAAGACACTTGGCGGAGGAATGCGCCAATCAGGTGTCTTGGCAGCAGCTGGTAAGATTGCCCTGTCAGACATGATTGGCAGACTGGAGGAGGACCACAGGAACGCCAGACGCTTTGCTCAAGGTGACAGAACCCCATAGACTTCCCTGAACCCTCAGCGTGACGCTACACAGGCACTGTACACATGATGCTTTACTAACAACAGTTAGCTTGAGCGTGAGTAGCTTTCATGAAATATTTTTGGACCATAATTATTATAAATGAATCAGAAGGAATATATTAGGCGTATAACATACTCTAATTCGCAGTAGCTGAAATGAGTTAATGGCAGCACCGTTTTGTATGTCATCTAATTATGCTCATTCTCATTTGGCAATAATGCATACTAAACCTGTCTGACTGAAAAAGCAGAAACTAAAAGCATCAAAATGGCAGAACTGGTTAGAATAAATAAATAAAAATTCACCGGAATATTTCACTCAAAACTAAAAGTCATTTCGGCAGTTATTCTGTCTAGGCTGTCAAGCTCCAAAAGGCAAAAAAAAAAAAAGTTTTCATTATTTATTATTAAATCGGTCCTTGAGTTCAACTCACTGACTCAAGCAGTTACAATGCAGCAGTTACAATTAAAATTACATTAATGAATAATGACCTAAATGACGGTTTGTTCTTCACACAAAGTGACTGTATGACTCCAGAAGTCTTGGAATATAGTGCACCAGTCACATGGACCAAACACATGATACTTCTATGGTGCTGTTGTGTCCTTTTTGAAGCTTGAACATTTCAGTTCCCATTCAGCGCCTTGAAAAGTGCTATTTAAAATTGAATGAAATTCCATGGACTGGGTCCAGTTTAAATGGTAAATGAACTGCATTTACTGTATATAGCGCGTTCACAGACCCAATGGCTTTACATTTGCCTCACATTCACTCACTCATTCATACACCGACCAACATGACATCATGACTTTTGCGTAAACATACACTGTGTTATCTCTACGCATTTTGAGCTACCCGCGTGTATGTCTACGCCGTTAAATGTCAGAGTGATTCCGCGTGTATGTAGACGCCATTAAATGTCCGAGCTAAACAAGGCAAAATGTAGATCTACATCTGGAGAGTGATATTTTTTTTCCTAAAATGGTAGGGGAAGACTCATAAATGCTATTAACCCCAGTGACGGGTACCTAGGGACGGGGTTGGGGTAGGTCATATATTCATACAGTAATGTAACGTTAAGTCAACGGCGTTCATATACACACACTGAAAAGCGATTATGCGTGTTGATAGCATACCAAAAATGCAAATACGAAATTGCCGTGTCATACATACGCCATTTCATGAGATCAGTCTGCACTGACGGTGGTGTCAGCCATACAAGGCACCATCTAGCTCGTCGGGAGCAGCTGTGGTTAGGTGTCTTGCTCATGGACACCTCGACACTTGGTCAGGTGGAACCGGGGATTGAACCACCAACCTTCTGGTTTGTAGACAACCTACAATATAGGTTTAAATATCCACAGTTCTATTTCAAAGGTCTAATGTAACATCTCTCACCTTCTCTTTTGTAGCGCTGGTAGAGTGTGACCCTTCTCTGTACCGGGTGGATCTGAGCACTGTGGAAAGCAACATTTTGAGGTTCTGTCTGCGGGACCGCCAGATGAGCCCAGCAGAGTTCTGCGAACGGATGGCAGGTGTAGATGAAGAAGAGGTGAAGGCTCTGGGACAAGGGGTCCGGGTTCTGATGTTTCCCCATGTTGGGGGGACAGTCAGGGCTGTGTGGCATCTGGGCATCAGCGAGGAGGACACTCAGCTGGCAATACAGAAGGCTCAGTTTGTGGCCCAACAGCACAAGCAGCATGAGAACGCCCCTTGACCAATCAGAAGTGTCTTTACACCAGTCTTTTGGTCTCAGGGACCTTTCATAAACTTTAAAACTGAAAAAACAAGCATTACTATGAACTTTTTTGCACTCCAGTTTGACAGCCAATATTCACCCACTCAATTCAGCTGTGAGAGGTATAGTACTCCCACTTAGTGTGTGCACACACACACACACACACAGTTGTTTCTCACAATAAACTATTGTGATTGACATTTGAATTGTGTTTAACTGCACAATCTATGAGCACCAGAAGCAGTTTAAGGACTTTTTAAAAAGATACATTATGGCTTGTTCTATAGTTACTATCATTGAGTGTTATATAAGAGTTCCCCATAAGAATAAGACGCATTCAGTGTAGAGACGGATTGTCATGACAACAAAGCAGAGATTTACCGTAGAAGTGGATATAACAAAGTGCTCCGGGCCACAGTTAACTTTATTACTATAGCATGCTGGAGGAATGAAATGACTGAGTATACTTTTAAAAAAAGACACATCTTTGAACTGGTTTTGGGCGTATAATTTATTCTGTTGCTTATTTGCTGCATCTTTACAGTCCAGTTGCCTTAGATATTTACAGTTAATACATTGTAAACAATGACAACCTGTCAAGAAAATGGGCCAAATTATGAAGTGGATAAAAGATAATTGTTTAATTGTTGGAATACTCATTACCACTATCTGAGCAATAGTTAAGAAGTTTAAATCAACTGGTGATGACATACCTGGAAGAGGACGTGTGTCTTTGGCCCCACACACTGAGGATGCCTTGAGTCACCAAACAAACTACAAGGTTCAAAGTTGGAGAATTGCAAATGCCAGTTGGGTCTTGGGGTCAGAAAGTCTCCAAAACTATGATCAGACCACCTATAAAACCACAACTTGTTTGGAAAAGTTGCAATAAAAAAAAGCCTTTGGTGACATCAAACAGCAATCTCATGGACCTACAGTTTGCCAGGCGTTACTGGTTACTTATGAGACTGTGACTGTTTTTGGAAAACACCAGAGATTGGTTTGGCATAAAACAAAACATAATTAAGTGGAAAAAGTACCCGATCCCCAATGTGAAGTATGGTGGTGGATCTTAGATACTGTGTAGCTTTTTTTTTTTTTTTTTTTTTTTCAAAGACCATGTACAACATGTTAGGATACACAGTATGATCAAGTACAAATATATTAAATCAAAACCAGGCTGACCCTGTCAGGAAGCTGAAACTAACAATGATCCAAAGCACATCTCGAAATAAACAACAGAATAGTTCACTTACCACAGAATGAAGGTTTTGTCATGGGCATAGCATCCCCAGACCCAAACCTGTGGGATGAGCTGAAGAAGAGTCCACAAGCATCTGAAGGATCCGGAGAGTTTCTGTATGGAGGAATGGTCTCAGATCTCTTGCCATATGTTCATCAACCTTATTAAACATTATAGGAGAAGACTTCCGAAGAAATTTAGGAGAAAACTTCCGAAATCTCTGTGTAAACAATGAGTGACGATCACTTCCAGCTTAGCACTTCTCTAATGTTCAAGGCTCAGACACACTCTCCCAGTTTAAAACCAGACCAAAGACACATCTCTTTAGCTAAGCATAATGCACTTTCTTCAGTTATATCAGATGAAATGCACATGACTATGAACAGGAGCTACACTTATTATGTCCTATTTGCTATTCTGTCTCTACCTCGGGATAGAGAGTACGCCAGCTCCAGTTTGGATCCATACTTCAGATCCCCCAACACCTGTAAAGCGAGGAGCCATCCCCTGCAAGGCCTTTAGATGATGCCAACTCTGAATCAATATTCATTACTGCCACATTTTCTTGTAATCTTTATAATTACAACTTGTAAAAATTGCTGTAATGAGATCCTTGTTTCTGCCTAAATGAATGCATGATAATTAGCTAACTGCATGATTTGTATTATTTTAGAACAATACATTTTTGACATGGACAGTCACCTCTGATAACGGATTACTCTTGTAATGTAGAAACATGCTTTAAAACGACACGTATTGTGAAACGCGCTATACAAATAAATGTGAATTGAATAGAATTGATAATTATGGGGAAGTGTGCTGCATATGGTTGCATAATACCTTATGCAATTGATAGGCACTATCAATAGGCTGCATTTAAGTGAAACATGTCATGATGAAAAAACACTGCGTTTATGGACTGAGCCATGAGGCCACACCAAAGGAACATTAATTTCAGCCCTGTGTGGTCTGCTAGGCTCTGATGGGGATGTGAATGGATGATGGGGTGGACTAATCAACTACTTCTGGAGGAGGCCACAAAAACAGACTGGCTCCAACTGAAATTCAAAATTATTCAGTGAGAGCTTGAGTGCTATTACTTGACTCAAATATTCATCTCTAAGAGATGGGAAAAAAAAAATCACGCCAACAAAACATCATTTATAGGTTGTAAAGAATTCAACAAAAACATTTACATCTGTTTGGGATGCAGTAGTTTGGAAATCTGTCCTTTCAGACCAGCCTGGACTTAAAGGAGTAGTTCACTTTTTTTTAAAAAAAACCATTGCTGATAATTTACTCACCCCCATGTCATCCAAGATGCCCACGTCTTTCTTTCTTCAGTCGAAAAGAAATTAAGGTTTTTGATGAAAACATTCCAGGATTTTCTCCATATAATGGACTTCAATGGGAACCAAACAGTTCAAGGTCCAAATGAGAGTTTCAGTGCAGCTTCAATGGGCTTTAAACGACACCCGACGATGAATAAGGGTCTTATCTAGCGAAACCATCGGTCATTTCAAAAATAAATAAAAGTTGAAGTTTTATAAGCACAAATGCTCGCCTTGCTCTGTTCTGTGATGAGCGTTCATGACTCTCCTGTTCAAACTCGTTCATCAAAATGAACAAATCTTTTTTCAAGTCATGACTCGAAGGGTCCTAGATAAGACCCTTATTCATCGTCTGGTGTCGTTTAGAGCCCTTTGAAGCTGCACTGAAACTGTCTTTTGGACCTTGAGCCGTTTGGTTCCCAATGAAGTCCATTATATGGATAAAATCCTGTAATGTTTTCATCAAAAACCTTAATTTCATTTTGACTGAAGAAAGAAAGACATGGACATCTTGGATGACATGGGGTTGAGTAAATTATCAGCAAAAGTTTTTTTTTTTTAAGTGAACTACTCCTTTAAAGTGAAATCTCTAATTTACACAAATACTAATAAGTCAAATGAACAATAATGAGTTTCACTTTAAGAAGCACCAATATTTAGCTTGAATCAAAAAAGTCAGTCTCGTCAAACACTTGCTCAATTTTCTTTCCACACCTGAAAATGAACTTGAATGATTCTGATTTCTTGCCTCTGCGAGAGCTTGTCACCCTATGAGAGTGTTAAAGCAGACCCCTGACTGCTGCACAGAACAAAAATTAAACCCACTGCAGCAATCTTAAGACATTACAATCTTTATGATTTAAGTGTGCCAAAAGCACCTTCAATTATTTGAGTTGCGACTGTGAGTCACATTTGTTCTTCTGTTGTTGATTTGTTTAAAGCTGTTTCAATGTATAATCAAAATTAGAGTGTACACTAAAAATATGAAATTAGTCCCTGATATATTATTATTATTTGTCTGCAAGTCATATGTTTTCCCAGCCTTCTGATGCATCTTTATACAGTTTTGCAAAGCCAAAGTAAAAATGGTCACATCCACAATGAACAAGATCCAAACAAGCACGATCTAGAAGACAATTCAGTAAGGCTTTAATCTTAAAAGACATCTAAAAGCATATGAAAATGTTTCATAATGTTTGTCACAAGCCAAAATCCGAATAATAGTCAACAGAGATTTTCATAAAGCACAATCTCTTTGAGACTACAAACAACAGCAGTTACTTACTAATCAAGTTAAAGTGCAAAACACTCAAGAAACAAATCTGAATAAGACTGTATTAAAAGCAAAACAACATTTACGATAACAGTATTTACAAGAACAACACCATTCACAAGACATCCAAAGTCCCAGGGATTGTGGAATGCATCTAAATTGGCATTGGATATTAAATTTGTTTAACTGCTAGAAATGTGAGGAGAGAAATAACTTTGAATATATACGATCCATCTTAGCACATAGTTTCTAAGAAGGGCAGTCTGACCCATGTAAATAAATCACACACCAGAATGCAAAGCTGACTATCATGACATATGAAGCCATTCAAAACATCAAAGAAGATATAAAGATAATCAAATTGCCGAAGTTAAACGAATAACTTTCAGAAAGGCCTTTTCATACACTAAACATATATAATGAACAATAGACTGCTGTAAATCATATACAATTATATCATGCTTCCTTTTACATGCTCCACTCATAATGTGAATTCAAGGACAATAGGCAGAGAAAAGCAGAAAATAAAGGAAAACAGGAGCCCAGCATAAAAGATAATACATCACAGAGAAGCAAACACATGCAATTTGCTAGCAATTACATAGCAATTATCTACAAAAGATATAGAAATGAAAATTTATATAACAGACCTTTTTTTCAGACAATTTGTTCCATTTTGCAAGGGCAATTTGGTTGTCTATACGACTGCTCAAAAGAAATGTTTCTCATGATTTTAAGTGATTGAAATCAGTTTTAAAGACTTTTAAAAACGTCTAAAAAATGTTGTTGTTTTCTTTGAAATTTCAGTTTGTGTTATTTTATGGTTTAAATTACTTTCTAAAATGTGGAAAACAGTCATAGTAGAATTATACAGTATCCAGTTTTAAATCAGCTCATATTCTCTAGCGCTTTTAAATAAACTGCTTGACTGATTGTATATGAATTTATTAAATGAATTATATCAGGTGTAATATGTATAAAACTGTCTTTTGCCTTGTCTATTTCAATGCTTTTAAATTGCATTTTGTAATCCTTTGGCACAACTATGTTGTTTTCAAATGTGCTATAGAAATAAAATTTGACTTGACTTGACAAGAAGTAAATAAGTGTGTCCAAACTTTGGACAGGTAATGTACGTGTGTAGCTTATGCATTTTTGCTAGGCCTATAAGACTGAGAGGAGACCAATACTGTCTCTTGCCTGAAATGGACATGTAGACTCTCAGAAAAAAGGTACAAAAGCTGTCACTGGGGCTGTACCTTTTCAAAAGTTAAACTTTTGTCCATTGTAGGTGCTAATATGTCCATTTCATGAGCTAATTTTACATTTTACATGAGTACATTTTAGGTGTTAATATGTACATTTTAGATAATAGTTACATTTTAGGTGCTATTTACCTTTTAAGTATTTTAGGTGCTAATGTCATATGTCAATTTCTAGGTCCTAATATGTACATTTTAGGTGCTAATATGTCAATTTCATGATCTAATATGTACATTTTAGGTGTTAATATGTACATTTTAGGTGTTAATATGTACATTTTAAGTGTTAATATGTACATTTTAGGTGCTAATATGTCCATTTCAGAAGCTAATATGTCCATTTTAGGTCATAATATGTACATTTTAGGTGGTAATATGTACATTTTAGGTACTAATTTGTACATTTTAAGTGTTAATATGTACATTTTAGGTGCTAATATGTACATTGTAGGTGGTAATATGCACATTTTAGGTCCTAATATGTACATTTTAGGTGCTAATATGTCCATTTCATGATCTAATATGTGCATTTAGATGCTAATATGTACATTTTAACTGTTAATATGTCCATTTTAGGTCCTAATATGTACATTTTAGGTGGTAATATGTACATTTTAGGTACCAATTTGTACATTTTAGGTGCTAATATGTCCATTTCATGAGATAATATTTACCACTAAGGTACCAAAATGCAGCCTTTGGGTACAAAAGTGTACCTTTTGAAAAGGTACAGCCCCAGTGACAGCTTTTGTACCTTTTTTTCAGAGAGTGTGTTGTTCAACGAACCTGCTCTATATGGGAGCAACGGACTCTTCATACTGAGTTAAAGGCACCAGCCTGGCAGCCAGCAGTAGAAGAAGGCCAGTGATCACCTCCAGAAGAAAGGAGATCCAGGCCGTGCCCATAGACCAGCCGTATGATGTGTACACTTGAGCCATTTGCTCACGACCCATCCGCCTTTCAGTCTCTTCTAGAGCCTTCTGAGAGTACCTGATGTACAAGCTCACCCCAGAGAGAGTGAGAAGACCTGAGAAAACACATGCACAAGCACGCATCAATGCACACGCTCACAAACAAAACCAATTAAGCATACTTATTTAGACAACAGCTTGTTATTATCAGAAGTTACAAGAGGTTCTTTTTTCAGCGACAACAATCAGTCTTGATTCAGCAGATCTAAAATTAAAATCCAGTTATTATTATGCTTCTTGGTAATTTCTTTTAATCAATGACAAGTAGTTGACAGAACATTTGTTGCGTGTGGGTTGGGCTGGGTTTATTATTGCCACATCTATCTATATTCAGTCATGAATAATACATTTAAAGACTCTGAAGTGTTGCCAGTTAGTACCTACAACAACTTTTTTTGTGAAATATTTAGCTTGAAAAGTTCATTTGAGCTATCTTTCTTTTTTAAAATAATACCATATGATTTTATATTTACAGAGCCCCTAAAGGAGCATTGTGATAGAAAATTGTTATTTCCACCGTTTTTTAAATTTTGATATTTTTAGGTCAAACCATTCTTGTCTGTCAGTCATATAATGGAGGTCTATGGTCACCACCTCAAAGAGCATGCACAGAGAAGTCCAAATTAAACATGATTTAATGACTCGTGAATGTAAGTACACATTGATGGCCTAAGACACGAAACGAGCGGTTTGTGTGAGAAAACGAACAGTATTTATGTTGTTTTTACCTCTTGTTACCACAGCCACAAAGCACCCGTGCCTTCAGATCACTTGGACGTGTCTGTGGTTACAAAAGGTAAAAACGATATAAATACTGTTTGTTTTTCTCACAAAAACTGCTCGTTTCGTGTCTTAGGCCATCAATGTGTACTTACATTTACGAGTCATTAAATCATGTTTAATTTGGACTTCTCTGTGCATGCTCTTTGGTGACCATAGACCTCTATTATATGACTGACAGACAAGAACGGTCTGACCTAAAAATATCAAAATTGAAACTACTGCGGAAACAAAGACACCTAAATCTTGGATTCCCTTGAGGTAAGCTAAAACATTTAAAAAATTAATTTCAAAGTGAACTATCCCTTTAAGTGGCAAACAACAAGGGTGCTTTACAGATTCAGATCTTTAACAAGCTTTTGCTTCAGTTTTAAATGACTAATATATTTTGCGCTTGTGCTAAATGATCTGGATCCAGTGATCTTATTCCAGCTCGCATAATGTTTGCATTACATAAGTGATTTAGTTTGATAAACCCATATTTTAAGCCGATAAAAACTATTTGGTTTTTTTTGTCATCAACTGAACCAGAACTTAATACGAAAACATTCTCCTCCCAGACACGCAGAGAAACACTGCTCTTACTGTAAGCACCACAGAGCCATAAACACACAACTATAGTGTACAACATCCGCACTCTCAGAATTAAGAAAAGCATCAGCGATGTAAATGGGGAGAAAGTCAAACTGGCTTCATGTGGCACCCTGGTGCGCATGATGATTCCAAGGCGTGAGCCATTATTACCAGATCTTCATTAAAACAGAATGTGGATACACAGCAGCAAAAATTACATCTAATTAAACACTGACAAAATGAGAATGGATTTTCACCAGCCATAATATGCACATAAAATTAAGAGCCAATAAACAGAGATTTTCTAATTAGCATGGCCGAGAGTCTAGACGGGAACAGACTTGTTTTTGATCTTACATTTGCCGGTTCATTTAGAACAAACAGTCTGTACTCTCCAGAAACTACTGATTATTTTTATATAGCACTGAGTGTGTCACAAGCCAGTGAATAGATGCACTGATTTTTCATCTAACAAGCAGATGACCATTAACAAAATATAGTCCATGTGAAATTCTCTGATGTAAAAATATTCCTTCAAAATTGCATCTGCATTTTCACTGATGACCAGTCCAACAAATAGAGGACATGCCAAAAAAAAAAAAAAAACGAATAAGCAAGAATCAAGAAGCCACCACAAATTACCTCTCATTTACATTCCAAGCTTCACCGTGTTAAACTCTTGCCATGCGCTCTTTATTACCACACATGGTAAATACTGGGAATCATTGGCTGGCTCCTTTAAGGAAACCTTTATTCAAGTCATATGCCTTACATAGTGAGAGGACAGGCTGTGAGATGTGGTTTGGTGTCGGGGTAAAGAACACACCAGCTATCTGTCTGTGTGTGCATGTACGAAGATCAAAGCTAAATTCTTCTGCCTGCGATACTTAAGTTGCTTTGGGATTTCTTGCAGGGTTCTCAGGAAATGAGCTCTGGTTGCACTCAGCATGGATTGTTATTCTGTTTTATTTTCTTCTTCTTGTACATGTGTTTACTGTCTGAAGAACAAAAGCAATACTATCACATTTAAATGAGAGACTGATGCATGGAATAACTGGAGGCTGGATTATCCTTCACATAAATCTAGCCAGATCTTTTTTGGTTTCACCTTTCCCTTTCACCTTAAGATTGCAGATTTCAATCACAGCTGGGGGGACATTCTCTATTATCCTATCAATTACATGAGAGGAAAACGATGAAACGCAATAACTTCAGTCCCATAAGACTCTGACATAATTACTCTTGGCAAATAATGGCTTTAGCTTTCCAGTTTTTGAATGTCGTTCAGAGAGCTGCACGACCAAATGCATGAACTTGAACTTTGTTTACCTGTGTTGCACCCCATCAGTCTTTCAGAAACAAGTTTAATTTGTCTGAGACTTAGAACATGCTGAGAGTTACTTAAGTGTAAAATGTTTTATCTATTTAACAAAATTAACTAAAAGACTTATTTTGCTCACGTCTTCTTGCGTGTATAGGATGTTGTCAATGCATGACATGTCACACTAATGACAAGAAGGCTGTTGTTGGGCTCATGAATGTTAATTATGTTGTTTGCGTTTGCCCAAAAAGATTTGATGAAATTGCTGAGCACTAATCAATAGGGTTACCACGTATTAGGCACCTTCTGAAAGAATATAATCTTCTTCATGTGAAGAAGCAGAAGAAACAAGTGATATCATACAGTATGTTAGCAGATGCATATGTAAAATAACATTATGGAATGGAATGTCGACCCAGGACGAGCTATAGGACTGTGCAAGTTTTAAAGGAGTAGTTCACTTTAAAAAAAACTTTTGCTGATATTTTACTCACCCACATGTCATCCAAGATGTCCATGTCTTTCTTTCTTCAGTCGAAACGAAATTAAGGTTTTTGATGAAAACATTACAGGATTTTACTCCATATAATGGACTTCAGTGGGAACCAAACAGTTCAAGATCCAAAAGACAATTTCAGTGCAAACTGTTCAAAGGGCTTTAAACGATTCCAGACGATGAATAAGGGTCTTATCAAGCGAAACGATCGCTCATTTAATAAATAACAAAGTTTAAGTTTTATAAGCTCAAATGCTCGCCTTGTTCTGTGACGCACGTTTGTGACTCTCCTGTTTGAATTCGTTCATCAAAATGAACAAATCTTTTTCAGAGTAAATTTGTTCGTTTCGTTCGTTGAATGAACCAAATGACTCGGAAAAAGGTTCGTTCATTTTGTTCATCAAAGGTGTGATTTTGTGAAATGTGATTTTTGCAGCGTTTTGCTCAAAATGTTTTTTTTTTATGAAACTTACCCACATTCAAGTGTTGATAAAAAAATACAAAGCTAGAATACAACAGGACATGAGTGGTTTGTGTGAGAAAACTAAGAGTTAAACTTAAGAGTATTAACCGAAAGGGCCTCGGTTAACGGTTAATGAAAAACTTGAAAACGTGCAGCCCTAGTTTGCAGGTATTTGTTCGTCCTTTGTTTGTTGATGACGAACACAAACTTTCTTCTAAGAGCAACAGAGTCGCGCGATGGCACGAGCGTCATCACTAAAGAAACACCCTTTACGGCATTGGTCCTGGCTTTTGTTCACACAGCGCGCGTTCCGGCACTGATTACCCGATTCCCAGAAGCAATCCCAGGTCGTGTTTGCGTTCACACAGAAGGCGTTCTGGCAATTTCCTGGGATCAACTCGCTGTGTGAAAGGGGCTTAACAGTATTTATATAGTTTTTACCTCGTTACGCGCCCTCAGATCACTTGGACGAGGCTGTGGTTACAAGAGGTAAAAATCGACATAAATACTGTTAGTTTTCTCACACAAACCGTTCATTTTGTGTTTCAGGCATCAATGTGTACTTACTTTTATGAGTCATTAAATCATGTTTAATTTGGACTTCTCTGTGCATGCTCTTTGAGGTGGTGACCATAGACCTACATTATATGACTGACTGACGAACGGTTTGACCTAATAATATCAAAATTGAAAATACTGTGGAAACAAAGACAGCTACATCTTGGATGCCTTTGAGGTAAGCTAAAACGTATCAAAAATTAATTTCAAAGTGAACTATCCCTTTAAGCAATTTTAGTTTAAAAATTATTAATAAACATTTAGATTAAATGAAAATAATCATATACAGATAATACGTAATATAAATAAGATTTGGAATCGATAGATATAGAATTAAAAATTACTACATGTGAGCTTATATGTCCGAGTCTGTATACCCATACAAATATTATCAACTATATAAAGTAGCCTCACGACTTTCACTTGCACAGATATAGCACTATATTTTCTCCTTGCTGTGTAAATGCATTTATGCAATTCTTAAATCTTTTAATCTTCGACAGAAGACATAAATGAATCTCGCTGATTATCTCGAGAGAAGTGAATCGCAGTTTCTCTCGATTTTAAGGCATGTGATTGGTCCGCTACTGATGTCACGCTTTCAGTGTGAAATGTGTTTTGAAAAAGTAGGCAGCACATCTTGCCAGGCATTCATTGCCAGGCATTCCTTGCAATCTACGGGTGTGATACGGTGACATACAAGTGATAACCATGAGTTCTTCAATGTGGCAGATAGTGTGTCATCCAAAAGGGTTAGTTCACATTAGAAGCATTAGCTAAACATTCCTGTACTATAACTTATGACACTGACTGCACTGTGTGTATTAGTGCCACGCCACCCTGGACACCTCTCCGCCTCCACCACTGAAACCATGAAAATATAGTGTTATATTTTACCCCCCATATATTTAGATTATACCCCCCCCCCCCCATTTTATTCCCTGTAAAATATGTCTCTTCTCTTCAGACGGTCATACAAAGTTGTGTCTTCTGCTGACAAACTTTTAATACATTGTGTATCTTTAATTTTAAAACAGTAGATGTTTGTTTATTGAGTGAACCATGGCATTCAGTGGGTCAGACTTACTGCACAGGAGGAAATATGAAGCAGATCCGATCAGGAGTGTCCGGCTCCTGGCTAGGGAACTGACGAGACCGCAGATACCTCCAAACACCAGCATCACCAGACTCAGAGGCAGTAAGATGGCAATCACGTTATGCATGACTGAAAGTAAATTATAGCTGTTATGAGAAATGGCTTATAAAAACACCAATTTACATCTTATGCATCATGGCTCAGTGATACATCAAATATACAGATAGCTTATAACCTGATATTTCATGCTGGAACATTCAAGCAGATTTTAGAGTTATGGTCAGTGTTTATGAAAAGGAAAACACTTTTTTTTTTTTTCCAGACTAAACAACATACATGGAGCATTGGCATTAACCAGTTTCAATAGAAAAGAAAAGAAAGGGGGAAAAAAAGGATAACACTTACTTTCCATCTGCCTTTCTGATTCTGAATATCCAGTCTTTTCTGTATGACTTTGGACATCTACAGCCAGAAACACACACACAAAAATCACCAGGGTGCAGAAATTATTCGGTGGGTGCAATCTCTTTGAAATTATTGGTATGGCTACTTATTCAGTTATGACAGAAAATTCCTGGAAATTCATTGGTCAAACTAACTGTCAGTGACCTACGCACCAGTAAATGCCCATTACCAATGCATCTATTCAAATTCAAAAAAAGAATCGGACTACGATCAGAGTTAATTGAAAGCTGCTCAAAAAGACATAATAAAAAAATGTTCGCCATACCATCTGTAACTCCCCAAAGTCCAGAGTTACTGCGCGCCGGGTCAGTGTGGTTCGCGCGCTTGTCTTCAATGATGTACCAGTATTCAGTTGCAATGGCGAGCGCTAAACAGCTGAAACTAATAATACCAGTTAAGCCCCCGCTGACGACCACGAAACCGAATGTAATGTTCATATCAGACACTATAGATGCGATTCCGATTCAGGACAACACAGAAACTAAGCTGAAAACCATGCCATTTGCTGTGCGACGCGATCAGATGCTGAGGTGAAGCATCTCAGAGCTGATGGAATAAATCACACGCGCAGGAATAAGTGATGTCGACAACATATGCTGACAGGCAAGGTGTTAATAGTAGAAAAGTTGTGTGGTTTTAAGAGAAAAGGTTGGTGGCTTGGACATTTATTCCTCAACGGTGTGTGCAGTCTGAATCCAACTATAACACTGAGCGCAAGATTACGCATGACTGGTAGGCTACAGAGGAAACATGACGTACAGTGCATAACCAACAACACCCTTCATGACATTGTCCATCCATATTTTTTGCAATCATAAATGAAAAATACTGATACATATTTTTTACACACTTAATTTACACGATTGTTACAGTAATTAATAATTACTGGGTCTAGATTTTTTTTTTTTTTTTTAGAAATGTCACTAAAAACAATTAGGATAAAAAATAAAAGCACGGAAATCACCTAAAAGTGAATACTCAACCAAAAAACAATAATAAAGAAAGAAGGCACACCGCTTCTCAAAAAAAAAAAAATGAAATTTATTAGCACTGCTAGGGTTGGTTAATCAATTTAAGCTGTGATGTGCACACTTTTTTTTTTACTAAA
This sequence comes from Pimephales promelas, assembly GCF_016745375.1. The sequence goes on from NW_024121122.1 coordinate 15,498,460, forward strand.
AGCAATTTAGCCCATGTAATATTTCAGAGCTGAGCATTAAGGAGAAACACAAAGTATTTAACAAACTTAAAGGGATACTCCACCCAAAAATGAAAATTCTGTCATTATTTACTCACCCTCAAGTTGTTGCAAACCTGTATGAGTTTCTTTCTTCTGCTGAACACAAAGGAAGATATTTAGAAGAATGATTGGAACTTTGGCACCATTGACTTCCATAGTATTTTTTTTCTACTATGGAAGTCAATGGTACCAAACAACTGTTTGGTTCCAATCGTTCTTCAAAATATCTTCCTTTGTGTTCAGCAGAAGAAACAAACTTGAGAAAATTATTTTTGGGTGGAGTATCCCTTTAATAATTGACTTTTCCATACCAGAACATTTCCCAAGAGAATTCCAGCTACAATAACTTGCCATTTTTACTTCAGTTTTTATAGCATTTCAGACAAAAAGATTAAAAAAATAAGACATGAGACTGAAAACATGTTCCAGAGAATGAAAGAGTCTTTTTATTACGCTCTTTTATAAATAAATACTATAAAAGTAGGAAGAATGTGTGTAATAAGATCAACTTCAACAAGAGACAGGACAAAGATTATCACAGGTAACATTTAAAAAGAGAAAATGCATTTTGTATGACATACAAAAAAAAAAAAAAAGAAAAGACATGGACCAAAATGGTGTCAGCATAACCCTCACTGAACCTCTTCATTCCTCCCCCATTGCAGTGTTGATGATCTTGGTTCTCTTGACTTTCACGGCCTCTTCAAATTTATCAATCGCCTGGCTGCATGATTTTTTCTGAAAGTTTACAAAGCATGTTATTCATACAATTTATCATTCATACTCTTATCAGCTATGGAAATTTGACTTTAGTATGGTAGACTTTAGTATGGAAGCTAGGAACGTGTCCCTACCAATATCCAGTGACTTTGATATCCCTAGCAATAATTTCGATCAAAACTTTAAAAATATATTAATATATTGATATAAATGTCCCCATCCCCACCAATTTCAAAATCAAATCTATACCACTGCGTTACGGTATTATACAGACTCAAGGGAAGTAGCTGAATTGAACGTGTTTCATAAATTGATGAACTTTACAACATTGACAATTATTGAACTCTGAACTAACAAACTAAATCGAGCAGAACAATTACATGTTCTGTAGAACTGCTTTACAGCAGAAATTGAATTCGTTTCATAAACTACATTTAACACACTGTTATTTTCCTGTTTATTCATGTGAAGCTGCTTTGTAACAATCTGTACTGCTGCATAAAGCGCTATTTAAATAAATGTGAGTTCATACTTACAATGATAAACTTCTGTCTCTCTTTCTGAAGTTTCAGAAACTCCTCCACAGTCAGACTGTCCACTGTCTTCTTCAGCAAGATAAAATCACAGGAGGAAGAATGTGTTTTATGCTCTTTCCTGATAATACAAGTAACACACGGCACATCAGGAACAAAATGCACATTAAGGGGGCTGATGACATTTATTAAATCAAATAACCCTGACTTGAAATCCGGGTCTTATTGCATTACAGAGACAAAGCCTCTCTCAGATTTATAAATTAATGCAGTAGTGGAAAGTTAAAAGACACGGACTCACTCAGGGTCATCCTCGGGTTCCCATCCTTCCAGCTCTTTCAGACAGAAGAAACACTGAGCTATATCTGGACTATTCTCCGACGGTGTGTGAATAAATCCAGCTTTGGCCATCTATAAAAGAAAACGGCATGTATAAAGCGGAAAACATCTTTTTCTAGAAGCTTCAAAACAAATTTCTGGGCTTGTTGGTTCACTCACATTTTCTGGAGTGCAAACGCAGCCCTCTTCAAACGGCCACCCAACGAATGTTTGAAGTCTGTTCTCATAATAGTACATTTTGGTCGGGTCGTCATTAACAAGATCCATTTTCTTGAAGATGTAACGTTAGAGTGATATTAAAAAGTAAAAAGAAAAGGAACGAGACACTCCAGTGACTTTCTTGTTATGATCGTTTCTTCCGGTTGAAGTTTAAAATTGAGAGCGCGAGATTTGATTGGCTACAGGACGTCACACTTCCACGCATGCGCAGATCGGTGTCTGTTTAGCTCAAGTGCCTCAGGACAGGAGGCAGTGAGTTTTCATGTTTTGTTTAGTGTATGATCACTGCTCATATTGCTGAATGGAATTTATGATTAGGATGTATCTATGTGGGCCTACAGTTTTTATCTACAGATACTCAGAGAAACAGAATAGTGCACTGTTGCAAACTTTATAACTGGAGATGCTTAGGCTATGGAGGACATGTTGACCATCAGTCCTGTTTTCCCAGGACATGTACTGTTTTCACGTCCTGTCCGTCCTGGCTGTTTTTTGTGATGAAAATCTCCTGGTTTTCAAAAAAAAAAACTGCTGGGAAAGATCAGCTCCGCAGCAAAATATAGATGGGCAAACAAGAAGGATGAGGAAGAAAAACAGGATAAAGATGAAGAAAACTAAAGATATAAATATATTTTGTTCATTATTTACTTCATTATTTTTGAAACCTGTCATAATAAAACATGTTGAGTAACCTCGAGAAGCCTATCTGAATTTGTCTTGTTGTAATATAACAATTTTCTATCCATACAGAGGAGGCATAGCCTACTTTAAATGTATTGAAATTAAGGCATCTTTGAGTAAACTTCAAGTATCATTTGAGTATCTGGCCGAGTGTCCTGGTGTTTGGTGATCAAAATATGGAGAGCCTTTTAACTGCTGAGAATTGAACACACTTTCTAACCAAAACATGAACTCAAACATGAGTTTATATTATTACTTCATTGCCACTCTTTACACAATGAATGTTGATTTGTGTCTGCATGTGATAACCCTTCAAAACATTTATGTCATTTTTATAGAATAATACAGTCTCTCTTTTAACCAATTGCCCACTGTAAAAAAATATTGTTGGTTCAACTTAAAAAAAATAAGTAACCTGGTTGCCTTAAAATTTTAAGTTCATTGACATGGAAAAAGTGAGTTAATACAAAGAAGGAGATTAATTTAATCACCAGTAACTCAAAATATTATGTTATCTCAACTAAATAAATTATTTAAGTTGATTTGACAAAAGAAAATTTTTTTTACAGTGTACATGTTGTTGTTAAAGTCAGTGTACATAAATAAAAGTATTTTACAGTCCAAATTTATGTCTGATCTGTTTGACCAAAAATTATTTTAAAGAGTATTTTAGAGTATTTTGAAGTCTAATGAGAATTGCACAAGTTTTATTGCACATAATTGCACAATCCAGTCAAATAACTCCTCATTCGTGTTGCGACAATAGGCAACATTCAAAACGACATACAATATCTGATGCTCTTTTAGAAAAAGTTCAGGACATCTGAAAGAACTACATAAATTATCTAAGTTGATTTGACAAAAGAAAAAAAATGTGATTACAAATCATGAAAATATTTTTTTTTACAGCACAGCTAATAGGGAATGTTCTCATACTTTCTGAATGTTCAGGATCTAAAGTTCTGGCAAGGTTCTCTCAAAATTATGAGCAAATATTCTTCAGAGATATCTGATCTTTAAGAATGTTCTCAAGTTTTAAACAGCAGAACAATGTTATTTATAGATTGTTCAACTTTTTTGTACTTTCGTCTAATGTTACTACTTGTTTCAGAACATTTAAAGTATAATGCTCCCATAATTTTTGCAAAATGATCAAATGGAATATCCCCTTAACATAAACTTGCCCACCTAATAGCCTAACCTTTTCAGAATTTAATGCAAAATGTTATTTCTCTGTAAAGCTTGTGTTCTGAAACATAAGTGTACCTCCAGTTGAGAATTATTGGGTTTCAATTTTTTATCTTATCGGCTGCAGCTTCCAGCAGTTCGCTTTTTAAAACAGGGCTCTTAACAATACCGTTCTCTCTGTCTGTAGCAATATCGTGAAGAGGCACAGCAGCAGCAAAACACTGTTAGCCTGCATGAGACTCAACTCTGATGCCTCGACAGCCAATTACATAAATTCACAGCAGAAATAATGCATCTGTAAAGGCTAAATAAGATTCATTCCTTCGGAATTAAGAGACAGGATTTTAATTTGTAAAACCTTTCCAGATGGTCTTAAGAAAAAGAAAAAAACATCACAATAGGGAATAAAATGAATTTAATCCTGGTACATTTCTTTTTGGTGAGATGAAGTAACTACTATGTATTCTGTTCTATCCATGGTTGCTTGGCTTTCCTGTCAGTTGCCATGTAAGCTTAAAGAAACAACAAGAAGAGTTCATTTGCCAAGCCTATTTCTATGACGTAGGTCCATATAATACAAACACAGCAGTCTGTAAGAATAAAATAAGCTTCACTGGAGCTGAGAGACATTGACATGGTAACAAATAAGAGCATGAAAGACAAGAACATAAAGGGTTTAAAAAACAGTAATAAAGAAAAACAGCCATTAGGAGTTTCCATGTGTCGATTCGCAAACGAACAGATGTTAGAAGTGATTTGCAAAATAATAGCAAGACTTATGCATGATTATTACCTCACACAGTTTTCATAACAATGCGATCGTGAGCTGATAAAGGTTTTTGTCATGTTCGTATTTTTCTAAAGGCTCATTTTGCATAGGACTATAAATCAGAAACGGTCATTAATACTTGCGTAATGCTCAATACTGACTCTAGTCTACATTAAATGCTGATTGATGGGAAACAGATGTCCAGACATTAAACTGTACCGATTTGTTTTCTCACATCTGTAAATCCAAGAGTTTAACACAGGTGAATGACAGTTCCTTAAATGTCCACATGGTGTCAGTATTCCCAGAGGGAAGAGCTGTCTGCATTCTCTCCGTCTCCTTTCAGAGTGCCTCCTTGGTCTCCTCGCAGGTATTTGCCGTTTTTGTTCCTCATGGCTATCCGTCCATGCTCTAAGAACTCAAAGCAGAAATCTTCAGGTGTGTCTCCATCAGAGCACACCAAACCACTGTTGGACACATACCAGAATTTTCCACCAGCACCTGTAGGAAAACAATACTGGTCAGCTTCATTTAATAAATGACTTGAACCCTGGTTAATTCTGTGTTCATAAGCACATGACAAAAAATGCCAATGTGATACAAATTATATTTGAATATTATTTACATATTTAAAACCTGTTAACTGTCACCCTCCATTTTGAGACGTGAAAATGCACAAATGCATCTGACCTTCGTGAACTGTATTTCAATGCTTTAGAAGAAAGAGCTAAGGTTAAAAAATACACTGCACAAATAAAAGTATGGAAAAAGACATAGAAGTTTCAGTTTACTGCAAAGCAAATGTACTAAACTAAAAAAAAGGATTTGATACAAAATACATATTTTACAAAATAACTTTCAAAATCAAACGCTGAGCTCCAAATATGTTGATATCAAAAATGTAGGTCCCTATGAAGTTTTGTCACTCTCTCACCCACATTCCACTGATTTTTTTAATGTTTTCCAGGCCGGACAGGTAAACTCTTCTCAGCACAGTCGTGAATCGTGCTCTTGCAAACTATTATAACTCGAACTTTCAGAAAAAAGTCATGTGATGATGTGACCATTGGGTAGTTTGCTAATAAACACAAACCTGCCGATTGTATTTAAGCTTAAAAATTCATTAAAGTTGTGTTCATTTGGGAAGATTATCACGATAAACAAAACATGTTACAATAATGAGCTTTTAGTCCAATCCAAAAGCCAATGGAAAAATCCTATTGGGTTTTTGTCATGGGAAACAGTGTGATGTAACTTTCAGGTTGGCCAATAAATACATCATCCCTGCAGTACTCTATGTTAATGCAATGTCCCATCACCACGACACTGACAGTTAAAGGGATACTCCACTTTTTTTTTTTGGAAATAGGTTCATTTTACCACTCCCCCAGAGTTAAACGGTTGAGTTTTACCGTTTTCGAATCAATTCAGCCGATTTTCTGATATTTAGAAGAATATCAATATACAGACAGTTTCTGGTCTCATTGACTTCCATAGTATATTTTTTTCCTACTATGGAAGTCAAAGAGACCAAAAACTGTCTGGTTACTGATATTCTTCTACATATCAGAAAATCATCTGAATGAATTCGAAAACGGTAAAACTCAACTATTTAACTGTGGGGGAGTGGTAAAATGAGCTTATTTCCAAAAAAAAAAAGTGGAGTATCCCTTTAACAGGTTCAATGTTGAACGGTGCATTCCTCTTTTTTTTGTCTTAGATTTGGTATATTTCACAACATTGTATTCTAGTTTTATGGTTTTAAGAAAAAAACTGTATGCCTTTTTATGCCTGTTCTTCCCTTGAAAAAAATCAATTCCAGCTGGTTAATAAAAATGCTTTGACATTTCTGACACTGATTACAATTAACAGAAGTCATTTCCAGATGCTGAAGCTCTTTTTGCCCTTAAATCAATATCCAGAAAATAAAATGTGTTATTTGCTTCCAGAAAGCTGCTTTTGGATCTATTACAGGAAATACAGAATAAGTACATGTGGCTGAAGTACAACTCACCTTTAATCTGGTATGCGCCATCATTGAACTGCAGTGTAAATATGTCATACACTGAACGATTGGCGTCCAGTGTATTAGAGTTCTTGTGGTGGCATACATAACCGTTCTCTCCCCTCAGGATCAGAATAGGCCTATTGATCAGCTTCAGAATCAACTGCTCATCCTCACCTGGAGGAAAAAACAGGGTGGCATATGTTTTCCAACTTTTTAATTGAATTTAGTTTTTGCAGCATCAGGTATGAACTCACCCACAGAGTCACTGACTGCAGAAAGCTGGCCGTTTTTCTTAGTGCATACGTATTTTCCATTGCTGGCTCGCAGTGCCACCCGTCGACCGAGCCACACTATGTCAAACATGGTGTTGACACCGCTGCACACAGTGGGAGATTGTACGTATTAGTGTTCATAATGTATTATCTCATAATGTTACACCCACAGAAAACAGGAGCAAATGAGATGGCTTCACTGTTTGTTACTGTGTTTTGGATGCTTTTACCAATTGCATATTATCATTTTTGCTATTTTCTCGCTCATAAGTAAAAGAGAATTAATAGCAGAAAGTCTGAAAGTAAAGCTAAATCTTACGCTTCTGTAGCTGTTGACTGGATGCCTCCATGAGCGACAAGCGTCCAGTAATTCCCTTCATTAGTTCTGAATTTGCACTTCCTTGTGTCTTTATCAATTTCCATTTGAAACGTCTCCATGTCTGTCTCATCGTCCTGATTGGCTGAGACACTCACTCCTGTTGAAGACAAACACAACTTGTTTTTAATTTAATGTTGGAACGACACATTTTTGCTTGTTCAGAAAATGTTCCGAATAAAGTTTGAAATGCCTCAAACATATTAGCACTAACACTTTATTTTGATGGTCCAATTCTGTTGACTAAAAGTAACTTTGCTTTGCAACTACATGTCAACTAACTGTCATTAGAGTATCTGCTTAATATCTGCTAACACTTTATTGTGATGCTCCTCCAACAGACAATCTACTGACACTGACTATAAGTAACTTTGCAACTACCTGTCAACATATTCTATCCCTAACCCTACCAGTCTACTAATACTCTACTAACACTCCAGTGAGCGTTAGAGATTTAGGTGCAACGTTACTTATAGTCAACTGAATGTGTTAAAGGGACCATCCAAATAAAGTGAAACCACAATCGTTGACATGTTAGAAGTCAGTACTTGTCACAATTAAATGGTTTAGATTCACTTTAACTAGAAGTTCATGAAGGTTGTAAAACTATAACAATATTTGAAAAAGCTCCATAACATCAATTTATATTTTTTACATGCACATACATTACAGTTCAAAAGTTTGGGGTTTGGTAGGATTTTTAAAAACATTTTTGTAAGCAGTATGTTCATCAAGCCTGCATTACGATAAAAACACATAAATATTGTCAAATATTATTACAATTTAAAATAACTCTTTTTTTATTTTAATATGTTTTAAAATGTAATTGAATCCTGTGATGGCAATATAATTTCTCCAGTCACATGATCGTGTGTCCCATGATCCTTCAGAAATCATTCTAATATGCTGACTTGGTGCTCAAGAAATGCTTGTTATTATGATGAAATGATATCAATGTTGAAAACAGTGTTGTTGTTGTTGTTGTTTTTTTCAGAATTCTTTGATGAATAGAAAGTTTAACAGAACAGCATTATACTATGAAGCCCATCCTTAAATGTAACAATAACAGCAAAAATAGGCCTGTATAATTTAATTATTATTATAATTATTTTCTGTGTTTATATTAATATTAATATAAAATATGAATATAACATAAACATAGCTAAAATAATAAACTTTAAGCTTCCCTAAACTGCTGAATTTTCCCTAAATAGAAGTATTCAAACAAACAAAAAAGTACATTATACTACATGCTTTCCTAAGTACATTTCAAATGTGTCAGCTTAACCGAGATAGCATGTGTTTGTCCTGAACTTTCCCCCAGTTTGGAATCCCGAAGTGAGACAAAGCACCAGCATGATTAACTTCACTGCCACGCACGACAGGCATCAACCTGATTCCGAGTCCTGTTCTGGCGCAATGTCTACAACGGACCGTGTTTATTTAAGACTCACATCTATAGTTAATGGAGCCCAAACATGTCAGTCTACTGTCTATAAACATCCTTTACATCAATACAAGATTACTGTTGTTTAGAAATGAGGAGGTTTACTCAATTAGTCACAATGACAGATCCATTCCAAATCACTGTATTATTTGTAACATTAACATTTACACAACAAGACCACTGGATGAGGTCTGAAACATTTTTCATATCCAAGCCATTTATTATAATTAAGCTATTGGGTTGTGTAACACATGTAGACTCTGTGTGTTTCTATAAAAAAAAAAAAAAAAAAAAAAAATGAACGTAAAGTATATTCATGCATGCGTTTTGTTTTTGGCAAACAACAAACATCTTATTTCTGACTATGCATCTGAATTATCATTCAGTGCAGTCGGGCAAAACCACTTGTGATTATGTCTTTCTCCTTGGCATAGAAACCACGACCTTGACCGGGTCAGAGGCTTCAGCACCCTGCTGGGTTTCATGTCAATTAGTCTTGGGAGTGTTTCATGGCATTCATTTGACTAAAATGTAACGCATACTGTAGCTTTGTTCAAAAAACGTCTTGAAAAACAGAACGCAGGACCGTCATACAGTACATGAGAGTACTTTACTTGTAAGTGTATGATCAGATATTCAAAATTTGTTGTAAATGTGGGATAAGTTTGAGTTTTCAAATGCTATTTCTGGCAATGAAATGAAGAAAATCCATTTCTATCTATCTATCTATCTATCTATCTATCTATCTATCTATCTATCTATCTATCTATCTACACAAATTTACTCTTGGGTATTCATAAAGACACATTGACACACACACACACACACACACACACTACTTAAAAGTTTTAAATTAGTCTTTTCTGCTCCAAAACATCATTATTTGATCACAACACAGTAAAACTGCAATCTTGATAAATATTATTACAATTTAAAAGAACTGTTTTCTAAGTGAATATATTTTAAAAATGAAATATACTGCTGTTATGGATTTCAGCATCATTACTCCAGTCTTCAGTGTCAGCTTCAGAAATCCTTCTAATATGACACTGTTTTAAAAAACTGAAAAATACATATAAATTAAATTAAATGTGTATAGAACTAATTTAAAATGATACTAAATGTTTAAAAATATAGAAATGAAGAAATAAACTTTTTCAAAGATGGTATTTCTGTATGAGGTTTTCAAAGGCTTTTGATAAGAACATAATTTCAGTCAAGTGTGTCCAAACTTTCATCTAGAAGTGCAACTAAATGATTGAATGACCTAATCTCAACCAAAACATACACAACATCGTGCAAAATACGTCAAACGGATTGTAACTAAGGCTCAAAGTGGATGTATCCGAAAATATCCCTTGATCATTTTCTTAATCCTTTAACAGGCCAGATCCTGCACCTTACCCCCTTCTCCCTCCACCCTGTCATCCTTCCTGGCCCTCCCCTTCTCACGCTGCAAGCTCTCCTAATTCTCAGCATGCAAAGAGACACAAAGCTGCACCGTAGGGCCCAGTAAGCAGCTTTTTTTGAGTAGCGTATGTACAATCCTCCCGCTCCGAGGAGAACCAGTCGGGAGGCTGAAGTAATGCCATTGTTTCGACGGGACTCTGCAGGGCGCCTTAGACACGCTGGGAAAGAAACCAGGCCTATCAGCAGAATCTGTGGCCATCGATCACTCCACCGTGGAATGCTTTTTTTCCCTTCTTTTTTGCAATATGATTTAGGCCATCCATGTGTGCTTGTGTTTCTCTCTCCGCCTGTCACTTTTTCTCTAGCATGGACAATTTTTACTAATCATAATGGCTTATCAATAGACACTATCTGGTCATACTTGGGAATTGGATTCTATAATCCAGGTCCTAATGGCTTTAAGTGATAGAACATGTGGAATGCATGATTAAGATAATAATGAGAACACACAGTGTGAACGCATTGTTTTGGTTGGAACTACCAGCCAAAGTCTCCAAAACAAAGTCTAGTTTCTAATCAAGACAAAATCAGGGATAACGAAAAAGAAACAGCTTCAGATGTTTCTTTTTCTCAGATCAAACCTCACTCTGCTGCAGCAGTTTCCATTTCTGCGGCCCGTTACACTTTATTTTCCAATTTCACGTCTGACTCTGCTTTAGTTTTGCACCAAAGATAGAAGAAGAGAGGCCAGCTGGGGCAGGACACTCTATCTCCTCTGTTGATCATTCCTCATCCACGGCATTGTGATTACTGAGCTCAATCCTGAACTCCTGCGAATGACCTCACTCCCATCACAGAATGCTCCCTCTCAATTTACCAACTCATTTCTGTGGAATGTAACAGTACCCAGAGACAGCGAGAGGACCTTCTCAAAACTGGGGCAAGTAGATCGCCGCGTGCGTACCAGGTCAAATACCTATCGGAGTACACAAAAGACGCATGCCGAGAAAACTACAAAAGGTTTTGGTTTAACATGCATGTAGTATCCAAAAGTCTGTGGCTACATTGGCAATCTCGAAAAAAAAAAATATATATATATATATATATAAATATAAATACAATAAAGCTCTAGTGCTGCTGTCACTAAACAGAAAATGGACACACCTAAAACTCATTTTAACATTTTTAGTCAAGTTGATATTATAATCAGCCCATTCTCATCCCAAGGCGTCATCTAACACACACCTTGGGAAGCATTTTGACCATGCTTCAATTTCTGACGCTTTAGGCACCCTTTAGCGTCAGTTACTTGGCGCCATAGGATCGCGTCTAACCCTTATGGTGTGTTCACAACTTCACACCGAACGCGAATTTAATTATTTGTGAAGTCAATGTAAAGACGCGAATAGACGCATCATTCGCGCAATCGCGCCGGGCGTTGCGAATGACGCGAATTAGGAGACACGTTTGCCGCTAATGTCTTTCGCTCAAGTTGAAAAATGTGAACTTGAGCGAATGTTCAAGCGTCTAACTAGACGCGATAGACACGTATTTGACGCTCTATTCGCGTTCGGTGCGAACACACCATTACCCTACCCCAGACCTAAACCTAGTACTCGCATCATCTAACTGACGCTTTACCTTTAGCTTTACCAGTTAAAACTGATGCTAAAGGGTGCCTAAAACGTCAGATATTGAAGCATGATCAAAATTGTCAGTTAGATGACGCCTTGAGATAAGAATGCGTTGTTATAATTTATCATGGCATTTTAGTTCTCTTAAATTATAAATATACAAAAAAAGAAGCATTTTCACTAGCGGTCGCAGACTTTTGGACCCTTACACAAGTGAAGATGTCTACTTAGAAATATTTGGCCCACATTAAAGCTGTGATCTCCAAATGTACCAAGACAGTGACTCTGAGATTAATTTTTAATGGTAAAGTGATGCCACAATCCACTGTCTTTCATTTTGTTAGCTTCTTTCTTTCTCAATATCTCTTTGTGCTCATCTTCTTTTCACCTTCCGGACCGGATTAGAATGCTCCAGGGAACACTGTGGAGGTGATGAAGAACATGGTAACAGATCCACCCGCCTGAATGCATGCCATCTTTCCGACTCAAGAATCAAACATGCTGCATAAAAGTACACCACAACCAAACTAAAGTGATAAACATCTCGGCTAATAATAGTGATATTTCTGAAAAACTACTGTGCAGTGTCACTACTCATTATTGATTAAAAGATCATCTGTGAGTTCGTGTTGTGTCCCAGGGTGAGAGGCCTGGGGCTTAATGAACGTCAGACCTGCAGAGCTGATTGGCAGTCCTGTCTGAAGTCATCTCTGGTTCCCTTCATCATGTAGAGACTCTCTAAAAGAAATGAACTGCTTCATCCATTAGCAGAATCACTTTACCTAATTGCTTTTTGCACAGAATGAATGTGCAATAGATGGGGAGAGATGCTTCTTGTTCATTAAGAACAAATGTTCCATCTGGCCTGTGTCATTTTCCTTGTCTTTTTTCACCCATAATGAAATGTATTCTTTTTGCCAATATGTTGATAATACGTTTCTTAATGTTGAATCGACACTGAACCATTTGAAGCAAGGTAAATGCACTGTAGGACTCATTAAGAGTTATAATGTTTGACTCAAAATCTCACCTCTTAATTTTGATTACAATCCAGACATTTGAGCTATATTTTAGCCTCAGATGCTAACATTTTAGACCTCACAATTTATAATTTGTATATGCCATGCAACCTACTAAAAGTAAATCATCTCCTTTGTGCTCTCAATTGGCCAGTGGTGCACATACTTTGCTACCAAAAACTTTTCAGATGGCATTAAATAGCTCTATCCCATGGGTAAACTAAACTGACAATAGGACATCATGTCCTCCCAAGGGAACTGCTGCTAAAGTCTTTGATTTATGATCTTTTTACAATGCCAAAAAAGCAATACCGTTCACCTGTCCACACCCATAATGCATTATGTGTCTACTCATTGTGATTCTGTGTCTCCTGCCTGTCTCGTTCTCCTCTCTGCTGTATATTTTCGCACTCCATTGTCCCTATCCCCCCATTGGTTTTTCCCCCTGTCGGGCAGAACCCAACTGCTCCTGAAGGACTCTCTGATTTGTGTGTCCCCATTGTAGACCAGCACATTGCATGGTCCCCAGATAAAGAAATGCGGCGGAAGGCTTGTGTTTCTGAAAGCAGACTCCACCATCATTGAAATGCCCCTGTCCACTCAATTATTTATCACACCTCGCCACTAGTGTGTGCATGCGTGCATGTGCTTATATCAGAGCATCTTCGTCCTATTTTGTTATATAAAAGCAATGGCTAAAAGTCTATCACTCTGTGAAACAAATATGCGTATGTGTGCATCTGTGAGAATGAGAAAGGGTGTAAGACCAAGAGAGAGAGAGAGAGGGAGATGGATGAGTGTACTGGAGGGGACAGGATCTGTTACTGACCCAGCTTACTATGGTGGATATTCAAAGCCGTTCAGTTTCTCCAGTAATTTATCTATTGCAGGTGGCTCAAAATGCTTACCAAGAGCTCTGCACTGGAGATAATGGATAATGTTCCAGCATGCAAGATTTACATTACAGAACTTAGTTGCTCAGTCAAGACAGGAAACTACAATTATGCAGCGTGTTTGTTAGCAGAGCACATGGCCAGAGAATAAAAATCGGCTATGTCTGGCAGATTAATATTGGCCAATTCAGCTGAAAAGACAGCTGCCATATATTATTTCTGTGAGGTCACGCTCATGGGTGTGACTCAGTGTTCACCTGCTCTCAGGCTTGTTTCCATAGATTTGACTATGTGTGCATAGTTTGCCATCCAGCTGCAATTTTGCATGCAATTTATTTTCATGCATTGTATGCTTGCATATAAAACACTAATGGGGAGCAAGACTGATAGCACAACAGTGCAAATTATGCTCAGAATGCTAAAATCAAGTTGTTTTGCATATTATTCAATCTGAAAATTAAATCTACTTCACTGAATTGACATTTACATGCCTGCACTCCATACTGTCTGGTTACCCAAGAGGTATTAAAAGTACTTAATAGTTGTAATGAGGACTCACATCTGTTACACAAGTCGCCACAGGAGTGCTAAGGGAGGGGGACAAACCTTATATTGATAGTTCCCTTGAAACTCCTTTAATTAAAAAAATAAAATCTGTCCTCATTTTATTACTCCCAAGCCATTGCAAACCTGTATGACTTGCATTCTTCTGCAGATCATTAATATTCTGTTTTTGTCCATACCACGAAAGCCAGTTTGGTCCAAAACAACATTAGACCCCACTGAGTTTCATTTTACAGGCAAAAACACTGAGACAAAATAGTACTGTTCCACAGTATAAAAAAAGTCATACATATTTGGAAACAACTTTAGGGTAAGTAATGACAGAATATACATTTTAGAGAGAACTGTTATTTAACTTTCACAATGTTTTAAAGATCATATTCACTTGATTCTAACAGCAGATAAACTAGGCTGGCCACTGATGATATCAGAAGCATGTGGTCTTCCTGTGAAGGGAAATGTCAAAAGAAATTCAACCAGCACCACTTACCTTGGCGGATGGAGACAAATCTGTTGTTGGCGGCCTGAAACACCACTTGAGGATGGCTTTCCTCAAGATCAAACAACTCGTCTTTGCCAGGTTTGGAGCAGCGTCCAGAGCGCAGAGTTCCAGTGGGCCCCATGGGGGTCAAGTACTTCCCCTCACAGTCCTTGAAGGCCAATTTGCCTGATTTCAGTTCCAAGGTGTAGCCTGTCCCACGGCCATTTTCAGAGGACAGTTTCCCGTCGTTGTTCAGGAAGCGGCTGTCACTGGTCTTTAGACAATATTTGCCGTCCATGTACACAAGAGTTAGAAGAGCGTCTACACCCCAGGGGATGTTACTGTCCACAGCAATCTCTCCCTCTGGAGAGGCGAGGTGGGCATAGCGTTTGCGGGCCACACTGAGCAGATTTGCCTGTGGGTGCAGGGCCAGGTGCATGGCCCATAGTTCTGCCTCGCCAATGGTCTGAGCAAAGCAGGACAGGTAGTCCTCTGAACCTCCAAAGAAGCGCAGATAGGGCTCGGACTGCAGGGCCCAGCGGCCGTCTGACTGTGCCACAATCAGAAAGCGGCAGTCGTTCTCTTTGGTCTCAGCCTCACAGCTCACCTTGCCATCTTTGTCGGAAGCCAGGTAGCGACCCAGGTGACTGCGCAAGTAAACCACCTGACCATCCTGCTCATCATGCTCTAGAGTCCAGATCTGCTTCTTCTTGAGACTCGGAGCTGAAGCATTCATCTTGAAGCCGAAGGCCTCCGCTGTTAAATAGCGATTCTCATGATTAATAAGCCCGAATTGTAGCTTGAGGGCTTTACTGCCATTGGAGGGCATCCTGGCTTACAACCCAGATGGAAGCCAGAGAGTGTTGAAAGTCCAGAGATGAAGCTGATCAGCCTGTCGACATACAAAGTTAGCTCTCCTATGTGTCTTGATTAATTTGCTTCTTATTGGGGAAGAGTAAAGTGAAGTCCACTTCACTATAGACTCCTTAGTGTAGCCTATTCTCTTCAAATACAGGCCTTAACTTTCTTTATAAGAGGCCTAAGTTCCTCTTCTAGTTTTGTCCCTGGTCCTGGCCTCTGCGCTCAATAAAAACGGCGTCTTGCTCCCCGGAGAGCTTGCAGAGGCTCTGGAGATTTTTTCCCTGTGTTTCCTAATCAGATCAGATTATAATCAGGAGGACTCAACACCTCAATCCAGAGAGCTGCTGACGTCACCCTGATCCCAACGGTTCCTTTTCCTCTGCACCTCTTTCACCCGCTTTCTTTCTCATTCCCTTTCCTTCTCAATTCACCTGCATCTCTTGTCCTCTTCATTGGCTGCCTTTGAGATTGTGGGACTACTAATCTCTTAAAGAGATGCTGCTCAAGTCACACGGTTTTACTTCTTCTCGATGCCTTAGTCGTCTCAGTCCTTCAGTCTGACATCTGATTGGTTTGTCTCCTCCTTGTCCTCTTCTAAGTATGTTTACTTCAGTCACATCCTTAAGACATGTGCATCCATTAAAAATACACATCATTCGTCTCCGAGACCTCAAGAAATAGAAGCATGTTAGTGTGCAAGGTGCCCACTGAGATGCCAGGCCAGCTTGTCAACAAACGGGTGTACTTCGACACCTTTTCTACCTCGCTTTCACCTGTTGTCCTATCCTCTTATGTTTCTTTTTATACGTCCTTTCTCCTCTTTTGCTATATTGGACGTATTCTTACACTAGAGACCCTTTATGGAGGCCCAGTAATCCACCCGTTCTATAGTGCTCCTGCCTTTGTCCTCCTCCCCAGTCTCTAACTCTTTGCTGATGGCGCTTTGACACAAAGCTGGGTAACCAGAGCCCTCCCCCAGCACCAGTGGTAGTGGCCTGAGAGGGGGATCAGCTTTCCAGTGCACACTCAGGATACAGTTACATGACTTCTCTGATTCCGAGCTCAGTTGGTCATCTTTATTACAGCAATGTGCATATGGGTGGGTGAGTGTAGGTGGAGGTAACAAACAGATGCTTATTCAAAGATGCCTGACATGTAGCCATTGAAGACCAATTCGCTGTGACTGAAAACGTCTCTCCAGCTCTTTTCCAGTCACATAAGTTGTTTGCTTAGCATTTCACTGGCTGGCTTGCCTCATGTTTGCGTAATGCTACACATATTGTCGATCCATTTCAAATCCAAAGCATTTTTGTTTGAAAAACCACCACAAGTCTCCACCACAGGGCCCTAATCTGCCTTTCAATGATCCAACTCTTTTATTAGACCAATCTAATCCATAGCAGCCCCAAACCCCTCCTCCTCCTCTCCTTGGGCGCGTCTTGGACACAGAACCTTCCATCTGTCGGTGACTGACCGCATATGGGACAAGTAAGTCTGAACCACACACACATATATATACACACTCATCTAAGCATATAGGAACAATAAGTTGTTTATTAACCGTTATTGGCTTTGGCTATTCTATCCTTTGTTTACATTTGTCCAAGATCCTCAAAGCAGAGATGTTAACTTTAGACATGCACTATGACCCTTACATTACTATTTACGCTTTTACATTGTCGCCAGAAGCTTTGATAATAAAGCAATGTACAATAAATTGCATGTGCCATGTTTGAGATGATACAGTGAGTAGCTAAAGATTTAACTACAAAATCCAGTGCAGCTCAGTACAGAGTACTTGTAAATCATTGAATGACACCTTGGAGAAATCTCAAAACAAAGACTGAGACAAAAATAATTTCCAATTAGGTTCAGAAAAAAAACCTGAATTAACACACACACAATAAGTGTTTCTATATTATCAATATAGAAGCATATTCGACCTTGTCGCCATAATCAAATCTCTCTTCGGCTTTCATCAATGGGCTGAGAGCTTGTCAATTGCAAGTAATCCCTTCAACAGCCTGACTGACAGTTTAGAGATTTGCTCTTTCAAAGAGAAAAGCTATCACGACCTGTGAGCCAGGTTAATTCAACTGAATGCAAATACAGTAGTGCAGAAGCTCCCAATTAATCACAGACATATCTTTCTCCACACATTTTAATTAATGTTTGAATTATTGTCGAATATATAGGAGGCATCCAAATATATGAACTATGATACAAATAAATGAATACAATACCCACATTTCACATTACCTAAAATTTCTGAATGAAAAGAACGTACTGGAATGGGCCACCAGATGGAGGCAGAGTAGCAGAAATTTACCAGAGACGGTGCAAAATATCACGAGAAAACTTTACCTTTGTACTATAATCTGAAATATTTTACACCAGTCAACATGTTTTATTTTCTACAAGGTCCCTGTTGTCCATTAGGAAGCCTAAAATCTTTCAAGAATTAACCACAATCAGGGACATGAAATGAACACAAAATGAACAGGATGTGCATATACCATATTAAAGATAAATTATACATACATACACATTACCTGTCTGATTTCTTCTACCGTGAAGTCATTGTTTGGGGCCCCTCAGTATCATTTATACATAATTACAAGAGGAGTCTGATATTAGCATTATTTCAGCCCCAGTCCCTACACTAACCACAACAACACTATTACCACCTCTTTTATTTTTGTTGGTATTCAGCTCACAAGTATTCCCGTGGTCCATTACCTAAGTCGGGCATGACTCTATACGCACCACAGTACTGTGCATGTCCATGCATGAGTGTGCTTATGTGTGTGTAGTGTGTCTGGTGCGGTGGTACCTCTTGATAGGCAAGCAGATGTTTTTGGGAGGCCAGCGCTGCCAGGTTGAGTCTGAAATGGTTCTTTAGAGACCATTACCCAGCTCCTCTGATGGCAGTCAAATAGCTATCATTACTACACAGCCTGGGGAGGGAGCACAATTGTCAAAGGGAGAGAGAGGGAGAGAGAGAGAAGGAGAGAGAGAGAGGGAGGAGGGGAGGGGGTGAAAGGAGAGAAAAAGGCTTGAGTTTAAAAATGAACATTTCAGAGTTAACAGCCCCCCAGCTTTTTCTACCCTATTAACTGCAATGCTGCTATTCCCCTGCTCTGTCGGGAGCACCCCAGTACCACCAATATATGTAACATCCTTCTTTCTTGCTCTCCCTCTTCCTCTGTCACTCAATCTACCCGGCCTCTTCATTATCCCTTTCATTTTTATCCCATCTCCCGCACTCTTCTCAACCTGTGATCTTTTCCTCCTCGTATTCTCTCCTCCATCTCACCCTTTCCTGCTCAATTTTCCCCACCCTGATCTCCTCAACTCTGAATGTCCTTTGGTTTTGCAACCTTGTTTCAGTAAAGATGTGGCTTGGATAGTTTGCCCCAGTGTCCATCCCCTTTTTCTAGGACTCAGTTGAAATGAGGTATTTTAGCATGACTTGTAGGCCTTTTCCGCCTTGAATTAATTATTTCTTCTTGTATTATTGCATTTTTTTTTTTAATAAAAAAAAAAAAGTCGTTGTAATGAACAAATGTAAATTTAATTTTGTATCTATAGTTTACTATTCAAGAAATAATATAAATTTGTATTGCATCACTACTTGTATTTGTTTTCTCTTTGCTTTTATTATTCTCTTTTATAATCCATTTTGGATAAAATGTCTGCTAAATAAATAAATAAATGTAAATTGAACGTTCTTTCTTCTTAGCACAAGTCATCTGAACAAAGACGGAGGAATCCAGACCTGATCAGAAGAGTGTTGATGGCTGAAGAGGTTTAACGTACAGCTGTGGTAGCCATGCGGCTGGATGTGACCTCCTCGTCCACCATGGGAGCAGCTAAATTGTATGTCTGCTGCATAATTCATAAGGGGTAAACGGGAAAGAGCACCTTCCATCAAAAGCAGTCCTCGATCGGCCCTCTAGGTGTCACTATTGCGTTGCACGTCTCACCAGAGTCTCTTCTTAAGAAAATAAGAGATTAATGCTGGGTTTGTCAGACGTGGTGCCTCTGTGACTGTGAGCATGATGGGATTATACTCACTTGACTATTTTTAATCTTTGTTTTATAGCCCCCCTCCGCAAACGGGACCTTCAAGTGAAAGAAATGTGCGAAACATGAGCCAAGCGGTTTAAAGCTGCATTAACAGCAATTAAAGGTGCTCTAAGTTTTACATATAAAGAATTAAAAGGCACTTTTTAGAAATAGCATTAAATTGATGTACAGCCACATGAAAATACATGACTCATGTCAGTCTTCTAGAGGAAAAAGCTGTTTTATTCCGCATGTAGTGGTGGGCTGGTATGGGCGCTGCCATATTTTGTCAAATAATTGACCAGGTTACTACAAATACTACTAATTTCTACTAATGTGTTTATTTTATATAGTAGACCAACTTTTTATCCACTGCTCAAGACACTTCACTAATCACAAGCTCAAACTAAACAAGCCAACATACTAGACAACAAAACAACGAAGCGATTTAGTGGCAAACTTCATGCTTCCAGGCCAATAGCCAATAGGTCTTAGTGTGAATTCCTAAAGCACTGGAACTACTGAAGCAATTAAGTTCATTCTTGATTGCAATACACTAAACTTAAACAAAAACTAACTGAGTCCACCTTTAAAAGTCGTTTTTGGCCGCTTTTAGAATCAGCGGTCATTTTCCCACGACTCTGTTGAATTTATAGTCAAAACGCAGGGGAGGACCGGCGCTAAATATTACCCTCAACAATTTGGTCTGTTCTGTTGCATTATTATTACAACCTAGAATAGACATAATGCTTCCTCCTCAATAGTGAGGTATTTTTAGATGTCACATCCGTCTATTCAATCAGACAGTTTATTTAAGAACATTTAATTTTGTGTGTGGGTTAATTGACACATCGGTATCAACAGGACCCATGTAAATTTCATCCTAACGCAATCAGGCTAATGGTTAATGCCCTAATGGATGCAGATTATCAAAAGTGGATGGATGTTTTATATACAATTTGCACCTAAACTTCGGGCCATTTATTTTGCTGACAAGAAAACGCTTCCCAAAAAGGGACTTGGATGAGGAATGCTTCATGAGGCAGGCACAGCAAAAAACGTGTGGTAGGAATGAGTTAACAGCGGAGATGAATAAAGACCTGTATGAAACTGCCAGCCAATCCGTATTGAGATTAACACTTAGGACCCAAATGATTGGCTAGAGTGGATTCAATGCATGTTCGTTGATAAGTACAAGATTCCAGGCCCACGTGGGCCGCTCTACCGTCGCGGAGCTGCCATTGGCTGAGAAGACTTCACGAAGCCCCTCCCCCGCCCAGTGATTGGCCTCACGCTTCTCTCCCTCTCCTGTTCGCTGTCTGCGGAAATACCCCTGCGCGAGCTGGGAGTCAGCGCGAGCGTCTTCGGCTCGTCGCTTCGCATCTATCAGAGAGCGCGTGAAACTAACACGGTTCTGACATTTGGTGCCGCACCTCTTAACAACCTTAATATGATTTCCTTTAAAAACATGATTATTAGATCTGATATTTAACTCTATCTTTTCCGATTTTTTTCCTGTCTGGAAACACCATACGTGTAGCCCGGGGTTTTATATTTCATCCAGCTTGTGCTGCAAGGAATTACTGGATTCAGATTCTCTCTCTCAGAGTTTATCTCATTCTCGGCCAGTAACAGGTTATATTTTGTTGGCAACATATAAATTAGATGGGACATTATAAATTAGATGGGACAAATAGACGTGCGCCTGCAAATATGTTGACCAAGCAGCTTGGTCAGATCAAAAGCAGAAAAGTGCATATATGTTTGGGGATATTTACACAGGGTTACTTCATGCCTTTTTACTGTTTGGACAGCCAGTGTAAATCCCCTCGCATTTGAGACTGCAATCTGATCAATCAGCCAGAAATGCACCTAGGATGTATATACCTGGACTTAACTATCTGTTAATTTCTCCATGCATCTCTGTGGTACTTGCTCAGCTGGTGCATGACACTCTGTAAGCATGCACTTATGGCAAAATGAAAATTGTGAGGACAGATTTATTTATTTTTTGAGCCAATCACCTGAACTTGCCATGTAGAGTGACAGGATTCGTTGATTCAACCAGACGGAACTGGATAAATATTCTGATATGTTCCAATCGAATCTGACTTCTGACCTGTAATGTTGCCAGAATCATAATCATACACTGTTTGTCCGACTGAGCCTGGTTTCTCACAAGTTCTTTTTCTCCGTTTTGTCACCTGATGGAGTGTTAGGTCCTTGCCACTGTCGCCTTTGGCTTTTGACTTGCTTAGTTAGGGACACTTAAAGGAGTAGTTCACTTTAAAAAAAAACTTTTGCTGATAATTTACTCACCCCCATGTCATCCAAGATGTCCATGTCTTTCTTTCTTCAGTCGAAAAGAAATTAAGGTTTCTGATGAAAACATTCCAGGATTTTTCTCCATATAATGGACTTCAGTGGGAACCAAACGGTTCAAGGTCCAAAAGACAGTTTCAGTGCAAACTGTTCAAAGGGCTTTAAACGATTCCAGACGATGAATAAGGGTCTTATCAAGCAAAACGATCGCTCATTAAAAAAAAGATTCAAAGCTTAAGTTTTATAAGCTCAAATGGTCGCCTTGCTCTGTTCTGTAATGCGCGTTCGTGACTCTCCTGTTTGAACTCGTTTAACAAAACGAACAAATCTTTTTTTGTGTTATTTGGTTCATTCAACGAACGAAATGAACATGTTGACTGGGGAAAAGATTCATTCATTTTGATGAACAAGTTCATCAAACCCTAACCGTAACCCTAACAGAGGAAGACGACCATTTGAGCTTATAAAACTTTTTTTTTTTTTAAATGAGCGATCGTTTCACTTGATAAGACCCTTATTCATCATTTGAAATCGTTTAAAGCCCTTCGAACAGTTTGCACTGAAACTGTCTTTTGGACCTTGAACCGTTTGGTTCCCATTGAAGTCCATTATATGGAGAAAAATCCTGGAATGTTTGCATCAAAAACCTTAATTTCTTTTCGACTGAAGAAAAAATGACATGGATGTCTTGGATGACATGGGGGTGAGTAAATTACCAGCAAAAGTTTTTTTTAAAGTGAACTACTCCTTTACTATTCAACTTAATATTCAACAATATGATTGATCTGCCTGCATTGACACCATTATATGAGAACTGAACTGAGCCGGACGATGACATCACTGTTTTCTCCAGAGCGGACTAAATTAATAATCTTTTTATAAACAAAAATGAACCCTCGCTGAACTTACTTAAGCTGGACCATGACACTATTTTCTTCTAAATCTGAAACTAAACAAGTTGCATTATTTTCCAGTTATCACTGTAAAGCTGCTTTGAAACAATTTGTACTGTAAAAAGCTCTGTATAAATAAAAGTGACGTGACTTGACACTGTCCAAAAGCAAAAGACAAGGAAAATGTAATTTCTCACTTTTAGGAGTAAAACATGTTGTAAAATATCTACTAATACAAAATATCATTTTTCAATTGGAGCATCACATCCAAATGGTTTTAAGGTTGTCTTTCACTAACGTATCAGGACAACTTTAAACTAAAAATGCAATGTGGTCACATGCGTTTTCAGCCACCTCCGAACATGGTTAAAGTGGATGACTTATTTACAATGGTCTCATCTGAACAGATGTAAACAGGGTTTTAGTCAATTATGTCTTTTCACTTCCATGCCTGTCCATTATAGTGTTCACTCAAGCCCCCACCCCCACAAACACACACACAAAACAGTATTATACTTACTTACGGTGCCGGTGGGATGTATGGCCTAAGGTCCACATGGCGATGGTTGCCGTGGTGATTGTTATTTCCGTACCAGTGTCCAATAGGTATCAGGCTTTACACCATGTCTGTCCAGTGAAATAGACCTTGCTGGAGATGCAGAAGATTTGATTATATCTCTGTCACATTCAAATGCATTCATTTGAATCTACACCCCTTCTCTTTCTCAGTTTCATCACTGTCCATAGCAAGCATGCATGCAATATGGGATGGTTTTATAGTCTAGTCAAATGTAACATTCTTGTTAAATCACATGCACAATCCTGCGACTTGCACAGCATAACACTGATGAGAATGCATGCACATTGGTGTAATTTACATCTAAACACATCCATTAAGAGATACACATGACTTAAGATGCTTGGTCTGCCTCAGACTAGTGCACAAACACACAGTCTTTGCCCATGCATTATCCATATCCTGGCTCTCTCTCTCACACACACACACACACACACACACTCCCAGATGCTGCCCTGCTGTGATGCCTGAAGCTAAGCAAGCCAGCAAGATTAATAACGACCCCTGCCTCCCGAAAGGCAGGGCAAAAAATACACTGTTTGCAGAGGGTCGAGAAGGAGAGCGAGAGAGAGACTCTTTTTGTTGGCAGGTTAGTGCCATTCACTACCTCTAACACTCACAGACCCTCCCCCTGGGGCCACCGACATGGATTAATGTGTTTAGTACAATTATTTCATTTATTACTGTCTGGGGCTTTTTTTCCGATAAGAACATTTTTCAGGTTGCTAACCATTATTACCTCTAGGACTTGCCAAGCGCTGGGGCTCGCGGTCAGAAGCTCCGCTCTTTTGTTAATGCTTCTGCTAGCATCTGTTTCACAGCTTCGCTATACGAGATTGAGGGGAAGAGAGCTCCATCTTTCTCCTCCCGTACATTTTTTTCCCCCCTCTTGCATTTACATTATGCCAAATCTGTACAATTTCTGTGTTTGTTAAATGTAGCACGTAATTCTTAGGACATTCCATTTTGTTTGACAAATCCTTTCTGCGATTCTCTGTTGTATTCTTTTCTTTGCCTGTTTTAGCGGTGTAGTGTAGATTATGATTATGTGGAGCAGCTGTATTACTGCAGGATCCTCAGCAGGTAGTCCTATAGTGCTCACCGACCGGCTGCCACTCTGAATGATGATACCTGCTTCTGAGGGTGGCACAGTGCTTAATCTATCACCCTATCTGTCTGCGCTAGTTCTCCTCCTCCCATGCCTGTTTGTGTGTGTTTTCCTCCTCAAACCATTCCGGTATTTGGTGGATCCCTTGCTCCACGTATTGTGCATTGCTAGTATAAGCTTCCTTAATATTCATTTATATTTACAGAAGAGAGAAGTTCACTATCAAAATCGGACTGCGTAATCAATCGTCTTATCAGCTTCAATGTGCCCGACTGATGAGCTGGTGATGAGAAGGTCTCCGGCCCTCTACCCTTCCCCCTCATTCAACATTTTTTCACTTCGTTGGTCCTTAAGGTGCCAAGGACCCTCAAATATTTTTTATCACTTTAAGAGGGTATTATAGACCTTTTTGATATTGTCTCTACGACAATTATGAAATATTGGCTTCTTATGTCGTCACGTTTCTGATGTCAAAGCAAACACTGTATTAATATTAACATTATCTGGTAAATACTTAACTTGTATTAAGCTGACACAATAGTTTTTCAACACGAGGTTTTCTGTTAAAATCTAGGGCTGTCAACAATAAAATAATTGTGATAATAATACGAAAAAAAATGCGTTTAACACAATCTTTTATAAATAATATATATCAGGGATGTGCAAAGATTAATTGCGATTAATCGCATCCAAAATAAAAGTTTGTGTTTACATAATATGTGTGTGTGCTGTGTATTATTATTTTGTGTATATATAAATACATATGCATGTACTGTGTATATATAAATACATAATCTATATTATATATAAATATTTTATATATGAATAACACATTTTCTTAAATATATATATATATATATGCATGTGTGTCTATTTAGACATACAAAATAATTATACACAGCACACACAAATATATTATGTAAACACAAACTTTTATTTTGGATGCGATTAACCTCAATTCATCTTTGCACAGCCCTAATATATATATTTTTTTTTTTTTCCTAAAATTTTCATAACCAACCTTGTGGACCCCTGGTGGGCCCTAATTAGGAAACAACTTTTTTAAACCAAATTTACGATGATAATAATATAAAATACAATTTGGCAAAAATTGTGTTAAACATTTTATATAAAACAATATTTTATAAATATATTTTAAAAATGTTTTTTTTTGTTTAAAACATTATTTTATGAATAATTATATATATATATATATAAATTCTCTTCTCAAACTCTCCATAACCCAGCTTGCAAACCCCCTGGTGCACCCCAGTTGGAAAACCACTGTTTTAAAGCACAAAGAACACTCTTAAAGCACAGAACACGTTTCTACAGACACATCTGACGAGGTTCTCTCACAATGCACTTTCTTAACATGCAAAGAAGGGAAAAGAATGAGAGTTGTGTGAAAACAGGACATACTTTGAATGGTGATGGAAACAGGCAGCTGGTGATTACGGGTGCAATGCTCCTCCCACTGTGATGACGACATCACCAACACCATCGTTCACGATACTCGACCTGCCATGGCGTTGTTACCATGGCACCTGCGTGGATGGCGCCCTTTCTTTGGGTCCTGAGGGGTAAGAGGGCACATTCAGTCTGGGGGTCATCTCATCAATGTGCGTGGGGTCGTTTGAGGGGTAGAGGCGAGTGTTTGAGAAGATATGTGTGTGCGTATGTGTTTGAGTGATGATGGGATGATACTTTGTCCTGTAGCCCTGTTCTCTGGACCGTGGCCGTCTTTCTCTGGCGTTGATTGAACAGGGGGTCACTGATAATGAAAGACACACACTGCCGCCATCTATCTCCGTGTGTTGTTTTGAAGAACCCCCAAACGATTTGTCATGATCACCCCTCCCCCATTGCCTCTCTTTCTATCTCTCCATCTCTTGTCCTCCCCATCCTTTTCATTAATCACCCAGAAAAAGCCCCATCATATAACATTAGCTGCTTAGGGGTTATTCGGGGCCTGTATACAGTTCCACTACTGTGCCAGGGGTATCATGGTCATTGGCATACTGTAGCATAAACTGAACGCTATAATTAGAGTTCTTGTTTTCATGCTCAGACAATAAAAACTGTTTACCCAGATGGCAGGAAGTCATGGCTTTTGCTCTGAATGAGGAAAACGGATTGCAGAACACGAAAAACAGGTATTTCCCAACAATGGAAACAATGACATGACACTCTTTCACCATCCTCCCTGTATGATTAATATTCTTTTGCAACACACATTGCAAGAGCTGACTTGCTCAGAATGTAGCAGGACTTCAAATGCTGTACTGCTGATAATGCAATTCAAGGAATATTCCAGGTTCAGTACAAGTTAAACTCAATCAACCTCGCTTGTGGCATAATGTTGATTACAACAAAAATGAATTTCCTTTTCTTTAGGAAAAAAAAAGAAGAAGCTAAAATCTGGGTTAGAATGAGGCCCTTACAATTGGGACCATATATAAAAATAAAAGTAATGTTGTTTCAAAAGTATATCCACAAAATCTAAACAATACATGTTAACGAGTTTAATAAAATTGCTTACCAACCTTTTTTTGTTAATATCTATATATTTTGTTATATGCCGGTAAACCCCAAAACAACTGTAAAAATGATTATTTAAAGAAGTTTACAAATTTAATAAAATTACAATATTTCACATTCCTGCCTCCCATACTGGCCCCATTTAGATTGAGTTTTTTGTTTTCAACGAATGAAGAACGAGTAAAAACTATTTTTTGTGGTAATGAACATTATGCTACATATCCTTTCGACTGAACTTAACTTTTGAACTTGAAATATTCTTAAATATAATCTGCAATATTCTCGATTTTTGTTGTTTTTTAAAGGAAGTCGAAACTATTTTTTTGTGGTAATCAACATTATGCCACAAATGCGGTCAATTGAGCTGAACTCGTACTTAACCCGCAATATTTTTTTAAAGATATGTGTTGCAAAATAACATCTGTGCATTTATTTTCCAGGATGTGTTGTTCACTAATCCATATAACAGGATTTGGAATCCAATTGGTACAGCTTAAGTACAGTTTCACAACAAGGAATAGGCGTAGATTACATGGCAAAGCAAAAAAAAGAAGAAGAAAGAAGCACATTCCTATTGTCACTAGCCCGTTTGCGTACTCCCACATGTACATCTGGCTCACTGTGCAACAGCAGCTTGAGACAATGACAAAGAAAACAAGCATGCCTTCAGCAGGACAACACATTTGCCTGGAGTGGACCTACTAGGGTTTTTCTGCTTTCCCCCACCTCCATTTTCCTTCTTTCCGACTTGCTTCCTTTTTTCTTTTCCTTTCTCTCCAGGCCCAACGTCTGTCACTGTGAGGTAGATAGACTGCACTCGTGTCTTCTTGGGGATCTAAATGCCACCTGGCACCATCCGATTCTCATTTCCCCAGCATTTGCAGGGGGGGTGGCGGGTACAGCAGGAGAGAAGCTGCCTAAGAATTCAACAGATTATGATGAGAAAAAAGGCTGATAAATAAAAGTTATGTACAGAAATGAACAGTCAGTTTTTCACATCACTAAAAAAGGATTATTTGGTTATATCAAGGAAGCTTATGTTAGTCTCAATGAAAAAAAACATAATTGTGACATAATTAATTACTCATTATTTCACAGTTGTAACTGTACATGTTTTACAAAAACATCTGTGTGGAAATCAAACTTTCTTTTTTTTTTTGCTATTGATTAAAGGAGTAGTTCACTTTTGAAAAAACTTTTGCTGATAATTTACTCACCCTCATGTCATCCAAGATGTCCATGTCATTCTTTCTTCAGTCGAATGAAATGAAGATTTTTGATGAAAACATTCCTGGGTTTTTCTCCATATAATGGACATCAATGGGAACCAAACGGTTCAAGGTCCAAAAGACAGTTTCAGTGCAAACTGCAAACTGTTCAAAGGGCTTTAAACGATTCCAGACGATGAATACGGGTCTTATCAAGCGAAATGAACGCTCATTTAATAAATAAATAACAAAGTTTAAGTTTTATAAGCTCAAATGCTCACCTTGTTCTGTGACACACGTTTGTGACTCTCCTGTTCGAACTCGTTCATCAAAATGAACGAATCTTTTTCCGAGTCATTTGGTTCACTCAACGAACGAATTGACTCAGAAAAAGATTTGTTCATTTTGAGCAAGGCGAGCATTTGAGCTTATAAAACTTAAACTTTGTTATTTATGTATTAAATGAGCGTTCGTTTCACTTGATAAGACCCTTATTCATCGTCTGGAATCGTTTAAAGCCCTTTGAAAGTGTCTTTTGAACCTTGAACCATTTGGTTCCCACTGAAGTGAATTATATGGAGAAAAATGCTGGAATGTTTTCATCAAAAACCTTAATTTCTTTTCGACTGAAGAAAGAATGACATCTTGGATGAGATGGGGGTGAGTAAATTATCAGCAAAAGTTTTTTCAAAAGTGAACAACTCCTTTAACTATGCTATTGATTAAGATTTAAAACCACAGTTTAGCTAAATGGATGAGAGAGAATTGTATGAATGTCATTTCCGTGTTTATACTTTTTCCATCTGTCGTCCTGAGCAAGATACACTAATGCAGAGAAGCTTGACTGAATTTCAGCACTTGCCACAGCTGACATACTCGTGCCATTCAAGACCACAAGCATATGGGTGATGATAGCCTATGAACACGCTTAAAATGTTCTCCATGCTTTTGGCCCTCGCACAAAAAAACCAGTAGAGGCGAGATGCACTCCACTTCCATTGAAAGCAAAACTACAGTGCTGAAAAGCAGCATCTAGAGTCTACTGACAGCAAATGGCCGGCAGCTACAGTCCCTCAATAGGCAACACCACCATGCAAAAACAAACGCTCTTACACAAACTTAGCATTCATGCACCTTTCAAGAGGCACCCTGCTCCTTGCCCAAATATTTGTCTTTCTTTCTTCTCATACATGTATTTATTTTGCTGATCAATGCCTATATACATTCATCACAGCAGAACACCACCCTACCCTACCCAACACACACACACATACATTTCTAGCTATAAAAGATTTATCACATGGTGTAATGGGGTACCTGGCGAACAGCGTGAGCCGGTAATTAAATACGGGTCTGTAAATGTCACTGTTTTTAATACCATGGCAGCAGTGACGCTATTTTTATTTTTGTTTGGTCTTAATTGTCACCCTCGGTCCGCTTGTTACGGCCGTCTCCTCATTACACCGCCTCGTCCTCGCTGGCTTTGTACGACAGAGTGTTTTATGTTTAAGAATCTCGTTCAAAGGCCTTTGTCACTCTGACACACGAGAGGGTTGGGAAGTGAGACCGAAAAAAAAAAGAGCAGAAGAGTCGGAAGACTGATTGAATTAGAGTGTTGGATGGCCATTAAAAGCATGGACATTTTGACAGGACTGGAGGGCACTAGACTACCTGGTGGTGAAGGCGAACAGGTTGTGGTGGCGGCCACTTGTAGTTGTGTATGGCACACTGAGGTTTGTTTGTTTGTTGCTGTGGACCCGGGAGAGAGCTGGCTATGTGCCCGGGATCAAATAGAGATGGAAACCTGCAGCATGTGCTGTGTGTCACAGGGTCACACACACACACAGAGAGAGAGAGAGAGAGAGAGAGAGATTAAATAAATAATGCTGAAAAATAAACATAGATTTACATATATTTAAGGGTGTTTTGGTTTACTTACCATTCTGAACATACAACGTTTACGAAGTACATGCTTTCAACTACAATTTTTTTTAAAGTAATAAAAGTAATAAAAGGTAATAGGCATATAAAAATGAGTTGGAAAAAAAGTAAAATTGTTAGAAATCTTACAGGATTTATTATTAAATCTAAAAAGAAAATTGGTTTTGGAAAAAGACATTTCAGTGATTACTTTTAATTGAAAAAATAATTAATTCAACAAAATAAGCCATAAGGCCATGAAAACTGCTAAGTATATGAACAACTTTTACATTTTGCCTTTCCTTTATAGCTACGAGCAAGGTGGATATATAGTATATACTGTATCTAAAAGTATTGGATTTCTAAAAAAGAAAGATTGTCTTTTCACAAATGTGACAGATACTTACAAAAACTATTTTGAAAACAATATTTAAAATGAAAAAACTAATCAGATCATATAATATATTTTTAAACTAGAAAAGTGTTTATTTCGCAGGGCTGTAGTCAAGACCACCTTTGTCGAGTCCAAGACAAGCCCAAATCAGGACTAGTCGAGTCCAAGTCAAGACCGAGTTCAAAAAGGTTTGAGTCCGAGTCAAGACCAAGTCCAGGACAGGAAAAAAAAAAATTCTAATGCATGACAATATCAAGGCAGTAATTTTGAGTTATTATTTGTTGATCTAAAAGCAAAAGTGTCACAACACCCAGGATTTGTAAGTAGTAGCTAGTAAGATAGTAACGTTAACTAATGAGAAGTAATAACAGCATGAGAAGACACGCTCCGTTGTAGTGAGCATTTGGTTGGTTAATTTTGGCATTTTCTAAGTTAACATTACCCTAATAGGCTAGTAATAAATGAACACACTTACAAAAATGTCTTTCGTTCTGTAGGCGTCCTGGAAAATATTTCTGTTCGTCCTAAACATATTTTCTATTGTCAATTTAAAACTGAAGAAATCATCACCGATGTCAGTTAACATTCACATTACTCAAATGAACCACCTTTAACGCAAATATGACATACACACCCACATAGCTAGCTACTATACGTAATCGAACTTATAACTTTACAACGTTAGGCTGATGCAAAGTTTACAAATGCAAAATTAACGGGCAAGCAGAAGCAGAGCGTGACGTGCGAGGATAATCTAGTGTGATTGGTTATTAGGTGGCCAGTGTTTCTTTTTCTTCAATATTATTACAGTAACGTGGACACGTGGACTCGGTCGAGACCAAAAGCCATATTTGGCAAGACCAGTGGCCGAGACAAGTTCGAGTCGGAATACCAACGAGTCCGAGACCATAGAAAAACGGTCTCGAGTCCGGACTTGAGTACTACAGCCCTGTTATTTGGCTCTAAAACAACAAGGGTAATATATAATGAGTCAAATATTAATCATAAATTTGAACAGATTTATATAGAAAGCCACTTGAAGCTGCAAACGTAAAGATATATTACAAACTAAAATTTGGAAAATAATTAAATAATTAAAAATGATATAAACAAAACTTCAATGATCAACATTTAACACTGTAAAAAATGCAGTACAAAAAGGCAATCTTCTTCGCAGAGATTTGATCAAATCGTCAGTGGTTTATATTTAAACAACTGCTCTAAGTACAGAAACAGAACTACTGAAACATATTTGAACCTAACATCATCCCACAAGCCGTATATATTATTGTTCTGTGTGTCTTCGTCTATTGTCCAATGACAATACAAAGCATTGCAAGTGCATCGCCATCCGCCATCTCAAACCGGTGAAAAGACAAGATTGCTTTTGTCCGCTGCAATGCTTCCCTCCTAACTCAAGCCTGAGCCCCCACCCTCTGCCAATTAACTGTGTGACCATAATGGATGTTGTTTGGCATGTTTTGCTGTGGGCAGATTGAATTAGCAGCCGGGTGGGGTTCGACTCTGAGCGATTTGAATGATTATCTTAACGTCTCTTACAGCGGTAATGAAACACAGTTATGCGTTCCCTCAATTCTGTTAAAACACACACACACACACACACACCTGAGAGTAAGGTAAAGGAAGGAAAAGAGAAAGAGGAGGGTGCTAGAAGGGGGAATCAGACGATACACCGAACAGATGGATCTTGCGTTCAAGCACTTGAGTTCCTGATGAAGTGATTCTATTATGAGACACCCCCTTTTTTCAAGCTTTGTGAAATCTTGAATTGAATAAATGTATCATTTGGGAGGCTTTACCTCTCTCTCCCTTTGTGTCCATCCAGCCTTACCCCTTCTCCACCCACTCTGTCCCTCGTCTAGACCTTGAATGTTTCCTTTCCTCTCTCTCTGTACTAAAGTGAAGGCTCAGATAGAGCGCCAGACACAGCTTTTAACTTAATTCTGTTTGCATATGAGATCAATTAGCTTTTCAACGGAGTTGTTTCACTGATTATTCACCCCTGTTTTCAATTACGCCACACTGCCGCGGGATATGCAGAGAACGGGGCAAATCCGGCCATGCTAAGTACAGTATGACTTTTCCACTGACTTTATTTAGAGGAAGTGTCATGATTTCTTTGCATTGACAAGTGTCTGCTTCTGATACTACTTCCTTCTCTTTGGCATCTACAGTATGCTGCTGCTGAAGGAGAATAGTTGCCTTGAGCAAGAGCCCAGCGTTGTGTGCTAATTTCAGTTCACTTTACTCTGGATAACCCACCTGGGACGACCTTGACACTTGTTATTTCATTCCATCAGGTTGCCGATATTAAATAAACATTATTTGTTGTTGTTTTATTAGTTTGAATATCAATTTATGCGTTGTCCATGGCTAAAGTTTATTTAATTTGTGAGATCTTCTGATATGCTCATAAATCATCACCTCTAATGGATCTATAAAGAAATCAATCAGCAAGTTGGCACATTTCCATATGAAATTCAGGGTTTCATCAATTTTTCGTAATACAGTAAGTGCCTCGGTTCAAAGTAGTCTCACAGCTCATTCCCTGGGTTATAAAACACACCATGTTGCAGATTTAGAAACCCCAAACATACTGCAAATCAATCGTTACGAGCGCAGTGCGCCCCACATAAACGGAGCACAGAGAGACCTTTCACGGCCTCCAGTGCATATCATCTCTCACATTACGCTGCAGGCCAAAACGGCATTGTGAAAGTATTCACATAGTCGTTTGCGATAGCCATTTTCTTCTGATATCTAACTTGCCCATAGATAAGTTAAGTTAGTTCGTTTTACATGCCTATTTGCATAGGTTCAGGGTTCAGGCTGCTTATTTTAAGAAAACGTGTGACTTTCATGGAAATTTGTGTGAGGTGGGTGTATATGTACATATTCATCAAACCATGGCAAAAGTCAATAACTCAAAGTTTTGACTCTTCTCGTCAGCATGATGTTGGCTGAAACTCAATGGGGATGTGTGTGTGTGTGTGTGTGTGGGGGGCATGCCAACTGTTCCCAACCGATTGTCGGATGGGGTGTGTGTGCGCGGGGTGAGTGTTTCTTCAGAAGTTCAGAACAGTTTACAACCCTCTGGCTCCACTGTCATCAGACATTTTTCAAAAACAGCTGTAAATCAAAGCAGTGTTTACACAAGAATCCAGATAATCGATTCAAAATTATGCAAATATACTGCGTCGTTCCAAAAATATCCTTCTTCTGGCCAGAGACTTAATGTTCCCATTGCAGATTCACGCTAAAGACCCCCCAACATCACTATGTGTGTGCGTCTATCCCAAGGGGTTTGTCCACAGTTGATAACGTTCCGTCGAATATGTGTGTGTGCAGTCAGTGCCTGTGTGCACATTGATGTCTGCTACTGCGAGGCCGACCACCTAGAGGTGCTATCAAGATCTAATTCTCCATTGAAGTCACCTGCCCAATGCTGGATCTTTGTGTAAAGCCAAGAAAAGAAAAGAAAATACCCACCATCCCTCATTGCGATAACGTAACTTTAGAAATGGACTGTCGGGTCACCCAGCCCACATCACACGTTTGTTCTAAACAGGTGTAATGATCCAGTACTTTCCACACTGCTGGAGAGCAGAACAGGATCAGAATTGCACAATTGCACAGCAGTAGCCGGCCGGGACACGGAGGCTCAGGATGACAGTAACAAGTGGTGGCGTGGACAGTTGGTGTTATAATTACATCACGAACGGGTCGTTAGCAGAAGGTCAGCACGTTCTGACACCACACCTGGCGACGGACGCGCCGAAAATGACTGTTGATTAGCGCATGCCGAACACACCTTGTTTAAATCCCTTACGAGTCTCATCATGCTTACAATGAAAAGCGAGATCTAGAAAATCATTAAGAGCAAAATTCAAATAGTGAAGAAAATAATGGATCAGGAAAGACGTCAAAGGCTTCAAAAGGTGCGCTTATTATGTGCGAAAAGCAACCCATGCAGTCCCTTCCTTCGTTTCAAATGAACAGATGCCCATTTTAGAGGATGCCACATGCCATTAAAGCCACAGCAGTTCTGACTGCACCCATAAAGGTTTACTGCCATCAGTAAATAAAGAAATAGAGGCAAAGCTCACATGCAAAGACTTTCACCGGTAAGCCCACATCTGGATCTTAAATCGAGAAATTGTTCCTCATTTGAATCTAATTTGCCATTCAATTGATTCAAGAGAAAAACGGTCATTGATTCAGACTTATGGCTTAAGGGTTTTCAACAGAACTTATATTGATATCCTGAAACAAGGACAAGCATAAAAGAATGAACTAGTTCACATTTCTTCTTGTTTGCAAAGAATAGCATTCAAAAAAATGCTGGCATTTTGTTTTTTAAATCACAGTAAAAAATTACAAAAAATAAAAATGTCTTCATATTCATGAAACATCTTTTAAAACCATTCTAAAAATAATATCATAAATAATTCCAAATAATTAACAAATATTTAGTTTTCAAACTGTGAAGAAGCAGCTCATAAATCTTGATTCTGGAACATACTAAATATCAAATCTAGATGCATATTTGCATATATTTTTCATATGGGGTGGATTTGCCCTTTTTATGGAAAAGGGTTAAAATGTATTTAAAATCAACAAAGCCCTTTAACCTGTACAGTACCTTCAGTTTTGGAGGGAAGCGTTTTCATGGAGATACAGCAAAGCCATGTGAGATTCCTCAACTGTGATAGTCCTATTAAAACAGTAACGTTCCCAAATGGTTACATTTCCATTTCGCAAAGGTTATGACTGTTTAATTTGAATCTCCTGAAGTATATAACTACTGTTATAAAACTATTTGCACAAGATTCATGGTTCCTTATATAAGTTGATAATATTTAGCGAAATATATATGCTACTACTAGTCT
The DNA here is from genome assembly GCF_016745375.1 of Pimephales promelas. The sequence goes on from NW_024121122.1 coordinate 15,533,875, forward strand.
AAGTGAACAGACTTAAGATTTTTGACTGATTGATGATAAAATAAGTGAAAAAACAAAACAAAATCACATTTAACCCTTAAACGCATACCTCGGGTCTTTAGTGACCCGTGATGTCATTCAACATTCTTAATATTCCTCAATCAATTCATTATAAACAATTTAACAAGTAAAAAGAATAAAAAATGCCTGTTTTCCCATTCATTTTTTTAAATATTGTACAGAATCACTAACGACCCGAAGAGTGTAAAAGTGTAGATATATTTTTTCTGCACAATATCTGAATCTGATGACTGAATAAGTACAATTCACCTTTATTCCAAAACACTGTAAAAAATATTGTTGGTTTAACTTAAAAAAATATGTAACCTGGTTGCCTTAAAAAGTTCATTGAAATAGAAAAATTTAGTTAATACAATGAAGGATATTAATTTAATCACCAGAAACTCAAAATAGTATGTTATCTGAACTACATAAAGTCTAAGTTTAGATTATCCAAGTTGATTTGACAAAAGAAAAAATGTTGTGATTACAAGTCATGAAAATATTTTTTTACAGTGAAGGTGACAATATCTGATACTCAATGATAAAGTGACGTTTCACTCATATCGTCACAGTCAGAAAACAAAAGCAAAGGAAGTATCATCAGCAAAACTTGAATTGGCTCAGCGATTTACTGCAGAGCAAGTACTGACCGCAATCAAATATTAGTGTCACTGTCCATTGATGGTGAATCTGCTGAAGGAGCTGTCAGCGATCAAAATATTGATTTTGAAGATGTTGCAAATGATTTTGTTTTGGGAATATTTTTTAGATTGCGAATATGAGCCAGATGCTTAATGTACTGGGAAATGAGCTCTGACAAGGACATTAATGTTGGTATAAAACATCTGCTCAAACTGAACCCTTCCAAGCCCCAAAAGGTAACAAATTATGCTTTTTTTTTATTCTTCTGTAATTGAGACAGAGTTTTATATTTTTAGCGACAGGGAGAGATCCATCCGTGTTAGATATAGATCTGGGTCGCTAAAGACCTGAATATGTAATAGTGATTGGTGAAACATTCATGCATTTAAGGGTCAAACAAATAGTTCACCCAAAAATTTAAATTCTGTTATTAATTCCTCACCCTCATGACGTTCCAAACCCATAAGACTTTAATTCATCTTCAGAACACAAATGAGGATCTTTTGAATCTGAGAGCTTTCCGGACCTCCATTGACAGCTACACCTAACCACCACTTTCAAGTGCCGGAAAGGTAAAGGCATCAAAAGGGTTCAATGTGACTCCAGTTATTTAACTTTAAAAAGTGACGTAGAAAGTAAAGGGTTCTGTCATAACATAAGTTACCACTTTATTTACAAAACATGAATCTTCAACGCAATGTCACGCAACAACGTCTGCTCTCGCATCAACACAATACGCATGCTTTGTGATGCTCTCGTGAACAGGCGGTGGAGATTAATATTTTGTAAATAAAGGGGCAAATTATGTTTTTTTTAGCAAACAATGCAGTAAGCATGGGCCAGCAAGAAACCAACCAGAATACAATAGCAACTGAATAGCAACACACTAATATCTTAGCTTGGCAACAACATATAAATGCTCTAACAACAGCCCATAAAACTCTAGCGATTTTTGGGTGAGCAAAACCTTTATAGCGAAAGACATAAGCTATTGAAAATTTCTACAAGACAGTCCTTCTGTGCATTTGTGTCACTGGTCTCCTAAAGCAGACATACTGAAGGCCTCTATAAACCCCACCAGAAATGAGACAGTGGGCCATAACCGTGCTGGTTATACAGGGGATAATGACAGCACAGCGGCGGACTGGTTTAGTGTGTCTGTCAGTCAGACAGTGCTGCCTCAGGCCCCCTGACACACCTGTTTTATGGTTAAACGTAAAGCCTGTTTTCGCAGTGTGTGTGTGTGCGCGCGCGGGGGATTTGCTTAAGGGGGTTGGTGGGTCGGTTGAGCAGGAACTGCTGAAGTGGCAGGTGGAAGCTTTCAGTGACAAAACAAACTCACTCAACATTTCTCTTCTCAGCAGTCCACAATCTTTTTGCACTCTTTCTCCACCTTTCACTATCTGTCTTTATTTCTTTAAGCCCCCACTCCTTTCTTTACTTTTCTTTATCTTTGTCTAAAGCGAGTAAATAATCAAAAGCAACACTGTCAACTTATCTGGGTGTTTCGACCACTTTAGGCACTTTTATGTCCCAGGAATTGAACTGATTTAAATTTTTGTAATATGAAGTTTTTTTTTTTTATCCCATTTTTTATTATTCAACATTTAAAAAGTGTAATTAAGTATTCAAAAAGAGTACAAATATTATTTAATTGTGTGAAATTAAAGTAAATTTACTCTAGCACTCAAAAGTTTGTGATTTTTTTATATTAAAGTCACTATGAAACAGTGACAGATATTTTCTTCCATAATGTGACTGACATTAATCAAATACTAGTCAGTTAATTTGTGTTCCTGATACTCCCACCATGGCATGTTACATATCAACATTTTCTCAAAAAACTTCAATGTATACAGCGAACTACCTTTTCTAAAGGATAGCTTGACTTTAAATTCTGAGTAGGTTAGCTTGGCAAACTGCAGTTTCAAGTCTTTGACAACCTCAGTCTGTCTGTATCTTTCGCCCTTCTTCGTTTTGTCACTTAATCTTTGGCTCCATCGGTTTTAACTGTTTTGTCTCCATTTATCTCTCTCTCTCCCTCTCCCACTCCCTCTTTATCTCTTTCATTCCATCCTTTTCTCTCTCTCTCCCTCTCTATGTAAGAGTGCTTATTGTAGTGCCTGAGGAGGACATAGACAAAGAACGTTTACGCTTCCCTACCACCTCCTCTCTGTCTGTGCTTCCCTGAGGCGGTCTCCTCCACTATCACCCCCTCCTTTTCTCTCTCTATTTTCCACCACTCCCCCTGCCACTCTCACCAGGGTCCTGTCTCGCTCCTTCCCCTTTTTCTCTTGTTCATCGAACTCTGCTCTCTCCATGCTCCTCCTTCCCGCAGGTCTGTTGTTCTCACCATCCCGCTCCCTCCGTACCTATCATCTCTCTCTTCGTTCCTCTCCCTGTGTCGCAGACACCTCTGCTCCCTTGGCTCGCACACTGGCACATCGGCACGCGGACACAACACACTGTAGGGGGGGTAAAACATATATGCTCTGCATTAATGACAGCTCTGTACATAAAATCAACATAAAAGCAAAATTTAGCCTAATTACTTTATTAAGGCATGCTCCTTGTCTTATTGTGCATAATTTATCAGTGCATGTTAAAGAAAAGAAAATCTTCATAATATTTTGTTTAAATGTAATAAATTATTCTGAATTTCTGACAGATTCACATGATTCAGTTGACATCACTCTCTTAGAAGAAAAGGTTCTATTTAGAACCTTAAAGGGTTCTGTCAGGCCTTCATATGTAGAACCTTAAAGGGTTCTGTCAGGCGCTTCATATGTAGAACCTTAAAGGGTTCTGTCAGGCGCTTCATATGTAGAACCTTAAAGTGTTCTGTCATGCGCTTCATATGTAGAGCCTTAAAGGGTTCTGTCAGGTGCTTCATATGTAGAGCCTTAAAGGTTTCTGTCAGGCGCTTCATATGTAGAGCCTTAAAGGGTTCTGTCATGCGCTTCATATTTAGAACCTTAAAGGGTTCTGTCAGGCGTTTCATATGTAGAACCTTAAAGGGTTCTGTCAGGCGCTTCATATGTAGAACCTTAAAGGTTCTGTCATGCGCTTCATATGTAGAGCCTTAAAGGGTTCTGTCAGGTGCTTCATATGTAGAACCTTAAAGGTTTTTGTCATGCGCTTCATATGTAGAACCTTAAAGGGTTCTGTCAGGCCTTCATATGTAGAACCTTAAAGGGTTCTGTCAGGCGTTTCATATGTAGAACCTTAAAGGGTTCTGTCATGTGCTTCATATGTAGAACCTTAAAGGTTTTTGTCATGCGCTTCATATGTAGAACCTTAAAGGGTTCTGTCAGGCCTTCATATGTAGAACCTTAAAGGGTTCTGTCAGGCCTTCATATGTAGAACCTTAAAGGGTTCTGTCAGGCGTTTCATATGTAGAACCTTAAAGGGTTCTGTCATGTGCTTCATATGTAGAACCTTAAAGGTTTTTGTCATGCGCTTCATATGTAGAACCTTAAAGGGTTCTGTCAGGCCTTCATATGTAGAACCTTAAAGGGTTCTGTCAGGCGTTTCATATGTAGAACCTTAAAGGGTTCTGTCAGGCGCTTCATATGTAGAGCCTTAAAGGGTTCTGTCATGCGCTTCATATGTAGAACCTTAAAGGGTTCTGTCAGGCGTTTCATATGTAGAACCTTAAAGGGTTCTGTCAGGTGCTTCATATGTAGAACCTTAAAGGGTTCTGTCATGCGCTTCATATGTACAACCTTAAAGGGTTCTGTCAGGCGCTTCATAAGTAGAACCTTAAAGGGTTCTGTCATGTGCTTCATATGTAGAACCTTAAAGGGTTTTGTCATGCGCTTCATATGTAGAACCTTAAAGGGTTCTGTCAGGCGCTTCATAAGTAGAACCTTAAAGGTTTCTGTCATGTGCTTCATATGTAGAACCTTAAAGGGTTCTGTAAGGCCTTCATATGTAGAACCTTAAAGGGTTCTGTCAGGCGCTTCATATGTAGAACCTTAAAGGGTTCTGTCAGGCCTACATATGTACAACCTTAAATGGTTCTGTCATGCGCTTCATATAACCTTAAAGGGTTCTGTCAGGTGCTTCATATGTAGAACCTTAAAGGGTTCTGTCAGGTGCTTCATAAGTAGAACCTTAAAGGGTTCTGTCAGGCCTTCATATGTAGAACCTTAAAGGGTTCTGTCAGGTGCTTTATAAGTAGAACCTTAAAGGGTTCTGTCAGGCGCTTCATATGTAGAACCTTAAAGGGTTCTGTCAGGCCTTCATATGTAGAACCTTAAAGGGTTCTGTCAGGCGCTTCATATGTAGAACCTTAAAGGGTTCTGTCAGGCCTACATATGTACAACCTTAAATGGTTCTGTCATGCGCTTCATATAACCTTAAAGGGTTCTGTCAGGTGCTTCATATGTAGAACCTTAAAGGGTTCTGTCAGGCGCTTCATATGTAGAACCTTAAAGGGTTCTGTCAGGTGCTTTATAAGTAGAACCTTAAAGGGTTCTGTCAGGCGCTTCATATGTAGAACCTTAAAAGGGTTCTGTCAGGCCTTCATATGTAGAACCTTAAAGGGTTCTGTCAGGCGCTTCATATGTAGAACCTTAAAGGGTTCTGTCAGGCCTACATATGTACAACCTTAAATGGTTCTGTCATGCGCTTCATATAACCTTAAAGGGTTCTGTCAGGTGCTTCATATGTAGAACCTTAAAGGGTTCTGTCAGGCGCTTCATATGTAGAACCTTAAAGGGTTCTGTCAGGCCTACATATGTACAACCTTAAATGGTTCTGTCATGCGCTTCATATAACCTTAAAGGGTTCTGTCAGGTGCTTCATATGTAGAACCTTAAAGGGTTCTGTCAGGCGCTTCATAAGTAGAACCTTAAATGTTTCTGTCATGTGCTTCATATGTAGAACCTTAAAGGTTTCTGTCAGGCCTTCATATGTAGAACATTTTCTATAAATATATTATAGAAAATAGTATTTGCATGTTAATTTTACCTGTTAACTATGAAGTAAATATTCCATGGGAACTCAAATGGTACCATTTCCTGAGAAATAATCCTCTCACTTTATCCTCAGAATTCATTTTTGACTTATTAAAAACTAAAAAAAGAATGACGAGAACATATATTATTCACAGCTTCCTAAGAGACAAATGTAATATGTCAAAACAGGGGGCAAAAAAGTTAAAAACACTTAAAAATTTCAGCATTTCTCACCAGAGAGTTGCAAAACATGTGCATGCAGCAATGTGTATCAAAAACATTACTCATTAAAGGACAAATTTGGTATTTTACACGTAAAGCCCTCTTTTAAGATCATTTCTGATGAAATAGAATGGTTAAGATTGAAATTTGGACACATGCTGTTGGCCCGAGAATTTTCGGTGGGAGAAAACCACCGAAAACGAAAATTCTCGGGCCAGCATGTGTGAATTTCAATCTTAACTGTTCTATTTCATCAGAAACGATCTTAAAACAAGGCTTTAAATGTAAAATACCAATTAAATTATGTTTCAAATAAAGGGTACATTTTGCAAAGGTCTGAAAATACATGTGGGTGTAATGGTCATATTTCATATTTACTGAACTTTATAAATGATTGTACAATGCCAGAGGTTGCACATTGTAAACAATAGAAACTCTGTCTGTGTGGGCTTTAAATGGTCATTTTTTTCTCTCTCTTTTTTATTCTTTTCTATTTCTGAATCTGGACACAACAGCCAGTTGACTGTGTTTTTGTCTAGCGTTCATTGTGACTATTGCTGCTGGTTTGGACTCGTCTTTTTTGAAACCATACGGCCTTCCCTAGGGTTCAGTTCTCCCGTCGCTTACAAACACAAGCCCCCGTCCCTTCCACAGCAAGCATGTGGAACATGTCATACAGCTTTTTTAATGGGAGAACGTTAAGCTGTCAGTCACTCTGTCCCGAGGGGGTGTAACCAAGATCTCCCCCCCACCACCACCACCACCTGCTGATCTCCCGTCCCGTCTCGCCCCCATCCGGGCCTAGTGTAGTCCATCTCAGCATGTCCCTCTGCCTGAGACATGTCTAAATTAAACTCCTGCAAGGACCCTACATTTATATGGCAGATTTTAAAATATCACTTCTGCTCAGATACAGGGTCATAAGACGAATGCGCAGCATCAGGTACAGTATATGGCTCCTATCACAGCAATCAGTAAATCAGTCCTATATGTTAAATGACACACCAGGTGTGAAATGACACAGTGAGAAGTATCAGTGTGACACATTGGACTGTAAATGGTATTTTATGTATTTACGTCACAGAGATGCACAACATATTGGTACTATATTGGTTATATATACACACATGCATATTATTATTATTATTTGTTTTTATTTATTTTATAAAAATTTTAATATTATATGATGCCAAATTCACTTGTAGCATTTAAAACAATTGATTACAATGTTTAATGTTTTATGTTACATTTATTTGATTTTTTAATTATATTATTATTTTACTATATTTTTAAAAATAATTATCAGTCTATCTGCAACCCATTATCTGATTTATGAGGTTGTGGTTTACGCACTCTTAGAAAAAAACGTTTAATTGGGTCTCTATGTAGAACGCTAAGGTTCTCAGTTACTCAGTTTTAAAGAAGTCTTTATGCCATAAAGGTTTTAGGTAGAAATTTCCTAATGATTGCATAATACTAATTATAGGATATTTTTTTCTTGTGATAAAGTATGTTTTATCAAAATAACCAATGCATTAAATTAATTAATACTATTTTAAAACCGAATTAAAACTAAATCCATAAAATGGTCACAAGATGGGAACCCCTAAAAGGTTTTACATATGAAACCTACATATCAGGCGTTTCATATGTAGAACCTTAAAGGTTTCTGTCAGGCCTTCATATGTAGAACCTTAAAAGGTTTCTGTCAGGCGCTTCATATGTAGAACCTTAAAGGTTTCTGTCAGGCGCTTCATATGTAGAACCTTAAAGGTTTCTGTCAGGCCTTCATATGTAGAACCTTAAAGGTTTCTGTCAGGCGTTTCATATGTAGAACCTTAAAGGTTTCTGTCAGGCCTTCATATGTAGAACCTTAAAAGGTTTCTGTCAGGCGCTTCATATGTAGAACCTTAAAGGTTTCTGTCAGGCGCTTCATCTGTAGAACCTTAAAGGGTTCTGTCAGGTGCTTCATATGTAGAACCTTAAAGGTTTCTGTCAGGCGCTTCATATGTAGAACCTTAAAGGTTTCTGTCAGGCGCTTCATATGTAGAACCTTAAAGGGTTCTGTCAGGTGCTTCATATGTAGAACCTTAAAGGGTTCTGTCAGGCGCTTCATATGTAGAACCTTAAAGGGTTCTGTCAGGCGCTTCATATGTAGAACCTTAAAGGTTTCTGTCAGGCGCTTCATATGTAGAACCTTAAAGGGTTCTGTCAGGTGCTTCATATGTAGAACCTTAAAGGGTTCTGTCAGGTGCTTCATATGTAGAACCTTAAAGGGTTCTGTCAGGCGCTTCATATGTAGAACCTTAAAGGGTTCTGTCAGGTGCTTCATATGTAGAACCTTAAAGGGTTCTGTCAGGCGCTTCATATGTAGAACCTTAAAGGTTTCTGTCAGGCGCTTCATATGTAGAACCTTAAAGGGTTCTGTCAGGTGCTTCATATGTAGAACCTATTACATTTGTCTCTCAGGTAGAAAAAATAAAAATATATGTTCTCGTCATTCTTTTTATAGTTTTTAATAAGTCAAAAATGAATTCTGAGGATAAAGTGAGAGGATTATTTCTCAGGAAATGGTGCCCTTTGAGTCCCCATGGAATATTTACTTTATAGTTAACAGGTAAAATTAACATGCAAATACTATTTTCTATAAGATATTTATCTGTAAGTATGTGTAGATAAATACAATTTTAAACAAATTATATTGGTACATTGTAAGGCTATAACCACAAATGCATGGGTTTAGGCTATAACTACATATTTGATGATAATAGTTTATTTTAGTTTATACTGTATTATTCAGCATCAGCTATTTAAAAACCATATTGGTTAACCACTAATCTGAATATTGAGGAGAAACATCCCCATCAATCTCTGTGTTGGTTACAACCTTGGTACTTTGGGCCTGAAAAAAAAAGTTCATAAAACTCAATTTCCTAAGAATGGGCTGAGAACATTCTCAGACCACTTAATAAAAAAGGCAACTTTTCATAAGCCGAGATCCGACTACAAACCTTTAAAGCACTATTGCAGAAGTTTTTTAATGGTTTTTGGCTAATTTAGGTCTGAAACCACTGTCCAGCAGCTTGCAAGCCTCCTCAATATCTCTGGAATCCACCAAATAAGCCCAACCTGAAGAAAGAAAATGACTCATAAGTTCATGGTAAACTATTTGCATGAGAGATATGACACTCCAGCCTTCCATCAAGAACAGCCTCACACTCTCTCATCATGAAAGAACTAGCCGTGATATATGAGAAGGTTACACAGATTACGATGATGACAGAGATGCTGTTTGTTTAAAGGGTGACAACGGCTCAAATCAACCTTGCAGATTTTAGTTTTACTGAAGAGTCGAGCTCTTATAGTAGTCTAACTGCGGATGATTGTAACTCAAGCTTAGTGGGACAGATGTTGTCAAGGTGTAGTCTCAACACTAAAGCAATAGTGCAGATACTATGTCATTCGTCTCAATTGCTCCTTGAGAGTCCATTAACATATTCTTAGTGATATAAACATTTAAAGAGCATTTAAAGGGATTATTCACCAATAATTTTAATTTGTCATTATTTACTCACCCTCAAATTGTTCCAAACCTGTCCTCATTTCTCTCTTCTGCAAAACACACACAAACACTGTTAAAAAGCTGTTAAAAAGTTTTTGCTAATATAATTAATGAGGTTAAAAACAACACTGGAACCCACTGACTTTCACTGTATTGGCAAAAACAAATATAGACATTTTTAAAAATATACGTTGTGTTCCAATAGCCATTCAGGTTTGAAACGACATGCAAGTGAGTAAATTATTATAAGAAAAAAAAACAACATATATATTACAGTATATTACTGTAAATGTTTTATAAAGAAAGTAAGCTCACCAGTTACACTTATTTGATCAAAAATAGAGTAAAAACTTCGGTATCACATGATCCTTTAGAAATCATTCTAATATTTTGTTTCTTTGCTCAATAAACATCCTATCAATGTTGTGCAGCTTCATATTTTGTAGAAGATTTTGATACCTTTTTTTCATGATTCGTTGTCAAAAATAGCGTTCAAAGTCTTTTGTTAGGATGTAAAAATCTTGATAAAATTAATGCATCCTTACTAAGTAAAAGTATTTTTTCTTACTGACCCAAACTTTTAAACAGTAGTGTATTTTAAATGATAAAACCATATATATTCTGCTCAACATAGATACTTTCTGGTTGTCAAACGTTAGTAAATCATGTTTACACAACAACAGATGAAGGACACCTGTGGTTAAACCTGTATGAACTGACTTCATACATCCTACACTGCAAAAAAATTAATAAAAATAAATCTGCATTTTATTTCAAAGGCCTAGCACCATTTGTTCGCAGATGACACTTCCTAATGCAATGACATTCGAACGGTTTAAGAGTGGGTTTCTCTCTGGGGCCTCAGTATACTACATCATATTGATTTTATTTGGCCTTAAAAATGAATGGTTGTAAAACTATATTGTATGATTCTTGTAAGGAGAGGTTAAAAAGTTTAGGGGCCAGTTCCGCTTTCACCTCCATTACAGTAAAAAGAGAGAGTCTTCCTCTGTTCCTTTTAGAGAGTAGATGGCCAAAGCCCCGTGAGGGATCTTTCTTTTTTTTTTTTTTTTTTTTGTCTGCCATCAGTGTTTGCTGGTATGTTGCCATGGAAACTGCTCACGGTGATGGCCACTTCTGAGTGGGAGTTTAATGAATGGGGGGGTTAGATGGTTTCTCCCATACATTAGAATGCGAGCATCATAACAACTGCAGAAAGTAGAGTCTCACACTATCAAAGAGCTTAAATGGGTGATGTGTGTGTGTGTTTGTGTGTGTGTTCATCCATGTATATGTGTATATGGTGGCAGGTTGTTTGTTCTCAGTGTGTCATGCGATATAGGCTTATGTGTGTGTGTGCGGACAGATCTTATCATTCAAAGCTGGACCCTTTGTTGATGAGAAGACGTCAGAGGGAGTGATTGATGAAGCTGTGAGTGATTCAGTGAGATGAAAGGATGGAGAGTCCTTGCTAACCATCCACACACACGGGTTATGATTAATACTTTCAGACCTGTGATCCACTTAGCAAATTTAATGCAATATATATATTAACAAGATCATTTTTGTAAGCAACAAAAATCAGCTTGGATATCATGCTAAATATCTATGATATTAAAGTGAGCAAATGATGACAGATTTTACATTTTTGGGTGAACTATACCTTTAATGGTCTTTAATTGTGTCAGAGTGCACATACACACATATATGCACACTCGTACACACCTGTCATCCTGATACTGATTGATTGCATGGCCCCAAGAGTGAGTCTGCCGACACCAAAAAATGAAAATGGAGTAGAATGGCTGAGGGGTGAGGGCTTTACACTCTCTGTACTGACTCAGCATGCAGACAGAGTCGCAGACACACACACACACACACACACACACACACACATGCAGCCCACCCCCTGTCAGCTGGAGGGTTTCTTGCCACGGCTGATGCTGCAGCCACATTCTTCATTGGCTCAGTGTCGGCTGCACACGAGCACACACACAAACAAACAATGCAGACAATGCACTGTTTTCTCTCTATATATTCTCTCTCACTGTCATTGTCACACTCACATGCACTGTGTATTTGTGTGTGTCTGTGAAAGCATGAGCTACATTAGCTTTATTATGTGTGTGTGTGTGCATGTGCCATGGAGGACTATTATACCTGTGGAGAGCTTTCCGTTAGCATTCACACTCTTTTCAAAGGCAGTTGCTCGACTGACACATGCAGCCATGAACAAGTATACGGCCTGGATGCTGCATTCTGTGCTTCACGGGCACTCAGTTCTGGCAAACCTTTTTGAGGCAATCATCTAAGTCTTAAGGTAACTAAAAATCCTCTAAAAAAAAACTACTGCTCAAAAGTTTGGGTCATTTAAAAAGAAAGAAAAGAAAGAATGCTTTTGGAAAGAAAGAAAGCAAGGACACACATTAATCAAAAGTGATAGAAAAGATGCTGATTAAAATGCTGTTCTTTTGAACTTATATATATATATATATATATATATATATATATATATATGATTTCTAAAGAATCAGTCAGCTTTGACATCTCATGAAAACTGTTATTTAAAATTGTAATAATATTTCACAATCTTACTGTTTATTATTTTAATTATTTTTCCCCCCAAAACATAAAAAAATTGTAAAATATTATTTGAAAATTATACAAGGAGAAAGGAGTCTATTCATCAAAAAAATCCGTTTAAAATGGTCCCTTTTAGACTTTCTTTCCATCCATCCATCTATCCATCTACATATCCATCATTTAGAATAACAGTATAAATATTAAATAATTAAATTTATGATATTATTTACAATAGTTATCTATTTTATATATATATATATATATATATATATATATATATATATATATATATATATATATATATATATATATCTATTTAATTACTTAAAATAGTCTACAAAATCTGTTTTCTCATTATGGAGTGTACAATGATGTGGGAAAAATATCATTTAAAGCAGTTGCTGTAACAAAATGTGAATATTTTTGCATATAAATATACTGTATAATACATCATTATTTTCATATATAATTGAGTTTAACGTAATGCAATTTTTCAAACGTAATGCCGTTTGGCTGCATGGTGTAGTTATGGCATCCACCAGCACTGCCCAACTGCTGAAACCAACCAGCCAAAACTTGACCCTCCTGGTGTGCAGGGACGTTGGAACTATTTTGTGAGAGGGGGGGCGGGATTCCCGGTAGGGGGGGGCTGTCGGAATTACGCACCGTTTCAAAATATTGGTATTAAATCCATTTTCTGAGAATTTATCAGTCAACTTGTTGATTAAAACGATTGATTAAAATGAAATACAATTTATAAAAACGAAATTCTTTTAAAAAAACATAATAAGTCAGAATTACTGTGGGCTACGTCTGAACCATTCCAAATGTTTTCCGATATGGTGACTCTACTGATGGACCACTCCTTGATCCATCAGTGCTTGAGTCACCATATATCGGAAAATAAAACGTTTTAAACATGAATAAAACATATCCTGTTAAGCAGAGCATTAATTTAGTTCGTTTAAATAAGAGATCTAGCACTAAAATGTTTTGTTTTTGAAATCAAGAGGAACGCTTGCCGCTGCTGTCAGTTGTAGGCTATGTTCTCTGTGGCGCGCAGTCTTCACTCGGACGCGCACTTTAATCGCCTTTACGTCGGAGACTCTATTCATTCCGGTAAAATCACAAAACAAATGTGTCCTATGCTTGATATTGACTGTAACCACAGATGGACATATTCTGTTTTGACGAGAGAGAAAAAAAAACTGTACCTAGGGCGGATTAGAACCCGTAACCTCTGGCAATCTGGGCAAAAGAGCTACCACTAGACCATTAAAACGGTCAAATGAAGTCTAGCGGATCGATGTATTTATTTATGGGTTGAATAGAAAGGCTGCACAGTTTGACAAGTTTGTACCCAGCACTTCCGAATGTGTCTCTGTGCCCAGCAAATTTCAAACTGACGCCCGTGCTTAGGTGAATTTAGGGGGCGGCCGGGGGAGGGGGGCGGCCGCCCCTCCCGCCCCCCCTGTTCCAACGTCTATGCTGGTGTGTGTCTGGCATAATGTGGTGGAGCACCTATGATACACTCATAAAAGCCTTTTGAAGTGCCAGAGAGCATGCTGTCTTTCCTTGCCGGTCTACACTTTTAAAAGAAGTTAATATGACCCACACAGCACTTCCAAAATGTCTAATATTTCAATGGTTTCTCAATGATACTACTCACCCCTTCTGATGAATGAGTGACTTCTGAGACAAGATCATTGCACCAAACTGTCATCTTGAAAATGTTGGTAAGTTTAATTTTTGCCTTTTATAAAAAGAAAACAAAGAAAGAAAAAAAGAGATATGTACGTCACTGTTGAATCGCTTTGAAGAGATGCTTATTACGTTCAATCAACACTCTCTTAACACCTACTCATTAGTCCGGTCCAGATGTTCTATGTATTTGTTCTCTGTTTGCATTTCTCTCTTTCTTTTCTACACGTGCATCACCACCAGCCATCTGTCTCTCATAAGGGGGCTTGCAGGTCCATCTCTCCTCTCCATCACACACCCAAAACACACGTCACACACCCCGTCCTGAAGAATGCGGTGACTGGAACGGGATAGCAACAGCTGGATACACAGGAGAGAGACAGCGAGACAGATAAACATGTGGAACAGTAAACAGAATATACAAATCCTTTTATGGCTTACAAACATAGGGACAGTAAACAAAGCCGAGATGACTGTGGTTTAATAGCCTCAGAGCAATGTGGAAATCTTTAGTACCGGACTATGATCATCTCTACAATTATTTACCAAAAATGTGATTGCTAGTCTGGTTTTGGTCTGTGTTGTTTTGACAGGTCTAAAAAAAACAAGTGTCCTGACCACACTCTGTCTTCCTAATTTAATTACGTAGGCTTGACAGAGCCAAATAGAGAACATTTCTGACTTTAACTCCTCCGACCTAGAGATTTTAAGCTGCATCCGCCAAACTCAGCACTGTCCTGCAGCCTGATCAATCAAACAATTAAAACACATTTTTTTATACAACTATTTGCGTTTCCTTATCGTTTTGTCAAACGCTTTCTTTATTCATTTGCCAATAGCATGAAAACAAATGCAATTGGACAGGCAAATGGTAGCAAAGCAATTGGCCAATGTTTTTTTAATCCAATTTAAAAGTTGCATTCAAAAATGTGTTAAAACAAATGAAATGTATTATTTAACAATTTTAAATATAATATTTATTATTTTCAATTTCAGTTAAACAGGTTTAAATATTTTATCAATTTGAAAAATAAAATTATTGAAAAATAAAAAAAATAATAATAATAAATTAAAACTATTAAAATTTTTAATACATTTTTAAGTGGCACTCCTAGCTCTCTATATACTCAGAAAAAACAAAAATAAATAAATATAGAATAATAAATGTATAAATAAATAAGAGATGAAACAGTAAGAAAAATTCATATTATAATTATATTATGACAGTGAAGTATAACTTAACGACATGTACTTACTATAGAGTTACGGGTTAGGGTTAAATATGCATCATCAAACCGGTAATTGTCAAACCGGTAACCGGCAATCCCTAAGATAAATTAATTAATTAATTAAAATGAGAGAGAATTCATCCTGTCTGAGTGGCCTTGTCTACCTTGGACAGATTGACAAAAAAACTTGATTGCAAAATGGATTATTATGGATTGTAGGTCAGAATGTTCAATAAAACAATATATTCAATATATTTAATATATTTAAAGCTTCACTAATCTGCCAAAATAAATGTACATTTTCTTAATTTGGGAGCTCATCCAATATTGATGTATGCAATTAATTGCAATTAATTAACTGGCATATCATGTTACTAATTCAATTAAAATTAATAGATTGACAGCCCTAGTTTTTTTTTTTTTTACTTTCAGACAAGGTTTTATCAAGCCAACATCAAAGTTTGTCTTAAGGAACTTTCCTTTTGTAGTTTTTTGATTGTGAAGCTCTCCTCTGATGTGAAGTGGGGCATGAGTAGCAGCGTGCACTGCAGACAGGAGAGGCCTTGCTTGCTTTGGAGAGGCAGATGTCTGGGAAAGCTTATCTGGACCAGTTTGCGAGATACTGCATTGCAAGATGTTTCTACCCCCAAAGAGCATCAGCATGGCACTGCAGGGGGAGCGTCAGGCGTGTACGACTAGACTGTACCAACATGTGTAAGTGAGTACAAAGATCAGCTACCACCAGATGAGCTTAGCATGGGCAATATCGATGCCAGAGGCAAAAGCTTATGTATACACACAGAGAGAGATCTCTCTTCACAAGTGCTAACAGATTTGTACTCATTTTGTCTTCTTTTTTCCCTCAAACCCTCCAACAAACAAATTCACTTTCATTCATCTAAGAAAACAATATTGTGTGCACATGGATCAACAGACACTCCTACACACAAAATGCACACATTTAAAATGATGAACAATAGAAAAAGTACTAAAATACAACTTTATACTTGAAACTGTTGCAAGAAGTATTAAAGGGTTGGATCAGCAGAACCAAAAAAAAAATCTGATAACATTACATACAAGTTATTCCAAATCCATTTGATATGTTTCATGTTTTGTCCTTCATGCAGAACAAAATATAAAGTGCTCGATTGTTTTATCAATAAGAATTATTTAATTAAAAATACAGTAAAACAGTAATATTGTTAATTGTTAAATTAACTTTTCTATTTTAGTAAAAAAAATGTAAAAAATTTTTATTACTGTGATGACAAATCTGAATTTCAGCATCATTACTCCATTCTTCTTCAGTCACATGATCCTTCAGAAATCATTGTAATATGCTGCTCAAGAAACATGCCTTGTTATTATTTTCAATGTTGAAAACAGTTTTTGCTTCTTAACGTGTTTGTGGAAACCGTGATACTATTAAAACATTTATGGTACGATTTTTAAAAAAAAGATAAATTAATACTTTTATTCATGAAGGATGCATTAAATTGATCAACTGACGACATTGAAGACATTTATAATGTTACAAAATATTGTAACAATACAACCGTGAGTTTCATCTGCTCAGGTGTATGAACAACATAAAATTTATAATCGAAACTGTTAAAGGTACAATATATAAGAATTAAGAATTTTGTAATAAAATATCCAAAAATCACTTGCACAAAGTGATATATTTCCTGCAGTTGTGTACTTACAATATGCCAAAAGTCTCCAAAACAAATTTTATTTCAGAGAAATTCCAATTTTAAATAAGTGGCAAATGTCGCCTCTCAATGACGCAATATCCGCGCTATCCTCGGTTTCCGTTCAATTTGCCATAGCATGACGTAACCATGGGAACAGATGTGGACAACTGCGTAGTGTGTAACGTTTAACGGCACACAGTTCTTGTTTCTTTCAAACATAGACCATGGCAAGCAGACTTTGGGACAAACAAGGAGAACTAAAATGAGGATCAATATCAGTGTGATATTTTTGAGATGCCGAGATCTCCACGTCCGCGACTAACTTCGACTTGACGGCGCTTTATTAGACAGGTGAGCAAATGTACATAAAACAAATCAATGTTATATAACGTTAGCTAGAAAATTAGAATATGGTCAGTATGTTATTCTAATGTTGATCTAGTTTTAATGCTAGTTTTGTATAGCAAACAAACTAACACGTAGTATTACATTATGACTTTCAACACACAAAATGCCGTTTAGTGTGATATTGTAACGTTAGACCAAGTGAAGCAGCGCTGCGTTACCTCACAAGTTTAATTCATCTAATAAACTGACTAATCCAGCACTAGCGGGTAGTTCGGTAGAATTAAATGTCCTTATTCCTTTATATCCGCGGGACTCGCGCGTGTCTCTTTAGCAATCGCGACCAGCTTCATATCACTGTAATGTTAAAAAACATGAATGTTTGCACTCATCCATAAACATTATTAGATCCATCAGCTTGACAGCAAGTCCCATCATTCAGCTCATCACTGCGTCATCAACCTATGCCTTTGTTACTGTTAGAAACTGCGCCCTCTTGTGGCAAAAAATATTACATATTGTGCCTTTAATAGAAAACACGATATCAAATAATAAAACATACTTACAGTTCCATAAACAACTGATTGTCCAGACAAAGTGGGAATGCTCCATCTTTCAGGAGAAGTTTTTGTTCTCTCTTAGGTTCTGGAAGCTGTTCTCTGTAAAATGTGCATCACACAGATAAATATTGGGGTTATAATGTCCAGGAACAGTGTTAAAAATAAATATTAACCACTGTTTTCTCATCCACCCTAAGCCCGGTACACACTGTCGGATCTTTGGCTACGATTTGGCCGTCTGAGACAAACTTTGCAAATCCTAAAAGATTCCTCTGATCCTAAATCTGAAGTATTTTATCGTTAGTGTGACATGTTCACCGACAGCCGATTAATGACCAAATTTTACCTCTGACAGTTCTGCAGTGTGACTTCTGTTACGACGACCGTCAAATTGTCATTTTTCAAGACAAGGCATGACCAAAATTAACCTAACAGATATTTTATATCCAGTATTTCAATCCCGAGTGTAATGCACCTCACTGTCACCGAACGTGTCATTGATTGATGATGTAAAACTCATGATCATGTGCGTACAGTCTGACAAGCAACAATAGTAAAGGACTATTATAAATCTTACAGTGTGCACAGAGCTTTAGCAAGGCCAAACAAGGGGGTTTTGGACCTGGGGTGTAAAAAAATCCTAGACCTTTTTTTTTGTTTTGTTTTTTTTTCTTTACCGTGGGTGGAGATTATTTAAATGAGTGACATTGTGACTTCACAAGATCCGGAAAAAGCACGTTCTAGTCCCAACAAGCCGTTTGTTGTAGTTCTTGAAGACGGTTTTCTATTAAAGACAATAGCCCTTTGGAGTTTGTAGCCCTTTGGAGCCGACTTTGAGCTTTGTATCCGTGCAGATCATTTTTTTTATGACCAAACGACAACATTACACACTAACTAAAATTGTGAAGTGAAATAGCATAATGGGACCCCTTTAATTGATGACAGATATTTTATTTTTGGGTGCACAATCCATTTATTGTAATCATAAAAATAGGTAGCTATACAGTAGATGTATATAAAAAATGATTACTCTCATGATGTCATAAGAATTGTTTGCGGCTTCCTGTGGGGAGTGGATTTCCAGTCTAAGTTTACGATAAATGTATTTTTAGTTTCGCAGATCGGGGAAGAGGGAGAGGAACAGAGCCAAGGTGTGTTGATGGAGCTGCAATCCTGACCATCCCCTGGGCAGCACGCGGAGTTACAGTTACATGGACGAGGAGTGTGTGCAAGATCAAATATTCACTTGTGAAAAGTCCACAGAGGCTGCATCCTCCTCCCATTAATATCAGCTTCCGTCTGGATTTTGTCAGCCAAACCCAGTGGGAGGAAATCGTCTGTCATCAGGAGCGTACACGTGTGCGCTCACATACAGTATACAATCACACACACGCACACACATTTCCAAAGCAATACAAGGAGAGGCACGCAGCACACAATGTCAATTTTTGAATTTGGTGATGTACGAATTTTATACACACGATATCTTTCAGCAGACAAGTGTAGGATACCGTGAGAAAACTGGTATGAGAATGAAGCATGGTCCTGCATCAGAGACAGTGAATCGGGATGAGAGAATCAAGGTTTGGCTTGTTTGCCTTGAAGTTGCCATAAAATCAAATTGATCATTCTTATTTTTTCATGGAATATTGCAGTATTTTTTATTTATTTAACAGTGCGCATCATTATTTATTTTCTTAATTCATGTGCCCTCTTAATCTTTAAAACATTAACTTACCCACCCCATAGCAACGATATCTCTTCACTGATGACGTGTGGTCCGGGGCAAAGGGCTCAGCAACAACCCTTCCTCTCCAACACCTGCCACTCACAAGACATGAGAATGCAGCAATAATCAAACATCTAACCACAGACCCAATTAATTCACAATGAAAATCAAATACCTCTCTACATTTTTATCTATTATATATATATATATATATATATATATATATATATATACATATATATATACATATACTATATATATATATATATAGACACACACATCTATATTAAACAAGACAAAAATACCAGTTTTTTTATGCAAAACAAACCGTGCTGTTCGGAGGCTCCTGCAAATGCCATTTACAGTAGATGAATATGAAAGCTAACAGATAGCTGAAGAATGCGAGCCTCATGGTGTGAAACAATAAACAAAACAAAAAAACAGCAAGGCATGACCCAAGAGCCAAAGATCTGTAACATTTTTTAAAAAATAGAGCAAACTACAAATACATATGTATACAGTACTTTTGTTGCATTAAAAAAATCATAGTTTTGTTATAGCACCACAACTAAAAAAACAAAGACATTATTTTTTAGATAAATTAGTAAACTGCTCATCCACTTCAGGATGGAGAGGTGAGAGAGCAAGAAACAGAAGAGAGCAGGGAAAACTAAGAAAGATGCAACGGCTTTGTTGCGTTTTGTATTCATCTCTTATTCTTCCTTCCTTCCTTTCATCCATGACTTTCTTGCTTTTACCAGCTCAGTCTAGTATGCAAACACACACACACACAAGGACTCACTATAGAGCGGAGGGCAGGCAAAGGGGTGTATTGGGTTTCGCCTGTCTGATAAATAGCCTGTTTACTTATAGAATACGTCAGACTAAGACTATGATGGATGAGAAAGACAGTAGCCTCCCCTAACACATACAGTACTCTCCCTGCCACACACACAGAACACACACGTTATTTCATAGAGCTTATTCACACTCAGGGGCCGTTACTAAAAACAGATAACTTTTATGCGTTTTGGCCATTTATTTTCACGACAACAGCGTTTTGTGGGCTGGAAAACACAAACTTCTGAAAACGGGTTTCAAAGTGTAAGCTTTTGAGAACGATAAAATTACAATTTCCGTGTAAATTATTAAAAAACGAAAAATTGTGAAAACGGTGACATCATCCGCTTGCGTATTACATGTTCAGTCTATGGCCCTGTTTACAGGAGAACGCCCGCGGGTGAAAACGTACAAATATTTTATCGCATGTTCCTTTCGTTTACACGGCGACAGCGTTTTTTTGGGGCTTAAAAATGCAAAAAAGTGAAACCACCCTCTCTGGAGTGGAAATCTTAAAAATGCTCCACCACCGCGTTCCAGTGTAAACGGTAAAACCGCAAAAGTGAATGTTGTACGCAGGCGCGCAGACTTGGTGTTGTCAGAGAATGTCTAATTGAAGAGAATTGGCACTGGCTGGTTACTTTCGGGTTCTGGACTGGCTGCAGTAACACGTCTCTGTCCATGCGGGGGCGCTCGCGGTCGAGTGCAGAATGAATGGGAGTCAATGGGGTTTCACCCCCAGAAATCCACTTTTCTCAGGATGTAATTTTTTGTCAAGTAATTTGAAAGTTGCATTCAAAAGGGAGGGCTAAGAAAATACACTCAGCTGAAAATTGCATTTTTAAGTTCACTTATCTGTTCTAAAAAATCCGTTCAAAAATGTGATGACGTCACACAATAGCAGAATGCTAGGGTGTTCCGGTCAACAACGGCCTAACCTGTAAGAAATCAAAAGGACATAAGTACTCGTTCATTCGACTTTTGGCCTATAATCTATATTGAACTTGCGGAATCAACAATAAAATCTATTTTGATTTAACGACAAGCAGGTGAAAGAGACACATTTAGCCGTTTAGCCCCATAGACTCCCATTCATTCTGCACTCGTTCGCGATCACCCCCAGTGGAATTCTAATGGAACTGAAACCAAGGTGATGCACAATGGGGCTAATAGGAAGTGTCAAGGCTCTCCGTTAGACGGGCTCTGGTGTTGTCGTGTGGCAGTGCTCCACGTTGCCACCTAGCCGCCTGGAGTGCAAACTAAATTGAATTTCACACTCTTTTGCATCACCATATGCACATGGATTTCTCACCAAAAATGCTCATCTAAACGCAGAATAAAAAGTGATAACACAATGCCACTTTTGCGTTTTCTCTTCAGAATCGTTTCCGTGTAAACATAGCCTGTAGGTGCGTAGTTTTTCTTTACAAAGTGACATCGCCAACTACTGGCCTGGCAGCAGAATACAGCGTTTTTTTATTGTTTTACAGAGACGCATGAATGCGGATCACAAAAACGTGAAGGAATTTTTTTTTTTTTTTTTTTTTTTTAGTACATCGTGGTCATTTTGCTGTATGTTTATTAGATTTTTTTATTTAAGCCCTAGTTTTAGTTATTTTAGTACATCAAATTGAACTATGATAATGATAGCTGTTGCTTTGGTAACTATGCACTTTCTGTAAAGCTGCTTTGAAACAATATGTATTGTGAAAAGCGCTATACAAATAAATATGAATTGAATTGAACTAGCTGAAATAAAATAATCAAACAGTAAAGCTCTTGTCCAATAGCAACAACAGCAGAGCAACTTTAAGGAGGTAGTGCCTCTGTTGCTTTAACCTTTGTGTGTCCTCGTTTAAAACAAATAATTAAAGACAAATAATAATAATAAAATACATGAAAAAAGAAAGGTAAATTGTATCTCAGTATTCAAAGTATTTAATGAGGAAACTGTAGGCTAAACAACATCAAATGGAAATTGAATATTCAGCAGTCCACCACACGCCACTGCTGCGGATCATATCCACTGCTCACATGCACGAAAACACACCTGCATATGCATAGGAAATCCCCCTGCCAAATAGGAAACTCAGACTTCTCTTTACCCTTTCTGTCCCTCACACATTCAACCACATTCTGAGAACACACACAAAGACAAAAGAGAAATATAGAGAGAGATTTATCGCTTTGTTTGTGCATATCACCCAAATGGAGGCTTTTAAAACGCAGAGCGGTAAGCAAGTGGAGTGAGGTTTCATGGTCACACTCATATTATTACAGAGACAAAATACAGCCAGTGCATGCTGGTCCGTCTGACGCCCCCAGTCACTGCTTGAGCGAGCGAACACATCAGCGGAGAGACTAAAGGATGAGCTAAAACGAGATGAAGAGATTGAGCTGGACTGTTGCAGGCTGCATATTCAGAATTTTAAGAAGATAAAAAAATCCATCAACTGCACAGTGGGAGCACCGTGACAATATTCTTCATTAACCTTTTTTCCCCAGCCAATTTTGTTTGCAATCATTTTATAATTTCCAAACTTCTATGACTTTCTTTCTCCCATGGAACACAAAAGGAGAAATAAGTCAGAATGTTCATGCTGCTTCTTTCCAATAAAAAAAAATAAATAAACAGGTAATTTTTCAAGTAATACTGCCCAACAGCAACAGTTTCAAGAACCAACATCTAATTTGCCTTGGTTTAGCTTGGTTTGCCCTCATTATAAAATAAAATAAATCAAAACACAATAAAATAAATAAAATAAGCAGTGTTGTAGTACTCGAGACTCGGACTCGTCTCGGACTCGGTCTCGAGACCATATTTTAATGGTCTTGGTCTTGTCATGGACTCGTGTCCATTTGGACTCGGAATTGACTCGTACTCGAACATTTTTTTTTTTAGGACTCGGAATTATTCCAGTCCACTCGAGTTCAATTCAAAATATTTTTCATGATTATTAATGTATGTTAATAAAATATTTCTTTAAATTGATTGACACACCCAGTGATTGGTGATTTTCTAGTGCGCAACTGCGCATGACAAATTGTAATATAATTACTTTTAACACCACCTACTATGTGGCCTTTTTACCCTAAACTGATCATATTTTTTAAACTCTAAGTAAATTCAGTAAAAAAAAAAAAAAAAATTCTCTAAGTAAATAAAAGTAAATTAGGTAATCAACCCTCACTGGTCTCGGTCTCGACTCGGACTCGACCGTCTCTGGTCTCGGTCTTGACTCGGACTCGACTCTCTATGGTCTCGGTGTCGACTCGGACTCGAGTGAGGTGGTCTCGACTACAACACTGAAAATAAGCGCTTCTAGAGCTAGACTGCCCCCATGGTCACTGTCTGCTTGCTTAGTTTAAAATTAATTTCTTCAAAAAAGAACATTTTGTAATAATTTACTCATATATTTGTTCTGTAGAACACAAAAGAAGATGTTTAGAAGATCTTTTAAATTGTCAAAAGTCAATGAGGTCCATATCTTTTATTGTGTTCTGCAGAAAAACGAAATGACATGAGTAAATTATTATCACAGAACGTTAAATGAACTAAGCTTCTGCAGAGCTCCTAGTGTCTCTCCAGGGGTCTGCCCGAGTTCCCACAGAGAGCGCCCCTTCCCCCTCGTCTCCCCTGCGCTGTCTCGGCGTGCCTTGGACCTCCTGCCTGAGGGATACGGGTAAATCAGCATAGCTGGCTTGTCTAACAGACGGAGATGTGTGTTATTTGGCCGAAAGAGGTATGTGCGAGAGTGAGCGCTCTGTGCCATGGCTGTGCTATTGCTGCCCAACTCTGCCAGTCCTTCCATTTCTGCATGAGGTCGGCCTGATTTACAGCACCCTGTTGGGGTCCCCAGCTGCCTGACGCCCACCCTGATACCAACACCATATGTAGGGGCGAAACACCTGCATAAAGTGGACGCAAAGGGGCAGTAGGCATGATGTTTACAGCAGGTGGATCTATATATTTATATACTTTTTATTATCAGAGTGGTTGGCAGTGTTATGATGGAAAACATACTGAGGACGTATGCAGAGTGTTTAGAGGGGGACACAGTCTCGGGTTCCTAATGGATATTGTGCAAGTGAAAAACCAGTGTGGTTTTAGCACAAGCATATGCGCACATACTGATAAATAAAGTTTGTGGGGGGTTACAGAAGTGGTCTTGCCAAGAGTCTTACTCTGCCTCGGAGACAGCAGGTGAATATATTTATAAACACACATCGCCCAAACTATCTGCCTTTACACTGACACATTCACCAACTACATTTTAAACAGGATTTACAGGGTGTGGATTCAAACATACCCCCATAAAATGTCCACGATAAAACTGGTTCACCTGGAGTCCGGCGGCACTGAAGTGTCTATCTGATAATTTCAGGGAGTTGAACTCCGGAGTCCTGTTACTGTGTTTTATGACACCCTTCACTATATATTTCAGCTTTACAGACAAGGGGGGAAAAAACTCTATCCAAGTGGTCCTCAACTGGTAGGTCACGGACAGCAGGACAAAATGCAATTAATAAGATGACAAGTTGCACAAATCAAGAGTTAGTATGGGAATGTAAAAATATATTATAATAAACATGATGTATGCATATTGTGTAATATGTGGTATATACACTCTTAGAAAAAAGGGTTCATTGGGGTTCCATATATGAAGCATAGGGTTCTTTACTGTTTAAGCTACAAAATCTTCTATAATGACAAGAAAGAACCCTTTTGGCACAGAGGTTCTTAATAGGCTATTATTCATTCATATATTACATTATTCTGCAACATTTTGTAGTTGTAATTAAATTATTGTTTATTAAGCTGTTGAAGTAACTTAATATCACATTTTAATCATGCTGATTTTTGGAGGAGAAAAACTAAAATGGCACTCTTTGTGTGATATTGATTAACTACATAAAATGATTTAAATATATACATTTTCTATCTTGAATTTTGTGATCATTCACATGCATTCATGAATACATTTTAGGGTCTTGATGTTTATTAATAATATGAAATATTTAATCCGGAAAGGACAAAACAAATGATAATGATATATATATATATATATATATATATATATATATATATATATATATATATGGTGGTGGTGTAAATACATTTTGTTTTGCTAAGCTACAGCATGGATCACCGACGTAAAAACCTGGATCCTAAGCAAAACCTGTTGAGAAACCAGTCTATCCCAACTTCCATCACATGTGAAAAAAGAAAGGATCTCACAATGGCATAGCAGGCATTCACCAAACCAAAGGAGGAAGAGAGAGAGAGAGAGAGAGAGAGAGAGAGAGAGAGAGAGAGAGAGAGAGAGAGAGAGAGAGAGAGAGAGAAATCAACAAATGCAGTGTTGTGCAAGGGCAGAGTGCAATATAATCGCTGGCACATGGTTCGGCGGACTGACCTGAAAGCTCACGCTGAATGTGCTGTGGATGGATATGTTGTGTGCACAGGGGCCCCGGCTGTAAGAGGGATGGATGGGGTGAGCTGGACGGGTTCCATGCCCTTAATCCCCCTGCACAACCTTTGAGCCATTGGTCTGGATCACCATATCCAGCACTTTCATGCAGCTGACAGCTATTCATTTACACACGTGCCTCATAGAAAGAGAAGCACCAAATTTAGGATGGAGAGAGGGATCTGAAAAAAGAGATGCATTGCTCCAATTACTTTCTTGCAGAAAAAAAACTTGGTTAAACAACTTGAACAGGTCTTAGCTGCTGATCTATCAAGCCAGATTTAGGGGGTATTTTTCAGCTAGTCAACCAGCTTCATCAAGCTTGGCAAGTGCAAACCAATTAGACTGGCTCGGCCAGGCTGTGGGACCTGGAGGTGGTTGCATAAACGGCTTAGACTGGTCTTAAAAGTTAGTCTCAAGACTCATTACATCTTGACTAATTGCTTGGTCAAATTAGTTCTTAAGACAGTCTTAACATATTGGCTAAGTTTATGCAATTGGCCACTGATCTTAAACCAGTTAAGACCAACAAATAAGTTTATACTTAGATGTTTTTTTTCTCATCAGAATATGACATAAATTCAAAACTTAACATGTACTTCTTACTTCTAAACACTTGTGTTGGTGATGTGTATGTCTAAAGACAGCTTGTCCTTCACAAGCGTTTTTGTTTTGGTAGAAAGAATCTGTAGATAACAGGCAAATATTCACATACTGATGTCTGTCACTGGCTGCCAACATAATCAAGACACTGACAGTAAACTGATTTAGAGCAGTAGCCCCTCTGTAACCTTATTAATATTTAATAATAGGAAATACAACTGAATCTCGACACACAAAAAGAAATGTCAAATATGAGCAAATAACTACAGATCAAGGACATATTATACCACAGAAACGATGTCTATTCCAGCATTAGAAGATCCAGCCAGCATATCTATTCAGGAAACAGCTTAATCCTGTGTAATTCCAGGTTAAAGGCATCCTCAAATCCAGAGCATCAGAAATTCAGTAAATGTCAGAAGTGATAAGTGGCAGGTGGATAGTGGATTTAGGGAGTTAGCAGTTCAGGGATATTTTGCAGTGTCTGGATACGTATTCTGGGAATGCACAAAGACATTGAATGTCACTGTTGCAAATGTTTTGAAGCTAATAGAGGGTGTTGACAGACAATATATAAGAACAGGGGATTTTTTCCCTCCTAGTTTAGTTATCTAACATCCATATTTTTGGCCTGTGCAATTGTTATGTTCAATTCCCGAATTTCTAAATATTCTTGATGCTCTGATTACAGGAGCCCGGTGGCATATTGTGAACATAAATCTCATTTAATGTATTTTAAGTCTTTTATGTTCACCAAGGCTGCATTTATTTGATCAAAAATAGGCTACAATAAACACTACTATTGTAAAATGTTGTTACAATTTAAAATACTTTAAAATCCAACTTTGAATAATCAACTTATTCTTCTAACAAAGCTGACTGGGCCATTTCTATAGCACATGATCCTTCAGAAATTAATCGAATATGCTGATTTAGTTCTCGTGAAACAGTGATGACGTCACTTTGTATGCCAACCCGGAAGTTAGCGGCGCATGGTTTTCCCCATCGACTTTTGGAAAATCGCAAAAAATAAGATCTGTGTTCAACAAAGAGTTGTGACCCTTACACGTTTTGTCTATCAAGATAATATGTACAGGTTAATCCAAGATTTATACATTTTGAAGCCTAAATAAAGCTGTCAGATATAAAATGTGGACTACAGCACACCATGGTCGCGGATCAACGTCATCATCAAGCTTCCTCAAACTTTATGTTGAAAACATCTTTGATGAATAGAAATAAAAAACTAAATTAATTTGAAATAGAAATCTTTTGTAACATTATACACGTAACTTAAATGTATTCTTGCCTTTAAAAAGAAAACCTGACTGACCCCATATAGCATAGTAGGCCTAAGTTACTTTTTTACGATGTTTTTGTGTACGACACAATTCTGATATTAAATACAACAACAGCACAATTGCAACTGTGATAGGTCTACTTCTTTTATACAACAGTTCTGTACACAAAAAAAACTTATATTTAGAAACTTACGTTTCTGAAGTGACTCAGTTGGTATTTCATCTCGGAAAAGTCAAAAGCTTTGATAATCGCCAAGCAACGCAGAGACTAAACTCCGGCCTGGAGTTATCCATGGAGCGGAACATACTACTGGAAACCGACACCACAGCGTTCATATAAAGATCCACTCCGGCTTTACAACGTCGATGCTCTTGTCTTTGGCCGCTCCCGATATCAAAATACGCTTCTCGCTCAGCTCGTTTTCAGACAATACCGAAAAATGGGTCGCAGCAATAATCTGAGTTAGTTTCAAGAACGCCATGGTCACTGTGCTGTTGAGCTCTAAGGCCTCTGGGCCAATCAATTTTGAGGACAGGGGTGTTGATGTTATCATGTATAACTGTATTTTTTGTCATTTTTGTATTACTTTATAAAACTTTTAATTTACATGTTTTATTTATTTTATTTTATATGTTTAAAAAGTAATGAGCTATGATGTATTTTAACGTTCTTTCAGTTGCAGCTGTAACATGCTTTATTGGCTTATGAAATTTGCATTGGATTGATACTTCTTAGAATATTCCTATTTGGTTAAATTGAGTGCTATACATACAATAAGAAAAGAAACGGACAAACTGGAAAAATCAGATAAAAATAGCCTTAAATAATAATACTTGCTGAACTTGAAAATAAAAAACAAAACAATAATAACAATAAGAATAATTCGGGGGTTTTTTTACACTTTCTAACGGAAAAAAAAAAAGTCTTTGTCTCTATGATATCTCGATCTAGATGCAAGTTTATTGCCCATTTTACCAAGTGGAGACATGCACATGCTTTCGCCCAGATTTCCCTGAAAAAAAAAATGACACTGTTTCATTGTTTAGCGATATTTCTTTCTTTCTATCAATACATGGTGTATTTGAACTGCTGAAGCAGTAGTAAGTTAGACTGTCTCTCTCACACTCTCACACACATCCTCCCTCCATCTCTGTGTACTTGTCCGCTCTCTGCTCGGGCCTTTCACACACCGACAGGTTTGGGACCCCTGAGCAGCATGACACTGCATGATGGATGAGCTCTCGGACCTTCAAACCAACCCCACCATAGGAGGGGTCTGTGTGCGCTCTCCGTCTCACCAGCAGCACCTCATTCAGAATGCCCACCCCACCCGCTCCACACACTCTCCTCTCGTCCTCCTGAGAGCCACTCAGCAGGCGGGCCAGAAGAGGTCACGCCGCGGGCAGGACATTTATGAGGTGTAGATATTTGCCTTCTCTCAGAAAAAACACACTGTGGCATTGACATGGTCTGGCTTCTGCTCTTTCAGGTTTTCAAGTTTCAGGTTCAGTGAGTTGCTGGAATAGCTGTCCATGTCTGATACAGCTATAGCAAAAGCACAGCATTTGTTTATTTTTGTCATTCGTGTCAGGCAGCCGAACACGATCGAATCCTGCAGTGTTGCTCAAAATGTTCGGTATAAAAGTAAACGGCCTTTATAGCGCACAAACTAATAAAACATTCCTCCCCCAGTGGTCACACATGCGTCTGATGCATGACGGGCCCCCGGCTCCGGGTATGACTGATGCGAGATGATCATTCACTCCGGTTCTTCTGGTCAGTCTCACCCTCTAGTACCAATGCAGTCACATGCATCCAAACCTTCCTCTCTCAACATGGCAAACTGGGAAATCAAGGTTTAGAGACTTTAGACTTTTGAATAACAGTGTTTACACAAAAGTATTAAAAAGCAAAAATTCTTTTCAACACTGATAAATGTTTCTTTAGTACCAAATCAGCATATTAGAATGATTTCTGAAGGATCGATTCATGTGACACTAAAGACTGGAGTAATGATGCTGAAAATTCAGCAATATACATTTTAACAAATACATTCTTTTAAATTGCAATAATTTTTATATATAAATAATATTACGTTTATACTGTATTTTTGATCAAATAAAAGCAGCCTTGCTGAGAGTGAGATGTGTTTAACAACATTTAAAATATTTCTTATTCCAAACTTGAGTGTCTATAAAAAAAAATTAAATTAGGCATGTTTTTTTATTTATTGCTGACTTCTTAATAAGACAACCCTTTGTGGAAATACATTTAGACATGAAACAGAAAAGCAGAAAAAAAGGAATTGTTACTAAATGCATTTTGAATACTTTTTTACCTGTGCTCAGGAAAAAGTAATTTAAAAATAAGGAGTTATGAATGTAAATCACACAGGATAGAACAATCATCTAATCGTTTAACTGTGTGCAGAAACCATATTCTTCCTGCAGTGTGAAGGTGTGTATAATACAATTACATTACACATTTTTTTAAGCTGTCAAAAATGGTCATACTGCCTGCCATGAAAACTTTTTAAGTGGTTCTTTTGAAAACCATCTATATGTGCTTAATTTTTCTAGAAATCAATATACTGATCTGAAGAACCCATTGCCTGATCACCAAAACCTGTTTAAATCTCCAGAATAACATATAGCGAACTCAAAAATGAAATCAAGAACAGAGTTTGCTCAACCTAAGGTGCTAAGGTCAGTGAATAAACAAAAACATGTCCAGATTTTCACCACAAAAGCAAAAGATAAAAAAAAACATATATATATATATATATATATTGTATAAAGTATAAGCCTTTTGTAATCCACCCCCCTTCCACCAAGAAATACACTTATGTATAAATAACGTGATTCATTTGTATTTTTCATGAAAATAACGCCACAATGTTAAACGGGATTAATTTTCTGTAGACAAAATATAATATTGTATTTCTTTCTGGTAAATTAGTGAAATATGACATATTCCTGATAATCACTCAAATCTAATCTGTTACTTATTGCCTGCAGAATATCCTGCCAAACTTGTAATGTACCATTGTTTGCAGACTTCATTTCTCCATGTTCTCTCTCTGCCCACCTCTCTTTATCTTTCTCTTTATAAAGCGGTATTAAAGTAAAATGACCTGCATGTGGTCATGACCTAACACTGCCTTAATGTGCTGTCGGAAATTTCCTACTTCCCACTTCTGAAGTTGTCATGAACACCAGGTTTATGTTTGGGAAAATCTTCCTAATGCCAATATTATATTTAGCTTCCCATTTATTGACAACCAAATAAACATTCACCATAAAATGTAGGCAGTCAGTTTGCTGACAATTCTGGAATTTCAGTCTCAGCAGCAATCGTAGACCGCTTCTCCATGTTTAAAGTGTATTGCTCACCTAACTTGGGAATTATTACTATGGTATACAACTTGAAAACTGTTCATGTCCAATTTTAACAAGGAAACTCATAGTAACAATAATTCCAATGGCACATGAAGGCAACATTAACCAGCTGAAACTAAACAACAGTCAATACTCTGGACTTTTCAAAACATATGCGCCGTTCGCCGACAGTGTATCAAGCTACTGGATTAAATATATTTAATATATGCATATACATTCAGGTAAATCAATGTTTTCACAATATCAAACAACCTTGAATAAAACACATGGAGGCAAGGCCATTTAGATTTTTTTAATTAAATGCAACACGAATGCAATAAAATTAAGATAAATAACGTTAACAGTGGAAATATATTAGAGTTATATTCCCCACAAGGTCAAAAAGAACATCCACCGTAAAAATCAGTTCCAAGTGGGTCTCAAATTCAGGTTACACAATGATTCTATTTCCTTTGAGGCTTGGCCAACTTCCTGGCACGCTGGTGGTGCCAGTGCCATCTCCATTCGAGCGTTGAATCCAGTGTTTGTTTACAAAAATATCATTTTCGTTTGTTTTTTTTTTTCTCTTTTTTTTTATAGACCCAGAAAGTGACATTACATTAATTTTCACATCAGATTTCTTAAAGCTTTAGCTTCTGCAGTGTAACAGCAACAATGTCATTAAAAAAGTAAGTCATCCTTTAGGATTGAAAGGCATATCTGTCACCTTTTTCACAATTCCAACACGGAACAATCTGTACAGGCTTGCATATTAAACAAATAAGAGTACAACATTGACAATGGAAAAACAAACAGAACGATTTTTTGGCAAAGCAGGAAGAAAAAAGTGACAAGAGGAAATATTTTAGATTAGATCTGTTTTAAACTGCCATCACTTACAGGTTATGATTGTCCTTCATGATCACGTGACATAGGACAGCAGGAGGCTTCAAGTGCTGGAAGCGTCTGTTCACGCTTTGTTTGCATCAATAAAAATCCTTGGCCAACACTTTGCTACAACTTTGCTGAAACATTGTAAGAACATTTCAGCTGTTTTCAAACAGAAAGCTATCTGCAAAATTAGTTGTCAGTCATCTAAAGTACATCAGGCAAAATCATTGCAAGTGCCCCTTGTTTATGATTCGGTCTCCATAGGCTATTTATTGCAGTTGGAAGTATAGTAGTTCCAAGGACATACTTTGGTTTGTCATTTTGGAGGCCAGATTCATTCCGTCAGTATTTAAAATGAATTTCCCGACAGTAAAAAAAAAACAAAAAAACAAACTCCAAATATGTTATATGGACCTGGCACTTTTGACTTTTTGCTACCAATTAGATCACACAAAGACAATGAAATGCAATAGAAACGAAATCAAACTCCAAAAGAAAGATGAAAGATAGTAATGAAGTGTACACAGACAGCCTGTTTCCTCTGACTGGACTGCATCGTTTCGACTATTTGCTCCATGAGCAGAATGTCTCCCAACCCTCCGTTCCCTCCTATACAACAGTGAAGAAATTATTCAGTAACTAAGGTCGCCTAAATCATGCCTGTCCCCAAAACAAACATATTTCATTTAAAAAAATAACACAATCAAGAGCAATAAAGAGGAATAGAGCTCTCTCTTCATTTATATTATATTTACATTTGTTGTTTTTAATATATATTTATATATTTATATATTTACACACATCAAATAAATCAATTGTACAACTATACACCTGAATGAGAATATAAGCAAGAGGTACAGAAGTGTATGGCTTGACTGGAAAAATCATTCCTTTTGTTTTGTCTTGTGTTTTTTGTTTGCTCATAAACGGACTTATTAATATATTGACATAATCATTAGCGCCAAAACAATGAGAAAAGAACAATAAAAAATCCCTGGTATTGTCAAAAGAGGTTATTAGACTGTACAACACATGAGAGTATCATTCAATTTAGAACACCAGTTAGGCCTCTAATCTCCAGGTTAACACCCATTCCTGTTTTGTTTTTTTTGTGGCTGATCTCTACATACACACATGGTTGTTCACATATTTGCATAAAGCAAAAAAAATACCCTCTCATTCACACCTCCTCTCACGCAAACACAAACAGATCATACCACACCTCAAAGAAACAGTGTATTTGGTCCTGCTGGGATATTTAAAAGTCCTGGTGACATCAATTTGACTTGATTAACCAGTGAAGAGCTTTCCAAAAGAACCTTCCGCAAATCCAAAATTTCACTCAGTGTTTTGCACCTCCAATCCACGTCTGTCAGTCTAAATATCCTACTCTGAAAAAAATCCAGTGTCTTTTTCATTAATAGATACAAAAATATTCCATGTCTGTGGAGCCTTCATAGAGTGATCACCACGATTGGTCCTCCCCACAATCCATTTGATAATATACTGTTTCTCTAAGAGTGGAGATAAAAGTGGCTGCAGAAACCCATAGCTGTGGGTTAAACTCACTTTTTACGTCATGCTAGTTTTGTCTGGCCTGATTGTCAGCCATTTCTTGTATCTCACGATTTCAGTAGTGCATTCAGCCATTTTCAAACGTTAGCAGATGATCGACTCTCCCTCTGCCGTCACCAGCTGGCCACTGGTGGGGTCGTAAGTTCCAGCCAGGTAGTACAGATCTTGACTGTTGCTGTTTGGTTTCCTGATATGGCTCAGGCGCTCATATTCAGCTCTGCTTACCACCTGGCACTTATGGGAGATGGTTTGGACGTCATTTTCGTCCTCATGGCAACTTTGGTAAAGGGCATGCTGTGAAGAGAGAGGAAAAGAAGTTTAAAAGTCTACCTTAAGTCAAACAAAATCAAACAAGACTTCTGGTCACTACTGTACCTTCCCATCCCGGTGCCTTTTTCCAAGCTTGGTCTCCTCAGGGTGGTAGAACCACTTTACCTTGACTACCATGTTGCTGGACCAGGATTCCCACAGACTCTCAATGCGACCAATAAAGGGGAGGTGGGGTCGACCAGCAGAGAGGAACACCGCACAGTCTCCAACTCGGACGGTGTCTTTCCCCCGAACGATGGCCTTGTAGAAGAGCTTTCGGGCTTTTCCTTTCAAACCCCGTCTCTGATGACAAGAAAGTAAAGTTTAAGGGACATTTTCCCCAACTAAAATCATTTTGGATTGGGATTAAAACAGTAACATCAGAAGAGGAAATTACCTGAGTTGGGTTCCCAGACCACCTCCACAGCTGCCGTCCTGGCATGAACGAGGATGAGTTTGGTGGACCCTCTGAAGATGGTAACTTCTGTTTTTTAGGGAAGTCTTTGGAAGATTTGGACTGTACTACAGAGGATGAGTTGTTGGCAATATCCTTTCTCCTTGGAGGTTTTCCTGTACTATTATTTACTGCAGCCTTTGAATTAGGGATAGTTATAGTTTTGGCTCCGAAAGTGTGTCGTGGTGGGGCGGTGGGAGGTTCAGGATGCTGCTGTTGTTGAAGCAATGTGTGATGAGAAGAAAGACAACCCTGAAGCAGAAGCCGTGATGCCTCTTCTTCATCTGAACTGTAGGACGAGTCATTGTCAGACGAGCAGATGCTAGAGCTGGACGAGCCCGAACTAGAGGCGCTGGAGGACCCCGAGGACGACGACGAAACAGAAAGACGAGACAGAAAGCGTCCAGTGGTGCGCATGTCTGCCCTTCTGACATCTTCATCCTCGTCTTCATCTTCATCCATATCTGAATAGGAGCTTAGGCAGTCGCTGTGGCAGTTTGGCCCATAATCTGTATATTCACTAAGCCCAAGACCCTGAGGGTGCTTCCGCATGTCTGATGAACCTTTGAGAATATGGCAACTGTTCCTTTTGGCATCTTTGACGAGAAGAACGGACTGGGAGTAGCCCATTGTTGAGGTCAGTTCTCCTATTCCTTTGGCTCCGAAGCCCTTTTCCAGTCGCCCACCTCTTTGTACCTCTGGGTTCCCAAGAAGCAACAATGCTTTTCCATTCTTAGTCTTGGGGGACGTTACCCCTTCATGGTCCAGTTTGACGAGAAATTCCTTCCTGTCTCCTATCTTTCTACCACGTAAGCCAGAGACGCCCTTCTGACTAAGAGGCAGACCTGTTGCCAACTGCTGATTTCCAAAGGAAGTGCAACCATTAGCAATGCTGCTGAAGGAGTCCACCTCAAAGGAAGTGCTGAAGATGCCTTTGGCTGGAGTGGTCATGGTGGAGCTAAGTAAGGGGAACATGTCTGACTCCTTTCCTCGCAGAGCTTTCTTCGTTAACCCATTAAACTGGAACAAATCCATGGAGGGTTTCCTCCTGGACATGGTGGCAACTGGCCAGCCAAGAAGAGGGGAAGCGGTTCCAGTCACATTCACAGACACACAGCTCTTTGATGATGCATTGACAGATTTTGGCCTTCCTGTTGAGGAAGATAAACAAAGGTATTGCTATGGGGATGTAGGAAAACAACCCTGCCATCAATGTGAACTTATTTGCATTTTCCAAGCTTCCCTTGCTACGATACTACCCTCAGCCCCTCAGAGAAAACAGATACAAACAAATATGCCTGACAGTGGAACATCTAATGACTCCATGTTGTTTGTTGTATTTTTGATAACATCTACTGAATTGGAGCTGTTAGACCGGTAGTTCAGGGCTCTATAGTTAAGTGGAGTTCAACCTTGGCGCCAGTTTCCCTCATCTACTTGTTCAGTTAAACACATTTCATTCCATTAGTCAACCAAAGCCAGATTTCATCAGTCCTCCTGATGTGTTAATTGCACAGGTTCGTTAAAGTAATGTAGGCAAATGCTTTTTTCTTCAAATGCGTTAAAACGGATGATTCTACTTTACATCTGATAAGGCTCTTGACAAACATTAAATAAACCATTTGGTGGGTGCTTCAGTTCCCAGAACAAGAACCAGGAAGGGTAGTGAAGCATATTTGTAGGGACAAACAGATTGAGAAACATCTACCCAACAAGTTTCCCTGACAGACCTTGTGATAAATGTGTAAATTACTAAATTATGAAGACCTGTAGTGGAATCTTGTTTGATAGATATTTCTCAATGTGTCTCTTTGAAACAACACGTTTTACCTCTTTGTTGCAGGTTAAAAGCAACACCTAGGGGATCATCTTAGATGATGCAAAGAGCATTGATTTTAAAACGTGTAATGTAACCCAAAATTATTTTAATCCAATCAATGTGAAATTTGGAAGGCCATGAGAGTGTGGAGGATGCAGCTGTCATCACGCACCTGGCTTGGCTTTAACAACATTCTTCCTGGGCTCTGTGTTAGCAGAATGCTCTGAGGACACATCAGCCTGCTGAGTTATCTTCTCTTGAGTGGAGGTCTTCCTCCTGCGGCACCTAGGTGAGACCAGGTGAGCTGGTGATGGCTCTGCACCTGCAGTACATCAACAATGCCACAGGCTTAATGACACGCACAGAAACTTGGCACACTGTCTAACATTGTTAACATGAGACTCTTTGCTTGTATTGGAGATGAAATGTATTTATCTGCAGAAACATACAGTGGATTTGGTAGCCTGGCGGAAGCAGACGAATGCTTGAAAGAGAAATCCATCCCCGGTCTCCATCGTCAAACTCTACCATGACACTGCCCTCCTTCTGTTCCTCACCTGGACCTCCTGTGGAAGACACAAATGTATAGCTCTAAAGAGAATGCATATTATTGTATTTGTGTTTGAAAAATTGCTAAAATTAAATGTTTAACTTTTATTCTAAGTTTGGGACTAATTTAAACATCCATCCATGAGCTCTTAAAAAATAATAAGTTGACTATCTGAGCCTTTAAGCTGCAGTGTATAATTTCTTCAGCATTAATTGTGACATTAAATCTTACAACTGCAATCGACTAACTTGATTTCTAATTGTGCCTTTTTTCTCTGAATTGCTACATTATATCGAAAACATATGAATTTACATCTCACAATGTGAATTTATATCTGATATATTTCAAAGAGTCAATATTTTTACAATGAACTTGTGCAATGGGCTTCTATATAAAACAGCTTTCATTTACATATAGGATTTATATATAGTATACTGGTAAACCCTACATTATGGGGAGGCAAAGATGCCAATATCCAAAATCATTGGCCTTGTGGGGACATTTTTGGTCTTCTTTCAGGAAATCCGCTTATAAATCATAATAAATTATGTTTTTTGAAAATGTAAAAAATGCAGAAGGTTTTCTGTGATGGGTAGGTTTAGGGGAATTAAATATACATTTTGTACAGTATATAATTGTGTGTGAGAGAGAGAACGAGAGAGAGAATGATCTCACCTCTACGGACATATCCAGGATACAAACAGCGCGATCGTTCACTCCAGTAAGCGCACACTCTTGTTCCAGCCGTCAGAGTTTCCACTGTCTCCGGCTGCACATCTAAAACCTGAAACACATGGATGACTTGAAAAATTAACCTACATATCTGGCAGACGTGCAGCTTATCAAGCATAACAAGTTGATTTAGTTGAAGAATACGAGACATCTACTTTGCAAAAAGCATGGATATCTTTGAAGCCTTCCCTTAAGGCAATTACAACCATGGGTATACCTTTCTCAAGAAACGCTGTTTGTTGATTTTGGTCTCTTTGGTCTCAACGAGAATAAAAAGAGACAAAATCAGCATTGCTGAATGGAGAGTCTGCTTTGAAATAATGAAATAAAAGAGCAGAGAGGTGAAAAAGGCCTAAATCGATGACTTTATAAAGAGGCTGCCAGCTCCCCTCCCACTACATAGAGCACATGCACAGAGGGCTCTTTTAGGACCAGTTCAAACGGGTCTGCTGTAGATACAGCCCTTTTGACAGACAGAGCAAACGGGGAGCCGAGGAGTTTTTGGCCAGGATATGCACTAAGCAGGCAATGGTGTTGGAAGCAAAACAACTGATAAGAACTCTTAAAAGCAGCATAGGAAAGAGGAGGTATCACTAAAACGGGGGGCTAATGCTAGTGTCTCCATGAAATCTGACTTTTAAAAAAAAGGCATTTGTAGGTTTATTCCCCCCAAAAGTATACAAGTATAAATGGTAGTTTCTATCAATATACTGCTATTTCTTTTTTTATAATGTACTATCTAGCCCACTATGGCAATGTTGTTTCAACCAATGGGATACGTTTGGGGCATGACTATCTGTTTATCCAACCAATGACAATTTTGCAATTCGTTTGGTGTATAAATTAAGCACTCCATCTACAAGTCCATGGTGCAATATGATGAGAGAAATTACACTTGATATATAAGTATATTTCTTATATTCAAATTGATCATTGTAACTAAGTCTCAGCTTGATTTTAGCCATTTTATAATTGATTGGATTGTGACGAGTGGGATTTTTACACCAAAATGGATCCAGAAAAAAAGTGAGTTTGCATTAAGGATCACATTCTTTCATATTGACTTAAATTTACGTAAACCTGAGCTGTGTTCGCTTTTTAATTCCACACTAGTTCCAGTAAAGCTGATTCACAAATATACACACAGGAATAATGCTGCAGGCTTATGGGTGAGTCCAATTTGTTGGAGTAGAGTGTAGCGTTCAATGTCAAAGCCTTTACTGTGCTAGCCTTCAGTGAGAATATAGTGCTCGCTCTCTCTGTCTTTCTATTCTCCCACAACTATGCACAATCACACCCAACACTGACACAAATGACAACCTCCTCTCTTTGTTTTGCATTTTGTGAACAATCAAGAGCTTTTTGTGTTGCAGCTTGTGGATTGTATCAAGAAGAGATATCGTCAGATGTTTTGTGTACTCAACAGAATTTGAGAGTTGCATAGAGCATGCTCATTAATATGTATTTGAGGGAGACTGGGGACGGGTGTGTAGAGTTTGCGATAGGCGGTCCCTAGGCAGCGAGACACTTTTTTTCCAGCCCATGATACCGAGAGAGATGAATGAGAGAAGTAACGCATATAATGTATTCAAATGAATGCATGCTGACAAAGAGCTGTTGGTTTACGGTGTGTAATCAGCTCCCTTTTTCCCCGTCGGCTTAGATAAACTATGCGTGTAAGTGCAACCCGCAGTTCAGCCCCAAAGATGTTCCTAAATAAGATAAATAAATAAAAAAAGGGGATAAAAACACGCTATTCTGTACATCCTCCTGAGGGGCCACGCAGAACTAACAAGAAACAGCTATATACAGTCACAATGTGAAACTGTATATGTAGGAATGTAGTGGACTGCTGGACCGCATTAAGAGCAGCTAAGCTAGTACTGCTTAAAGAAAACAACAACCAGTCTATATTAGCAATATATAAGAGTTCCTAGGG
The DNA here is from genome assembly GCF_016745375.1 of Pimephales promelas. The sequence goes on from NW_024121122.1 coordinate 15,573,013, forward strand.
TTGTCTACCCTCCTCTATCACAACCAGATGCTGAAATGTTCCTTTACTGATGAATTTGTGCTCAATGAGATAAGAAATGAGCAAATAAAAGACGCAAACGCAAAAGAATGCCTAAAGTTGGTTTGGAGTCCTTCACACACAGATCATAGCAGTTTACACGCTTCATGGCTAAGTAACTGCTTATCGGAACACACTCACACACACACAACCCCAGATGCTATGTTCCTAACTGCTTTAGCAGAGAAAGTCAGAGCTGGGATGGATCCAGCTTTGAGCTGATGGGGCTCTAGGGGAGAACAAGGGGTCTGTGAGAGCCTGCGAGGGTGGCCTGAAGGGCTGGTTCAGTCCGAGGCCTGTGTGGAGAGAGTCATGGGGGAATGAGTCCCCTGAAAAAGCTTTTTAAAGGGTCTCACCGCTTCCTGAAGCAGCTGCTCCAGAGAGTAGATCCTCGGTCTGTTTCCACGCTCTCCCTCAACGACAACACTATAGCTGAAGAGACAAAAATTCAGAACTGTAATTATCATCTCTTCATCAATGAATAGATCTATACATTTCATACTACTAATGTTGAAAATACAGGGTTGTTGTCTTACATATCAGGCAGGTCCAGTGTATGTACATAGGCAGCATACAGTAACTCGTCCTCCTTTGAGATTAACACTTTCAATCCATCCTTCAGGATTTCTTTGGTGAGAATGCAGTTGGGCAGGGCTGGTTGTGACAAAGACAGATTAAAGTGAGAGGTCATTCTCCTTTTACCACATGCAGGAGTACAACAGCATTATCTGTTTGTATATTTCTTACCCGGCAATGCACAGCCCATCGGCTCTGGTTCCTCCTCCTCTTCCTCTTCATCTTCCTCTCCTTCTGAGAAGCTGCTGTCGTCATCCATCCGGAATCCCTCATCGGCAGCAAAGCTCTCCAGCAAACGACTGACTGCTCGCCCCTTAGCCTGCCAACAGTCACGAAACGGCATGTGAGTCTCACACACATACACACACTCACCCACCCTTAATGGCCCCGGAGAGAGTGATTCAGGGCTCCAACATTCATTCAAACTCCCATACAAATATATCATAACCTCTCGCACCTTAACAGGTCCAATCTTGTGCACAGCCCTTGGTACTTAACATTGCTCAAAAAGCTGTCAAATATTAATGTGATGGAGGTTTCGTCACTTGGGGTGATGCTGTTCGGTTTTCATTTTACAAGTGTGTCTCTAGGGCGAGGCCCAGGTGAAGAATGATGCGTGTCTTTGTTCTCTATCGCACTCTTTGAGCAAAGCGGGAATTCTCCCCGCCTGCTGATTAGGCAGGCAAAGTCCCCTCGCATGCCTCACCGATGACCTCACAAAGCGCCGGCAGTGACAGCCTTGACACCTACGGTGTAAATCCTTTCAAAACTATTGACTGTTTTATTTAGAAAATGCATGATTCAGCCCGTGAATTAGCAGGCGGATCCCGTCTTATCTTTATTGTGAGTAGATTTACGAGAGCCCCTGACAGGACAAACCACACGAGAATTGCACAATCCCTCTTGGAGGGATGACTTTTTATGGGTGCCAAGAGGGCAAGGTAGACAGATCTACGCCACTAGGGGCTAATTTGCTATGTGGCGCCACAGCCTCGCTAGATTACACCGACGTTCAGCACAACTCTAATGAATGAGCTCAAAAGTTCCTTGAATTCCTGGTCACCAGTATACATTTTATTTCGGAAGCGACCACGTTAGCCATCCAATTTTCATGGAAACTGAGAGGAATCATTCCATACCTGCTTGTTTTTGTTTCGTCTGCTCCAAGTGATGTCATCACACTGAGACGACAGTGCTTCTAACCAACAGCTTTTCCTCTGAAACAGCCATGTCAGCACTGTTAGAGCTTGTTTGAAGCCAGTTAACCAAAGTATTCCAACGAAACTAGCTGATACCTTGCCAAAAAGCACTGCACTCTTCCTGGTGGTGATTTCTCGTGGAGTAGGCAAGGTCTTGAGAAGGCTAGTGTGGTCAAAGGTGTTCTCCCTTGACCCCTCTCTCCACTTAGAGCCAGTCAATCTCCTTTCCTCCTCCAGTTCTGAGTGGTTATGGTCAGCACTGACCAGGGCTTGCCTACAGGGGGCCTTCCTTCTCTTCACCTCTTCTTTAGCGATGGACACATTCAAAGACCCTGGAGGGAAGACAAAAAAAAGATATTTAAGAGTAACAGTGAACTAAGGTGATATCTGTGACTGTCTAATTAATTAAGGTTAATGTAACATTTACCGTATCCCTGTCTTTCTGTTTTGTTCTTGGCTTTCTGATTGGCCTCAAGCTTCATGATGGAGCATTGTAAAGGACGGCCGACTCCAGACAGTTGCTCTTTAGATGATAGATTCTTGAAGCCCTCTGCCCCTTCCTCGCTGTTGTAGATGCCGTCATCTTCCTCCTCTGTGAAAATGATGGATCGATTGAATGCATTGACATCTTGACTGGACCACAGTTCACAGCAGGCATCTGAATCGGTCATGGTAATGGTGAATGCAGCCTGACGATTCCTCTCACTGTATGATTTGTTCGATATTTAGCATGATGAAGTTCATGAAATGGGTGCCAACTGTGACTGTAACTGTCAACGTTCACAGGAACTGTGGCAGTCAGAAAAGTCTAGTCACTGACAGGTTTGACCACCAAACCTTTGCTTCCCACACGTATCTGACTCTTGCTTACAGCCACACATGCATTACCATTCCAAGTTTGGAGTCACTATTTAAAATAGAAAATAAAAAAAATCGGTTCTTTGAAATTTCTAATGAATTTTGGGATACTGCCCACAATTTGCTGGATGGAAACACCTAGGTGAAAATAAAATGTACAACATTCTCCGAAACTTACGTATTCAGTAAGAATGCGTTTGAAGTGATTTATTTAATTTTATGAGACACTGTAATTTCCCCACAGAGCTGTTACTGTTTAAAATTCAAACTAATCAAAAATAAAGCAAAAATAAAATATAAATAAGATTAAAAAACTTTAAAATGTTGCCTTCACAACTAAATGAAATATGTTAAGTGCTAAAATTATTAACACTAAAACTTGAAATGACTAAAATAAAAAATATTTCCCAATACATACAGCTTCCATTTCTATTTCTACTGCATAACATAGGTTCACAAGTTCATAACATGGATGGAAAAAGCTCTTGACACCAGGCATTCTAGCTGTCAGTTTATTAAGACATTCAGATAAAGTTACATGTCATGCTTTCTGCGGCACTGCTTTAGTTTTTTGTATTTTGAACTGTATTTTTGATGACTTTTGAATTTGAATTTCTTACAAAAACACACAAATGTCTTTGTGATTACCAATTTTTGAGCAGTAGCGTACGCACACCAAGTCATCCTCGCATGCTTGGGTGTCACAGATATGTATTGGCAGATGCCGTCTGTGGGCTATGTGTCTCGCATAGAGCGGAGATGGCACGGTGGCAAGCAGTGTCGGGTGTCAACACAGTGCTGACACACTTGTCACTTACAAGGCGCTCGTCAACACTCTCGCAAGCTCGTGAAATGTGAAAAGGATAACTTTCAGGGCAATTAACAGAGCGGCAACAACATCGCCTAGCTCGACCGCAGGCGTAGCTCACATTAGCGGTCATTACTGCCATGATTTCATCTTCACTTTCACTTACAGAGGTGTGTTTGCAGGGAGTGTGGACTAAAACATGTAGTGGAACTGGGGCGGTGGAGGTAGAGTACAACTCGTTTCCATATAGGTGTGGCATTCTGAACTCAGCATGATGCAGGCTAGCATTACCGCTCGGGTTTTGCCCAATGCATGCCTGTGGAGGCATCATTAATTTTTTTTAACGCCATTACAGTCGAGCAGGGAAACGAGAGTGTCCGCTGATCGTCATGCTGGAATGTATCTCTCTCGGCCCATAACTCACCTGAGTTGCTGTCGGAGGGAGCGATGCCCTTCTCTGTAGCTTCTTGCTTGCTATCGGTCACAGCCGTATCGCACATCAGCTGCTGAGTTCGGGTTGGCAGGGGTGAGGAGCTCAGGATGGCCTTTGACTTCACACCTCTTCTCATAGTCCGCTTCCCATCGGATCCCTGGTGGACTGCTGTCCTGCTGCCTGCTGGGATAGAGCAAATGTACTTCACATTTCTAAATAATCTACCGTAATCTAAATATGAATGTAATTAAAAGTCATGTGTCACATATAGTCTTTATAATGTTTACCTGTGTCACTGTTCTCTCCAGTTTTGTTACAATCTCGGGACAGATGTTCCGTAAGAGTACTCTGCATTTTGGCCTCTCTGTGACACAACAGGTTCACCAGTCTCGATCCACGCTTAACTTTGGCTTTCTGCTTCAGCTGTGAGCAAGCTTTCTGCTTAAACTTAGTGCTCAGCAGTCTTGGCCTGCCTCTTGGCCTACAGTGAGCCTTCATCTGAAAAAGAGAGAGGAAAATAATGTAACTATTAATGTCAATATTTGTGTTGCATTTTTATAATGGTTGCAAGGCAGCACTGTATCAATGTTCCTCAACAGATTCTCCTCTAATTTTTTCTTTTTTTTGGGTCATTGCATAACAATATACTATTGATGTTTCTCTCTTTCACTTCATCTTTATTAATATGATTAAATGTTATTTATTAAATATAAACTGATGCAACAATTTATAATAATGAAAATCATTTTCAAACTCTAATTGATAGTGATAACTTAATTCTGATATTGTTATACAAAATTGTGATGGGTCTTCCATTTTACCATGTATTTAGCCATGTGTGTGAGAACAAAAAACATTTGTGATTGACACCAAACAGTGTTTAGTGTCATGCAGAGATGTATAAAGTACAAGAAACCCGGACTTGAGTAAAAGTACAAGTGCTCTATCAAAAAAGTGACTTGAGTAGAAGTTGAAGTGCTCTTCAAGCACCACACTTAAGTAGAAGTACTAAAGTATTCAACATTTTTTGTACTAAGGTAATGCAAGTATTTTATTTTAAAATTCACTACTTAAGTACTAATGTAATTATTAAAGAAAGCAGTCAAAAGCAGTCAAATAAGGCGCTTTGGCGGGATACAAATTTGTTTTGGCGGCCACCAAAAAAAATTTCATTGCAGGACAACCCCTGCATTAGTAGTCAATGTGTGTGTCAATCAGTACCATTACCCTATACAACTGGCGTGTGATTTAGGCAGCATGAAAGACAACTTGCAACAAATGATTATTAATTAATTTCATCGAAAATATCTACTGAAATAAAAGTAGAAATATGAGGAAAAAAACAATACTCTAGTAGAGTACAGATACAGCATTTTAGTACTTAAGTAGTTCTACTTCGTTACTATACATCTCTGATGTCATGACAACAGAAATGTGTAAGATGACATTAAAAAATAAAATAATTTGATTTACACAAAGAATGTTCCAAATTTTACTCTGAACAATGACATGATTGTCATATTTACTGGTCTTGTTTTCTTGCATTTATTTGAATGCTGAATATTTCTTTTGTACATGTATTTAACCGTCTGACAAAAAACAAACAAAACAAAAACACAAGAATGTTTGGCCTTTAAAATCAAACCAATAATGATGTCAGCTGTGATAATTGCGAATCATTGTGAATTGGTCTCGTCTTGCATTTAGTTGAATGATAAATAGGGATGGGTCTTTCCTTTCTTCCAAATATTTAACAGAAAACAAACTAAAACGAACACTGTTCAGCAGCATCATGACACGGCAAACTTTAAGGAGACATTTTAGAAGTGATTAGCTACGAACCTGTGTGCTAGAGAGATGGTGGTAAGGGCTACTGGTCATCCTCCTCTTCTTCCTCTTCCTGTCTCCGCCTCCAGTCAAGTCCTCCACTGTAAGCAGACCCGGCCCCGCCCCCGCTCCAGCCGACCTGTCCATCACAACAGAGAGGTATTCATGAGGGGAGAGAAGAACGAAGGATGAAAAGGAGAGATCAGAGGCGAGCGGAGGGCTTGCCTTCCCTCTCTGTGGCTCTCTAATGACCTTCTTTTCAGGCTTTGATGAATGGAGAGGCAGGGGCTTGGTTCCCCGCTGCACGCTTGAAAAATTGGGATCTGACGCCAAACCGAGAAATATCTGAGAGAAGTGCTGGTAAAGCAACCTCCCACTCATAATTTTGTTTGTTCTTTTTTTCCTCGCTCTCCCTCGTCTCGGTCTCTCCGTCTCTGCTTACTTCTTTTCCATTCTGTGCCAATGGTTTCAGGGCTGTGAATTCCAGCATTACATTAATAAAAAAAACCCTTCTCTGTCTTATTACCATATCAATGCATCTGTTCCTGCTCAAAGCAGTACAATGCATAGGCCTTCAGGAGGGCAACGAGAGAGTGAGTGTGTGTGTGTGTGTAGCCAACCATCTAGTAGACCTATTACACTGAAATAAGGCTCATACACTCGCTCTGCGGCGATCGGCCTCTCGTTTTGCAGTGTGTAAGCATCAGTGTTTTTACTCCTGAGAAACAGACAGCTACTTCAAACTCGCCACAGGCTGCCTTAGTCTACGGTCGGGGCGGGGGGTGGCGGCACAGACATCAGCTGGCCCGTCATTCACCAGGATGATTGGCAGGTGAGTGTCAGAAGCCGTGTCGGCATGTGGTTGGTGAATTCCAGCCTCCCTTCTGTGTCCTAGCGACAGCTATAGTCAGTTACTCCCAAAGCGACCACGAATCACGACATGAAGACATTTTTAATTTTTCTTGTTAATCGAGGTGCCACATCACCAACTTGACCTCGTGATTTCTGCTGTGCTGGATGCGGGACTGTTTACCAGCATGCACAGCGACATGCATAAATCAATTACCGCCTCATTGTTTACGTTGCTTAATGTTAAATCCATTTTGTGCAACACCGTTGTTGTGTTTCTTTAACGAGAGAGAGGAATTTTCCAGTGTATAGAGTGGTGTGATGCCAATTACTTTCCAGTGTATATTTTATTATAGTGTTTCCAGTGTTTTTATTTTTTTATGTTTGGTACTGCAGTGGTTGTATTCGTGAGCCCAAAACAAATTTTCACATCGGGACAAAGTATACCAAACTTAACCTAACCTAACCTAACTTATGGTTAGGGTTGGGTATCGAGAATCGAGTATCGATTGGAACCGGGGCTAAATTTTCGTTTTTCCCGGAATCGTTCAAAAGTTAAAATTTCGATTCCTAGTTTCGATATTCACAGTCCGCCGAGCGGAAGAAGAAACCGTTGAACAACACCAATGAAGAAGCGTCTAAACGGAAGTGGTGGCATAACCGCGCAAGTCGAACATGAGTAGCTTACGTCGGCGGCCCCAAGTGTGGCTTCACTTTTCTAAAAATAACGAAATCTCGGCAAAATGTACAATTTGTGACAGAAGGAGTATTTCCTTCAGAAAGACCGTTGGTTAGCAAGGTTAGCTAAACTTTTTTGACCCTGCTTCTTAAAAGAATCGGAATCGAGAATCTTTAGGAACCGGAATCGAAACAAGGAATCGGAATCGGAATCAGAATCGTTCAAATTCAAACGATAGCCAACCCTACTTATGGTCATAATGTGATGGGTATAATGTTAAATGCCATATTTGCAAGTTTGAAAACCTTAATTTTCCATTATACAAGTGTCACAAGGTTTTTCCCTATTTCCCTATTTTTTCCCAATTTCCCTATTCTGCAGAAATCCTCATTTTTAAAATACTGCTCATGGCAACTTCTCCTAATTTAGACACGAGGAGCAAAAAAAAAAAAAAAAAAGTGGACCAAATTTGCACTGAGCATCTCAACTAGGTTGAACATTTACTTGTGCGACCCATTAAAGTGCAGCTCTGGCCAAATTCATCTGCACATAACTGATCTGGCACTGCCCACTGGGTCTCACATGGATAATTGGTCATTAATAATTGATATAATAATAATTGATTAATGAATAATGAAATACTGAATAATTTGTTCAGCTGAACAGCACAAGTTTGTTCATGCTTTTGGAGTATTTGGCTTTCCATGCACCTCATAACTAAATCAAAAAGGCTCGCGTGAAGATGAAGAAGATTACTTTTGGGATGCATATGCAAGGGTCTAAGCGAAATAAATACATGTGGTTTTTCAGGAATTACCCATTTAGAAGAAGACCTGGCAGAAAGGAATGATACAAAATATATATGCACATGCACAAAGACATTCACATAGACACACATTCATGTACTGTACACTTTCTCCACACAAGCCCAGCACTGGCTGCGTTGTTTTCCACTCTTCCTTTCAGCTGTCTGAACACTGGCTGTCTGCCCTTTACTCAGGCCGGTGCTGTCAGAAAGAATCAGTGTCCCCACTACATAAACCCTGGCCCTCATCCTCAATACAAAGAGCCCCTGCTTTAGCTGGAGATGGAGGGAGGATACCCGCAGAGACAGAGAGGCACGGATACATGACCAGATGGGTGGAAAAAACATGGACCATGCTCTAAAAAACCTCAGTAGAAGAGTCATTCAGATTTGTAGATGGCAACTTTCTCAGGGTGTATTATAAGTTTAGAAATAAAGACCGGGTTCTCTGGAGTAATATAAAAAATTATAACAGGCACCACTGTTGCGCACCAAGCTTGACAGAATACAATTTTCAAGCTTGATTTTTTTTTTTTCAAACAGAATTCAAGCTTGAATTTTTCTTATTATTATCAATGTTGAATACAGTTGTGCTGCTTAGTATTTTTGTAAAAATTGTGTAGCATTTTTTTCTGAATTATTTGATGAACAGAAAGTTTAAAAGAACATTTACTTAAAATTGAAATTGTGTAAAAATGCAAACGTCTGTACTGATCAAATCAAAAAAGTAAAATGAAAAATGCTAAAAATGCTTTTTTTTAAATGCTAAAAAAGTAATGACCCCACGATTCTGACCTGTAGAGTGTCTATATAAATGTATTAAATATCAAATAAATATATGACTTATTTGTGTAATTAAACGTATTATGGACATTAGTACCACTATCAGAAAAGCCAGGGTACACCAAAGCATCACTAAACAGAAAGAGAAGCAGCCAAAGATCAATGTGGACACAAATGAGTATGACTGATGTAGTGAAATGAAAGTAAGAACAGAGAGGGAGGGTTAGCGAGAGAGAGAAATCCAGAGGGAGTCAGTCGACCGACCGGAGCTGGATCAATGGACACTAACCTCTATCGACTGCCACCACATGCGACGTGAACATCCCCATCTACACATCTGCAATTAGGCATCTGATAATTTCATCCAAAAACATCATATTACCCACCACAATCCCCATTCCAATCCACCGCCTTCAAATCACACCTGGAGATTCAATATTGTTTTTCGGGAGAAGATGCAACAAGCACAACAGACCTGAGGGGAACTGGAGGAAAAATCCTAAAGCACAAAAGCATTACCAAGAGTAAACTGTTCAGCTCTGAACAGAGTTGAGTGCACTTCCCTTTCTCCTCCTCATGGCACAAGTACATCTATGTAAAGATCCTCAACCACAAACTCATTAAGAGCCTTAATGAAGGCACAGTTTTTGTCAAAACAGAGAATAAAGCTTCGGTCTGCCGTAGAGTGGTTCAGCGAATCACTGATTCGCTGCTTCTGCATTTAAATGCCACAGAGTCTCCAAAACCCCCGAGGCCCGGGAGACCAGGTAACCGTGGAAACCTGATTAGTAACCCGACACCTGGTCCGAGGCAGGGTTTGGTGTGTGGTTGCTTCAGCTTGATGAGGACTGTGGCATGGGCGACTATTAAAGAGCAGAGCTGACAGCCCCCCGCCCTACCCTCCTCTCTGCCTGTCGCCACCCATAGGCGACCTTCTGACCTCCTGACCCCAAAAGGCCTCTCTAGTCCTTGTGTCAACTCCATGTCACATTCCTGCTGTTGAGAGAGTGTGTGTGCTTGAGCGAGTATGCTGGTAGGAGAATTCACAGTCCTCTAATTACAAACCCCTTCCCCTCAGAGAGGTCAGGATTACACAGTAATGCTATTCAGGGAAGGGCATTGATTAGCAAGACACAATCATCAAGCTGAGAGAGAGAGAGAGAGAGAGAGAGAGAGAGAGAGAGGAGAAGACAGCAGAAAACAGCAGGAGAAAACGGTCATGTGTGTGTGTGTGTGTATTTCTGCCATGGTCCCCTTCACAGTCCAATAATCAAATTCTAGCATTCTCTCTGAAAAAGATGCTGAATGTTGCTATTATTTACCATTGAAACCCTCAATCATTCTGGCAAGTGAATATATATCGGCAATAAGAGCAGCTGTTTTATCATATGCAGGAAACCGTCTGACAACCACAAAATGGCCAAATAGGCTCTGTTTTCATTTTAAACTGTATGTTTTGTCAATTTAAATCCAACAAACTTGCTTAAAAAGTGCACATATGCTATTTTTCTACTTGTTCAAATGAATATCACCTTATTTATTTGACAACATTTACACATTTTTAAGTGTCCGAATATATTTTGTGGCTAACGCGTACACTACTGTTGAAGCATGTGGGGTCTGTGAGATTTTTGCAAAAAGTCTCTGATGCTCAACAAGGCTGCATTTATTTGATCAATACAGTAAAAAAAGTAATACTGTTAAATATTGTAATTTAAAATAACTTTGATAGCAATTATTTTACAGTCCTGTAACGTATTGTAGTTACCTTATATTAACCAGTACTTTCTCAGGTAAGTACACTGTCTTTAGTGTCATGTTTGATCCATTTATTTAATCATTTAAATGATAATTTTGCACAAAAAATATATTTATTCTTAATTATTATCGTTGTCTAATTTGAATTAAATATAAAAAAAAAATTCTAGAAGATAAATATACCTCAGAAGCCACACTGCATAAGACATTATGACTTGTCTTACTGCAGTAGAACTCTAAACAATTTAAAAAAAGAAAATGAAAAGTCTTAAGCAGCAATCTTAAGCAGTGTTGCATCTTTATTTGTTTTAGCATTTTGTTTGTGTTTTTTTTTAAGGTTTTTTTCCTGGAAAGCAAGTCAAAAAAGCCTACTCCCATGGCCTCATGGGATGCTACAGTGTATATCAAAGGAAACTAAGCATATTTGAATACAGGGTTAGCTGTGGTCTGGTCTCCAATCCATGCTCCCATGATACACCATCAACACCCTTAACCTTGTCAAATGACCCCTTTGACCTCAAACAGATTCGGCCAGATGCAGAAGGATGTTGCAAGTACACAAACATATGAAGGGAGTGAAAGACTGAAAGAGCCCACGTACAAATCCAACAATGAATGTTACCACTAAATTCCCCAACAATTCATGCCGTCTGCCATCAAACTGACATAAACCATGATGGGAAAGTCAAACCTTGGCTTTTCTCTGCCATTCCCTAAAGGAACTGGCAAAAAAACAAACAAAAAAAAAAAACTTAATTTTATGACTCGGATACATTTTAGTGCGGGAAGTTGTCATTTGTTTTATTTGGCAGGGGAGGTTTATTAACGACACGGATAAATGTGCGCTGGGTATAGCGTGTGTAATTAAGCTCTAGCTCCTGCTTTTCATTAGCACGCTGCTAATCAACCAGGCTAGTAATAAAATGGGTGGTGTTTTGTTAATCAGGTAGGGTAAACTTGATTTGACCGAGTTTATCAAAACGTCTAAGGCTCGACATAAACAGAGGTGTGTCTCAGGAGAGAACGCTCATCAATCAGAGTGATAACTTAAAGCCCTGACTTTGCGCAGGCAATTGGTCTCCGCGCTTTATCAAATTAATATCGCCGACGCGTCATGGGTTAGAAGGGAGTCGAAACACTTGTAGATAATCAATGGAAGTTGTAAATATGATTAATGACGGCTCTTTGCACTGATTAAGCACTTAGTCTGCCTTGTATGAACTGATAGGAGCCTTCCACACTTATTTACATGCACACACTCAAAAGAGTCGGATTGCACAAGCACGTTCAAAATGAGTTCACTAACGTAATCTATCAAAACATCTCCTATCTAGACTGTTATTAATGCATGTGAAGCGTTTGGCTGCAGGTAAGGAATTGTTTCCTGAGCTAGGCTTAATACTGGTCGCAGTAAAGCTCTAATTTAATCTCAGCTCTCTCTCGCTCTGGAAACTGTGAAAGAGCATTTTCATTATTAACATAAAAGAGCTGTGGAAGAATCGCACTATATTTGCTGCTCGGCAGAATTATATGATTCTAAACACACACATAGGCCTACAACTTATACATTTTTTACCCATTTTATCATCTGCAGATGGAAAATTGCAAGTCTAAAATATTTGTAAAAAATTATAACAGCATAGTTTGAAGTACCAGTAAATTTAATTAAAACACAAACTGGCCCATTTATGATCCTTTCTTCCAGCAAAGCGAGTCAGAAATGTGTCCCTCACAAATACATGGAAACACCAAGCATGAAGAAACAAGTAGAAAGGGAAACACTCACTTGACTTTTTTAGGGGCATCTGTGGGGATAGGGGGTGTGGACTTGCGCTTGCGTGGCCTTCCGGGTCCTCGACGAGCTGGACTGCGTGAGGTCTCTTCTTTCCTGTAAACACACAAACACGCACACACACGGCCTGTCAATCACTCTAATTCACACTAATGATGTTGAATGAAACGAAACACTAAGCCATCCTAATTGTGAGAGTGGACTAGAGGAAAGACTTAAGCACAGCTCAGGCTTATGCAAAGAGGGCTCAGCACACACTGGGTGGTCTCAGCAGAGCGTTGCGAGGGGACAGAGAAAGAGACTGAGCGTGTGCTGGGGGATCGAAGAGAGTTCGATCTCTCCGTGCATGTGTGTAAATGGGTTTTGAAAGGTGTGCGGAGTGCATTTATATGTGGAGGGTGTGTGTTTGTGAAAGTGGTCTGTGGTTCACTCACTGGTGGTCATGTTTTCTCTGAAGCTTGGCAAGCTCTCTCTGTTTTTCCTTGTAGCGCCGCTGCAGTTCTGCCAGCCGCACACGCATCGCTAGCTCCTCCCGGTCGAGCGTTTCCATGGTACCCTTAACAGGACACACCTACACAATGGAATAATCTCCAGTGAGTTTACAGTAAAAATGCCTTTCAAGGTTCTGTATGACCGTTTTTCTTCCATAGGAAGTGAATAGAGATATTGTGAATACCAGAAAAAATATTATAAAATTGGTCCATTTGACTCATGCACTATATTTCAGGATTTCTGGAACCATACAATAGAGTTGTATGAGAAACAAACTGACATTTCTGTCATTAATTACTAAAAATATTATTTGAATTGCAAGTAGAGCTGGACAATTTGGGGAAATAATCTAATTGTCACTACGAATTAAAATGAGACCTTTTTTTTAAAAGCCTCAGGTTTGATGTGCTTATGTGCAGAGCTGCACAAGTTTTGCCAAAAATGTTGCTATTATATCTCAATATGACTATAAAATAATAATAATTATCATTCAAGCTTTAATAGTGGCAGAAAATTGCAGGGACCCCCTAAAGCTTCTCTTTTGCTAATGTTTTAATTGCAAGTTTGGGAAGATGGTGAGTGTTGCATTCATAGTAGTTGGAATGTTAGAGTTCATGTGGAGGAGCATTTACTGTGAACAGAGCGATTCTCTGAGACACCGAGAACGCTGCAACACAGTGCCGCACATCGCCCTGAAACAGTGCATTATATTGAATGAAATCTTTGTGATTTGATAATTGCACACAGCCATATCACGATTTCAGTTTTATTTCATTTAATCATACAGCGCTGACTGCAAGCGTTACGAGATTAGGCATCATGTGTTTAATGCAACAAAAGCGCTAATAAGATTTGAGAGCCACAGTTGAAGGAAAGATTTTCATTCAATACAATTTTTTTTTATTTAGTGAAGTTTTCGTTTTATGTGTTTGAGTGCAACTGCTGACTATAGTATAAACAATGTACAAACAAACAAATGTAAATGAATGAACATGAGTCACATGTACCGGTTCAGGCCGTGGCGTCCACCTGCACTTCCTGCGCAGATTGAGAATTTTGCGGAGGGGTGGGGTTGAGTCTACTGGAAGGGGCGGGGCCAGCTCCAACGCCCGGGCGGCAGCTAGGGTTGCCAAACTCTGAAGGTCAAAGGTCAACATGTCTTCTTCTGCACAAAGTGAGAGGAAACGAAGAGATTAAAAGAGACATCACATTATCTGATCTTATACGACAATGACAGAAATGAGGAAGATCCAGAGAGACATCTGCCTAGGGCAGGGGAGTCCAATCCTGTTCTTGGAAGGCCAACTTCCTGGAGAGTCTTGCTCCAACAAGCCTGCCATGAAGTTTCTAATAATCCTGAAGACCTTGATTAGCTGGTTCAGGTGTATTAAACGAGATTAAGATCAAATTTGAAGATAATTTGAAGGCAAAGTTCAAAACCCAAAGCACAATAGTTCACACAACCAAACGACTGGACCAAAAAACAAAACAAATTTCAAAATACATTCCTTTGTATTCCACAGAAGAAATGTAATGAGTAAATGATGACAGAATGTTCTTTTTTGGCTTTTCCTTGTAATCTTCATCATAGTCTTAGATGCATCAAGATGTAGTCACACGTTTTCTGACCCTTTTCAAACGTTATGAACCCTGTTTACATGTGTATATAGTGGGAATCACTTAAGACAGATGTTAATGCCATGTGTAAACTGAGGCCTCTGTCTCTCCATGTATATTCAAAAGTGACCTAGCAAAACAGACATCCAGTCTGTCCCAGTAGATGCAAGCTGAAAAAAAAAAAAAAAACTGTGAAGGAGCAAAAATAAAAAGAGAGTGGAAGAGAGAGAGAGCGCGAGAAAGAGGAAAGCCTCAAACGGTACAAAGCCGCCTCTAAGCACGCCGCTGTTTCCTGACAGCACTTTGTGCTTTCAGAGGCTGAATGAGCAATGATGATAGCTATTAACCAGAGAGCTTATCTCTGTACATGAGGCTTAGATGCCAGGAGCCATGTTACAGAGAGAAAGAGAGAGAGAGAGGGGAAGAGAGAGAGAGAGAGATGAAGAAGGGCGAATTCTCAACATTTATCACTGTCATTAGGGCAGGCCACATGCTCAGTCTCCACTCAGCCAATGAGGCTTGAATATTCATGACAGCCAAAGCTGGCCTGGGGAGACTGCGAAGACTGCATGAGTGTGTATGTGTGAGCGTCTGTGTCTGTGTTAGCGGGCATCCACAGCTCGCTTTTCTGTTGCGTCACTGCAAGGCAGGGGCACAGTATGACATCGGCGAGGAGAGAGACTGAACAAGGGGGGGAAAGAGGGAGGGGAGAGAGGCAATAAGAAGTAAAGTGTTTATTGAGCTATCTATTTATTCGCAAACATCCCCTCATTACTAACATGGAAAGAATCCAATTTTCTTCTCCGAGGGGAAAGCACAGTGCACGAGCAGACCTGCGCGCAGAGGGCAGAGAGCAAGAGAGCCGAACCAAACGAGAGGGTGGTGAAAACTGTAAATCTCACAAAAAATGTCATATCACATTTACCACAAAATAAAAAAGAGCTTTTTATATTAAAAAATAAAGCCTATTTTAAAGATCATTAGGTCAGGCATCTTGAGATTTTGTTGAATTTTGATTTTGTTGAAGTTGAATTTCTTTTAACACAAGGTTCTCATGTCAAAGTCAAAGGGATTCTTCTAGTACGTTTACAAAGAAATCTTTTTTTTTTTCATGACAATTTAGCACATTTTCCCTAAAGTGTAACATTTTATGTTTCCCCCCATTATTCTCAAAGTTGATTCTCATTACAAATGGTGATGAAAAAATATTGTAATGATCAAAGTAGTATTTATTTAATTTATACAGATTTAATATTTTACATACTGAATAAACGCTGTACAATTTATAATAATAATAAAATAATGCAATTCTTAGCATTACAATAATTAGAACCGAGGCAGAAAATGTCCATAACAGTCATGTCAAAATATATTTTAAGAAAAAAATAGGCTTGATTTGCAAATGCAAATACTAAGAATTTCCCTTAATTTTCGAAATTTTCCATTACTGTATACTGAATTACTACTTAAAATACTTCACTTATAATAATAATACATTTAAGCATTACAGTAATGAGAATTGATTTGGAAAATGTTCTTAATCATCATGGAAATTGTTAATGTACAAATATATAACACACAATAATACATTTAAATTTTTTGGGGGTGGGGGGGGGGGTGACATGGACATGTTCTTTACACTGACATACATTACACTGTTCTCTGTGAGATTTGCCTCAAAAGGGAGGGAAAAATGTGAATGACAAGTTGTACAGGCTTTAAAAGAATTATAGCCGCATGAAGGAAATCTCTCAGCTGAAACGCAAAGTGAGAGAGACAAGTGAACAGAAAGGAAAAAAAAAAAAGAATGAAACACAAGATGAGGAAGACTGGATTATGGGGGTCTGGGAGGGTCTTTGGTTTCCCACCTTGGCTGAAATCATTGTGCCACTTTTAGCCCTGTGGTGGTCTTTTTGAAATCGATGCCCATCGCCCTGCCTTAATGAAACCGGTGGGGACCAGACCGGCACATGGATAAAGTGATGAAAAGAAAGCAAGATGTATGAGAGGGATGGAAAAGCTGAGGCCCAAAAAAAGAAATGAAAATGAGAAAGGGTAGGAGAAAAGACAGATAATGCTCATTTAGCACAGATATCTGTGTGTGTGTGTGTGTGTGTTGGGGGTGGGGTGAAAGAGAGCGGTAACGCTGTGATATCACTAACCAATCAATAACAACTACCAACAATACTTCAAAGAACCTCTCAAAATCTATATAATTTTATCACACGTTATTTGTCCGTACATCACAATGCCCATAACACCGCAAGGGATGTGAGCGGAGCACCTGAGACGTCTGCCATAGATAAGGATGCTTGAAATCAAATCGGTAAATCACTGAAGAGTAAACCCAATCGCATATGAAATCTTTAGCTGGCGAGAGACTGGGTCCTGACAGCGCGCGCGGCCGCCTCACCTCCAGTTCTTTAATAATTCAGACACGGGCGTGTTTATTGATGACTTCTTCCCCACTGCAAAGAGCTTTATCATATTCTCTTATTAGTCCCTTTAGTGCAGCTTGCTTAGACAAGAATTACACAGCAGGTTACATTCCTGTTTTAATACGGGCAGAAAACGCAGCTAAAACGATGCACAGCGCCAAATGCGGTTGGAATTTTTTTTTTTCCTGAGTGGTGTGAGAGTTAGGGATTTCTCAGCTGCTAGAGGATGCTGGCGTAAATAAAAACATCCTTTGGCAGCGAGATCCTAAACGGTCCCTGGAAAAGCAACAAGCCTTTAAAACCGCGCTCACAAACAATGGGGCCTAATTAGCCGAAAAAAAACGGCGGCGTCCTGAGAGGAAAAGATCAGCTGTTTTTACTATTTCATCAACTTCGCACTGTGGGACTCGAAGAGCTGTGGGAAAGCGCAGAGGCTTTTTTCCATCTAAAATGAGGCTTATAAAAGTGATCAAACAGGTTTGAGGAGCAGGGGCAGGGGAGCCGTCCCTCAGGATGAGTGAGTGGACACAGTCCAATCCGGCGGACCCGGGGGGAACTAGCTATCATTAGAGCTGCCTTTTAAGACAGGCTGAAGCCCTTTAAAAACACGGCCCCCTCCTCACCGCTCCGTCTTAGTCTCTCCCACAGGAAGTGCTGAACCCCAAAAGACGGGGGAGCATTTGATCTGTAGGCAGGAAAAGAAGGCAGGAGTGCAAGCTAGTGCACAGTTGAGTGAGCGAGTGTGTGTGGGTTCCTAAAGTGGAAAGCTGGACGGTCAGCTGAGAGTTAGTGTTTGTGTGTATTTCGGTGCGTCTCTGCACAGTATTGTCGGGATGGCGGTGTGGGGGGTGGGGGGCTTTGTTATCTTTCCTTCACACAAAGCCTGGAGATCTGGCTGAGCTGAAAACCCTATTTTTTGCACCTCTTTTTGTGGGGAAAGGGGAAAAAATGAAAGCCTCTGTCGTGGTCTTCCCTTGCCGCCTGTATCACAGCGCTACAAGACCACTCATGCAAATCACTGATGAGGAATTTAATTGTGTGTGATTGGGCATGCTTTCTATTGTGATAAGAAAGAACAGAACGGACATTTTTTCTGTTTTTTAACTACCTTTTGTAAACCTGTTGGTGCTGGAAATGTTACAAAAAGGACAGTCTTCTGAAACTGTGGGTGTTGATGTGGTTTATGGTGTACATTGGTAAGGATGTAACCAAATGAGATCGGGGTGAGCTATACAAAAGGTTGGTAAGGTCTTTAAAGTACTCGTATGTACTTAAAAGTTGTCTTTTAGATGCAAGTATACTTTATAATATTAATATTACAATAGTCAAAGTTCAACAAGGAGAGGACCTTACCCACATAATAGTAGAATATTTCTTAAAATATATATTGAAGAGTTCAGATGCAAAAGCCTCTAAATGCCATTTGAAATTTTCTTCTTTAATGATGATTTTTTATCAAACTTGTATATTTAAGTTCAGTAATTTCACTTAAATAACAATTAATAGGTAATTATCATTGCCATTTAAGTGAAATCACTGAACTTAAATTTACAAGCTTAATAAAAATGATCATTCTAGAAGAAAATTTCAAATGGCACTTAGAGGCTTTTGCATCTGAACTCTTCAATATATATATATATATTAGAGGATAAATTACATAATCATCAGTGTCATCTACGGCTTTTTGGATGTTTTTGAACATAACAAACAATCAAACTGTTAAATGGACCAGCTTAGCATAGCAATTCAGCATAAAATTAAAGTTACCCTACCTATTTTTTAAAGGCATTTTAGTTGGCTTATAGTGAATGATTCATTTCAGTGAAACGACAGGCTTCTCTCTGGTGACCTCTTCAATAATTTTGTCTGCTTAAGCCCCACCTTTTGCTTACAATCGACTGCAAGCTCACATTCAGATCTGCCTCCATCTAATCAACAATTGATAGATATATCCAAGTCATCATTTTTTCTTTTTTTCTATAATCTGTTTCATTCAGAAATACATCAATACAGAAGAAAACATCTGTCGCTACTTCTGTTACATCGCGACTTTAAGTCTCTTTTGATTAGCTTGAACATGATATCACAATGACACACTATGTTTTAGGTATTAAAAACAGCTACCACAGGAAAAGGATCTTGCACAACAGCAGTAATTAGATGCTCACTGTTACAGTCAAAGCCTCATGTGAATGTTTTTGTGTCTTGTGACTATCTAGATACAAGCTGTTTTTTTTTATGTTCTTTTTGTTGTGTAGTTGATCTAATGCGTATATTGTTTACTCATTCCTTTAAGACTGAAGTTTATAGTGAAGCTGTCTTGGTTTGGGTATGGTAATTTGAATGTTTATTTCATTTGTATTTTTTTTCTTCCTTTGTGTGAATGTTAGGATATGTGAGTGTGTGCATTCGTTATTTTTTAGTCCATAATACACATTGGTTAGGTTGCATCTCGCTTCATGTGTCCTTTTTACGTTGCTTACCCCTTTTAACGAATGTTTGATTGGGGGTTCATTACACTCACAAACAGAATTTTTTATAAAATAATTACTATAGGGAATATTTTAGGGTTTAATCTCATTCATGAACCTCAATTTTGCTAGCCAAAATCCTTCTATTGTGATAAGAAATAACAGAATGGCCATTTCTCTGTTTTTTAACTACCTTTTGTAAACCTGTTGGTGCTGGAAATGTTACAAAAAGGACAGTCTTCTGAAAATGTGGGAGTTGATGTGGTTTATGGTGTACATTGGTAAGGATGTAACCAAATGAGATCGGGGTGAGCTACAACAAAAGGTCGGTAAGGTCTTTAAAGTACTCATAAGTGTACATTTTGCACACAGAATGAAAACAGACTTAAGAATTTATGAATCTACCATTGAAAAACCAAAACTAATCAACTAGTAACCTGAATAAAGGGGGGTACATGTGTATGCTCGTCCTTACCTCCATTCTCTCCCATGTTGTTGCTCTGCTGTTGGGATCGTTCCAGGTCTGCCAGTTCACTCAGTAACTCTATGCCATAATTAGGCGCCACTGCATTCCCAGACACAGGTACAGGGGCCGTCATTTGGGCATCTCGCGTGGCACACAGTGCTGCTGCGATGAGCAGTTCCAGGCTCCAAATGCAGCTCCCGGGGTACTGATTCCCCAGTGCAGAGGGCTCAGGACAGGGGGAGAAAGCTGGTGTGGGTGACGCGCACTCATCCTCAGCAACCCTCTCTGGGTCGTGCTCGGTAGGTTCCACAGACTTTAAATCCTGGGTGGTGGTCACGGAAATCTGGAAAGGGTCTTGTAGATCCTCATCTTGCTTCTTGTTGTCTTCAGCTGGCGCTGGACTCTCCATTTCACTAGGCTGGCTATTGGGGATCATGGTTGTCCGGTCCGAATGGGAATCCGCTACTGTAGAGTCAGTAACGGGGCAAAGGGAAGTTTGTGAGAGAGCGGCATCCACCTGTCCTTCATCCACCTGTCTGTCTGTCACTTCACCCTCCTCTGCTACATCCTCTACTTCCTGGGACATTCTAGTAGGAGAGCCAACGCCAGTGTGGCAAACAGGCTCCTCCTCTTTCGGAGAAAGGGGGTGGGGCTGAGGTGCAGGTTCTGCAGGTTCCGCTTGCTCCGCCTCTAAGTCGGCATGCTCAGCCAATTGGACTTCTTGAGGGGAGGGGCCACCCTTGTAGCCCATGGCGATGGCGGGGTAAGTGTAGCCAGGAGGGAGATCTAAAGGAAAAAATGGGAATAAAACTGATTGAGTGTTTCCATAAACACTGATGTTAGTTTGGGCTCCTCAACCTTGTTTGAAGTCACTCTATTACAAGCATAAAGATTTAACTGCTCCTGAAACACACTTCAGCGCACAGCGAAGCAGCAACCCATTACCATTCATTTGTAATACACATCACAATATGACCTTGTCAGTTAAGGGGCACGGCCCCCTGCCGCTGAAGTGCAGAGAGGGGTGATATATATGCTGTATACAGAAGCATTAGCGACAGTGTGTACCATTCGTTGCGTTTATCTAGTATAACTCACACACATAATGGAGCTGGCGCCATAAAGGCTATGGCGCAGGCATGAGCGAATTTTCCATGAATATTGAATTATGTTCAAGTTGTTATGGATGTAGTGTGTGCGAGAGAAAGAAAGAGTGCACAGAGGAATGTTTGTGTGTAAATTAGTCTTTAAGCGAGAGTGTGTATTTGTCTCGTCCACCACGTGAGTGAAAACGATTGTGCAGGGAATGCTGCATGCATGAAAATGTGAGTGTGTGCGTGTGTGTGTCTGTATATGAGATCTGCAGCATAGCCGGGTATATTGATGACAGCATGGTGTCTGGGTGTGATTGCACAGCCAGCCCTGTCACCTCAGTGTTGTGTTATTGATGGTATCCATCCGCCAGATGAATGCGTATCCCTCCGCCAGCCCGCACTCAAGGACCTCTGAAGGATAAGAGAGGCCCTTTCTGCTGTCTCACTGACCTCCCTACTGTTTTCTGTCTATCTCACTCATACCTACCCTGTACGGCTAGCTGCTCTCCATGGAGTACTCCACTTTCTTGCACATACAAATGTGTCAGAAATTGATACAATGGTGCAAAGACACAAACACAAAGCGAAAAGTCTGCGCTTATCCTTCCATTCATATTAACAGGCAGATTGTCTCCAGTAATCAAAGGGCAACAAGTCCTTCAAAGGCTCTGTGTATCTTATCTGTGGCCAAATATCTCTCTCTTCTCTTGATCGTCCCTGTGGTCTCGGTCTTTTTTTCTACCCTGCCATCTCTTCTCTTCTTTTTATCCTTCTCTCCTTCACTGACTCCCCCCCCAGGGGTTTGTGGAGCCAGGCGCAATGGCAAGACCCTAACCTTGAGAATGAAATGAAATGTTCCAGTCTCTTTCCTCTAGTTGCTGTGTTTTTTTTTTTCTGACTCAAATATGAGGGCTTTGGGAGTGAAAGCGAATTTGAAAAAACACGATTTTGCCTTTTAATCTATGGTTTACTCTGTTAACCCCTTTTTTCAGACTGGATTATTATTTCTGTTAGGGGTGTAACGATACCCTCATGTCACAATTCGATACATGTCACGATACTGAACTCACGATACGATATTTTGCGATACTCGAAGACATGGTAAAAGGTTAACAAAAAATGTACGGTTGATTAAAATGCTAACTTTTGAAATTGCATTGTAGGTTTAAATAAATAGGCTTGGTGCTTGTAACCCAAGGACAATGAGAATGATGACACCAGAATAACAATATTCATGATTCTGACGCTGAAATTGCTGAGTTATTGTAGATGAATTTGCTTGCACGCTTTCAATGACTAGATATATTTAATATAATGGTGGCACTTTTTACTGGAAACATCAGACATTTGGCATTATCAGGACCCACAAAAATTCCCCCATTGCATTATTATACATAATAATCAACATTATATATAGTAGTTCAATGTAGTACTGACATTAAAACTCTGAAAACTTGAATTTTTTCTCACACAGTAATTTTTATTTTGGGGGGACTATCCACGATACATATTGTCAGTATCCACGATACGTATTGTTGCATTTTTGTATTGCGATATATTGTGGCACAATATATTGTTACCCCTAAATTCTGTGTGATTTTTTTCTATTTTGGAAAATAAACATTATAATAGACAATCATTTGTCTATTACAATTGGCTTATATCAGCCAATAGTATATGATACTAATGATATCAGCAAAATAAACAGAAGCTCAACCGTACTTGCTTGACATGCGAGAAAAAACCTCATTGTTTGTTGTGCAACACATGAGAATGAGCTCATTGGTTCTTACCAGCTAACTACCAAATTAGCTAACTACCAACTAAAACAAAATTAATAAATTAATATTAATGAGCAAAGCTTAAAAGCTATATAATGAGTCCTCCTCCCACTTTTCCTATTATTACTACACCCCTGTAACTTGTGTTCACAATAGCACCCATCTACAGGTAAACCCATTGTTTCTGTAAGTACACTAAATACATTCACTGAATAAACGTGCTTTTGAAATAACAGACATGAATGCTGCCATTTTCCACTCACCAGGCTCCAGAGACTGAGGGTAGTCCTGTGGCGGCTGGCCCTCACCCCTCTTGTCCTGGGACTCTGCGGGTTTTGGTAGGTGGTGGGGGGTGGTGTGGGGGCTGAGTGAAGGGGAACAAGGGGCAGCCACGGCCGGGCTGGGCTCAGGGCAGGGCGTGCAGGGCGTACTCTTGAGATGGGACCGCGGGGCGGGAGAGCGACAACAGGGCGAAAGACGAGAGGCACAGCCCCCTGGGGACGAGGAGGAGGGGGGAGGTTTAGCGGAGGGTCCACCGGAGAAAGGCTTCGTGTGCTTAGGCGTGCGGAGCTCAGACGATCCCTCAACCAGATCGATGGGGGGATCCTCAGGTTTCCTCTGCAGAAGGAATTACAAACGGGCTTCAGAGACTGCATAACACAGAGCACTACAGCAACATTATTTACAACTGAAATGCATTTATAGTGGAAAAGGGATGCTGACATGATTCAGTCACCTCAGGTTTCTTGCATAACGACACGCACCAGGGGTGCAGTACAATGGGTGCTAATGATCCTCTGTTCACTTGCATTCTGCTCTGCTTCTTTGTACAAAAGCAGCCAGATAAAAGCCTAAATCCTGCCCTGTTCCTGAGAAGAATCCCACTCTTTCAAAACTTCCAACATTTAAATGCACTTTGAAAATGAAAGCTGGTCGTTTCTTTGGCTATAACTGCTATGAATTTCTGAGAGCAAGAATGGCAGGCTTTTTTCATAACCTTGGGCACCCTGGGTAGGCCTGCTGAAATACGTGGGGCTTCAGTAGAGAAATAGCTGTTGGGAAATCACATTGAGTGGTACAAGGAAACGTGGCTACCCATATGTATGTGTGCCGTCTCCTTCATGCGTTACCTGTGAGTGACTGTGTCTGTGCACCAACTCCATTGCCTGTGCCGCTCGGTGCTGCTGGTGCTGATGTTGCTGCAGCGCATAGAGTTCCTGTTGCCGTAGAAACTGGGTGCGGGAATAGACTGCGGGATGCTGCATGTGTGAGGCGGGCCCTCGGGCTCCGTAAACAGGGGGCCACAGTCCCTGCTGCTCCATTACATCTGCAGAGAGTGAGAGAGAGAAAGGAATGAGAAAAGAATGAACAAAGGTTTTTCTTTTTGCCTCAAGGCGAGTCTCAGTTATCGCTCTGAAGGCCTATTGATTTACGGCTATAAGATTCCACTCCTTTTCCGTCCCTCTTTTCTTCTACTCTCTTTTTTTTCTTTCCAAAAGTCATCCTCCGTCCCCAGGGAAAAAATCCACTCACATTTCCACATCTCTTTCCTAATCATGTAACACACTCAATCCGTGGGCAGAGAGAGAATGCAAACTGCTTCCTTTTTACATCGCCTGTCCCTTGCACTCAACTGTTAGCCTGGCCATACCACGGCGGATTAACGCAAACCGACGGTCACCAGTGAGCGCACCAGCCACACTTGCCTGATCTCTGGCTATCGCATGCCGCAGTGCCAGTCAAGACGATTCAGCGCTGCTGTCTCAGACTGTCACATGAATGTGGCTCCTCTGACAAGACCTACCTGACAGCCTGCTGAGAGTAGGCAAGAAAGGTCTACTCCCAAATGGCTCACTCATTCACAAAAGCTTGGGCTGGGTTATTATGCCTGTAATGAGGGTTAGGTGAATGGTGTTGGCCTTAAAAAGGAGCACTGATGTTATATCCAGAGACAAACTCTTGAGGAGAGGAGACAGACATGGAAGCGTTAAGGTCACACGTTGTCTCGGCCTCACAAGGCACTGAAGGCAGACAGGCCACCTGATGCCCACTGGCCACCTGATGCATATTGCATGCAAAAACGACAAGTGCCATCTAAAATAGCCAGTTCCAATATGACCGACTGACGCTAAATAAATGGAAACAACTGGAAAAAGTTGTGCTTACAAGATGCTGGGTTGATACAATGAGCAGGGATGAAATAAATCACTGGATTTGGTCAAGAGAGTTATCAAGTTAAATATCAAGTTAAAGGGATAGTTTGCCCCAAAAATTTAACTTCATTAAATTGTCATTTAACTGTCATTTAATCACTCTCATCTTGTTCCAAACTGGTATTACTGTCTTTTGTGGAACAATACAATATTTTTTTTTCTATAAATTCAATGAAAAACCTCTTGACTTGCATTATATATATATATATATATATATATATATAATGATATATAGAGGACATGCGCGTGACGTCACCGTTGACCGGAGTGCCTGCAGTTACTCACAGTGAGTGGTATTTGTTTTTAGCGTGAATGCCGGGAAAAACAAACACAACACATATAAAGTGGGAAAGACCTTTGCGATTGACTGTACAACTAGATTTGACAAAAAAATCTGAGGTATATTTTTACAGACTGCTATAGAAAGAGGAGCAAATGGATCGCTGCAAAACACAGAAACAACTGGACTCCAGTCAGCGAAAGGTGGATTTGCAGTTATCATTTTGTGTCAATATGCTGAATTGAGGTGTAAAACCATTCCCATATATTTTGTATTGTTATATATATTAACAACTCATCAATTAAATATTTATCATTGCATATTCTGCATTATTGGATGTTTTTTTTATAAACACTGACCAAAATAAAAAACTATTACGTTTTAGGGGTGGACGATATGGCTATATATAACATTGATATAAGTGATCACCCGGATTTAGACCTACCTACATTATATTTATATAAAGCATTCACAGGCAAATTTGCTTTATGTTTAGATCTATATTGCTTTTATTTCCCCGGTGTCAAAATCAGGCAAACATAAATGTCAGGCAACACGATTCCTGGCTGCATGTCAATATCCATGGATCACTGGATCTTTAGTAAGTTATAAGGAACACTATATTGAGTCCAACATTTAGTTTAAATTGATAAAATCGTTCGTTTTAGTCGCATTTTCAAAGTTTTCCCTATAAAATCCAGTCACGCAGCAGATCTTTTGCCACTCAGTCAGGCTGAGGGGGGGTTGTTCCGGCGGGAAAGTGACGTCAATGCATTCCCTCTATATGATGAGCATGAGGAAAGGATGCCAAAGTCTGCCTATATGTGACTAGGCATTTCACAGATGCAATGTTTGTGCTGTTTAATCGCTAAGCGCACAGGAAATTTGAAAGGAGTCGGTCATTTCTGAAACAAGCTGATCAGATAGGAAGGACAGAGGAAGGGGGAGAGTGAGGGAAAGAGTGTAGAGGGATGAAGCGCAGCTGTGCAAAGCACTTAGTCTCAGCCTTGAGCCTCAGCCCACAGAAATTTCAACACAATATGTTTTTCTTTCAGCCATTCGGTTTTGCATGCTGCATATTCTCCGCCCCTCCTTCCTTGATGTATGGCAAGGACCTTTGTTTGGGAAAGATTACTGGGACAGGGTTATGTTTCCCTAGGGAGGGATCCAATGGATGCACTTCCCTTCTTTGTTGCGGAAAGGGGAGTGTGACGCTAAGGAGCAGAGAGCTAATTAAATTTCACAGCCAGTGTGGGTAGGAGGAATGCCGAACAGAGGCGCACAACACAGGACAGCAGAGCACAATACAGCAAAAAGCCACGCCGCATAGCAAGGCACAGCATAATAGGGCAAAAAGGCACACAGAGACGCACAACAAATCAAAGCACAATGCCAGAACTGTGCAGACATGATAGCACAGCCAAACACAGCATGGCATGACAAAGCACAGTGCGTTACAGTTTCGAACCATTAAAGACATGCTAAGTATACCATATTCTAACTTTGCTCAGGCAGAGAATGACACAAACTGCTGGCATGAGCTGATCCTAAATATTGTATTGGTTTAATTGGTAAAATTCTATCTGATACCGATAAGCCAATAATTATTTTCACGTTATCGCAGTAAACCAATAAATTAGTCATGTTAAATGATACAAGTGAATTTAGGATATTAAGTATTGCAGCATACAGTATGAATAATTAATATTCATTCTGAGATTTGCTGAACAGTGTTGTTAAATTAACTTTGTAAAAGAGAGCATTAGATAAAGGCAAAGGTAGTCTAAAGGTAAACAAATAGAAGCAAGTAAAATTAAATATTTGATATTGACCAATAGCAATATATTTTTTTTTTTTAAATAATGTTGGCCAAAAACTGATATGTACTTAGTATATAGTCGTAGAATGATCTTCCGCAGTGCAAAAACCCATTTTGATCCCTAAATTGTTATTTTTCCCTGTACCCCTCACTTTCTCAGATTCCACACATTGACACAAAGGAGACAAACTCCTAAAAGCCCACCTGGGCCAATTCTGCTGCCATGCGAACAACATATTCATACAAATTTAATCTAAACCAACAGACCCTGAAACGTACACCCACACAGTGACTTTAGATCTCCATTTCTCTCACTCGCACACGCTTATCTATGCATACGCCCCCCTTCCCCCCCACACACACACTCAAAGTCAAATACGCAAGCTATCTACTTGAAATGATAATTTGTTTAAACAGTTTGAATAATTCCACTTTGCGCATTCAGAGTGTGCATTAGGGCCGCTTGTGAAACGGTTCCCATTAAGTCCATACTACAATGTGCTGTAAATGCCTGCTTGGCTTAGTGAAGCGTTTCACAATAATGATTACAGAATGATACAGGGGCAGAAGGGGATGAGATGGAACTGTGCAGAGGGGGAAGGGACATTAGACCCAAGGGGAAGGCATTCAGTGTAGAATTCTGGAACAAAACAAGTGGACAGACTGATCAAGGATTAAATTGCTGTAACTGTCTTGCTGTTAAAGGAAAAGTTCACCCAAACATGAAATTTCTGTTTATTTCTAGTTATTATAAGAAAGCTGTGTGATGATTGTACAAAAATCAGCTTTTGTGTTCCGAGGAAAAAAGGCAGTAACACGGACTTGGAACAAGGTGAGTAATTTTTAGGTCATTTATCTATTTAAGGACTATTCACAACAAGTGAGTAGTTTACTAAGGTAGTTTATACATACAAAAACAGCACAAACAATTAAAAATTCTTCATTTGCATGGTCTTTGAATAACCTCCATGCGTATTCTAACCAACTGGCATTGTTGCTAGAAAAGCACAATTCCTGGTATAAATAAAATATCAGTAATTTTTGGAAATTTACCAAGGTGATGAGTGGCAGGGTGGGCTGCTGGCTCGGTAGGCAATACCACTAGGGCGGTGGAGGGGTCCTGAGGCAGGGGCAAGACTGGCTGCAAGGGGCTGGGCATGGTTGCAGAGAAGCCTGGGGTCAAGTTCTGGTGCAATGCTGCATGACTGAGACCTGAACAGACATAGAAAACTGCTTAATGATGAAAGATTTTGGCTTAAGTTTCAATACTAATGGGCAATTCATTGATTATTTAGTAGGGTAAAACTAATTAAACAACACGTGCAGAAATTCAACAAGACCATGAAGTATATTGTAATCTAATATCATCAAAACAGATGGCATTTGCTCACCATAAGAGTGACCCATCCAGAGGGAGGGACTTCCTGTCCGAGGCATCCAGTGATGATGGGCGGGGTGGGCGTGAGCAGATGGCTCGGTGCCTAATTGGCTACCGCCTGGCACAATAAGGTGTGAGGTCAAATCTCCATGGCAACTACTGGAGGGGTGGATCCTGGCAAACTCAACTCTGTCTTTGTTTTCCCTGAGGGGAGGCCATCAAAATGGTACAATGTTACTCTCTTAGGCAGGAAAACTACACTGTGGCATGCTGACTCTGCAGGTTGATCTTTGGAAACCACATATGACTAAAAGCCATACCTGAGGAGGAGTTCCCGCTCTCTGTCGAATGGAGGCAGTCCAAGCTGCTCCTCACAGATTCTCTTCCTGTCTTCATCCATCTCCCGCTCCAGCGGGTACATTGGGCGTCCAACACCTAACACAGAACAGTTGAGCACCATAATCTGAACACCCACACCACTGATCTTAAACATAAGACCATCCTGTGGCAAAAGTCTCAGTGGCTGTGTCTGAAACCAAAGGCAATCTGCCTAGCTGCCCAGTTAGTAATTGACTCAAAGAAACCTTTAAAACTGATTTAAAACCACCTTCCGGAGCATGTGAAATATACAATTATGTACATTTTAAAACTAATTTGCCTTTAATGATTTATTTAGTAATTTCACACAACATTTATATTCTTTCAATCAAATGCCAAACCAGAGGTACAGGATAGTGGGATATCACAGTCTTTTTATCTCTATATAGTGTGTATAAAAATAGCATTTTCAAATATAAGACACAGCCAAGGTGCTGCAACTGGGTAATAGTTATTCAGCATTTTTAACAGGTGGCTGCTAATTGTCATACTACATTTGTATGATCTTGGCATGTGTTTATATGAGAATATAGTACACAGTCCTAATGAAGATTTAAGATTTAACACCTACAAAATATGATGGGATGAAGTAGTTTGGATTAACAACCAAAAAATCTTATGTGACCATTCCTTTAATCTTAAGAGGTGAGACATTTAGAAAAGTTCATCAAGCACATCCAGTAAACTGAAAAATTATATATAGCTTGTTACAAGTCACACTTGTACACACACACCAGACTTCCTGTCGAGAGTCGCTTACCCTTCATGCTGGGCATCACTCTGCTATGGTGGCTGTGGGTGGGATGCCCGTCTGGCAGGCGGCACAGGGGCTCTCTCTGCCTGGCAACGGCCACTGCTATCCCTACAGGGGGCTGTCGCACCTCTCCCTCCCCCTGAGCTTCCCCTGAGTCCTTGCCCGCCCGCTCTAAACGCGCGTTCTCCCCAGATGATGAGGATCTCCTGGGGGGCAGGGTCTGATTCGCCTCCTGTAGAGCACTGCTCGCTCCGCTTCCGCTTTTGTCGCTTCTCTCACTCCTCTCCCCAGTTACTGCCCCCTGCTTGATGCAGCCCAGGCCACCAAATGGGCTCTTCTGAGAGAACAGCAGTGGTTGCTGGCTGCTGTACTTCATTAGACTACTCATGGCATTACTTTCAGGTCCCTGGTGGCCCAGTGTGGCCTCCTGCGGGGCGGTTAGAGGGGGAAGAGGCCCTTGGTCCCCACGTGAAGTCTGGGAAACAGCACCCAGAGAGTTGTAAGCCTTGTGCGGTTCTTCATCCAGCCGAGCCGGGTGTCCTTGAACCTCCCAGGAGGGATGATTGCCGGTCTGATGCCCACTGTGTCCCTGTGACTTGGACTCCAAGTCCATCTTCCTCTTGTCTTGTGCGCTGCTGCTATGCTCCAACTCTGGACCCTGTCCACCAGTGCTAGCCCTGTTACTGTGCTGCTGATGACGTATCCGTGCAACTCTCTGAGTGTTCCTCTGAAGGGTACACTCAATCTCTGTTGCACCTTTACCTTCGGACGAAGCCCTGTTCGACGGACCTGAGTGGGTACAGTCCCGGAAAGGTGGAGTGCTGGCATAAATGCTACTCTTCGCTTGGTGGCCACCCTTCGTCCCCTGTGGCAGAGAGGGACGGAAGGCATCAGATTCCTCAGTGCTGTCCAAACTACATGAACGAGCCGAGTGGGGATTCTGATTCTGACTGTGCTGAACCTCGTTTGTGCGTGAATGTGGGCCCGGGGGCCAGTCTGGGCTCTTGTCTGCTTTGCCATATGTGTGTTGCTGCTGGGAAGATTTTCTTTGGCAGCTACTCGGAGGAGGCAGTAGGGTAGTTGCTCGACTTCCACTGCTACTCCTCTCAGGAGTTTTCATTTCTTTCCCTGCACCACCCCCGACCATCCCACCTCCCACACCTCGACAGTGAGGGTTTCCTAGCTGGAATGGTCCACTGGTTTTGTCTCTCAGTGGCCCCACAGAGGGCACAAACGTAGGCCCTGTTAACTCAGAGTCCCTGCCAAGGCTCTTTTCCTGAGCAGTGGGCATGGTTAGTGGAGCAGGGGGTGGTGGGCAGAAGAGATCTGGGTGGGGATGATGAGGATGATGATGGTGCGGATGACTTGGGTGCAGCCAGGATGCTCCTACGGCAGACCCTAGGCTAAGGTGAGGAGGCATGGAGTAGGGCACTGGGTGGGCATGGCCCAACATGGCACTGTGGCGAAGACAGTCTGAGGGCTGCTCACTAATTCGCATCTCTCCACTGACTCCTTCCTTGCAACAATGACCATCTCTGCTGCTCTGCCGGCCAGTCCCCAGACCCGAGGCCCCCGGCCCCACACAACTTGGCAGGGAGCCCCTAGTTGTGGCCCCTGGATCAGAGCCATTCTGGGTCTTGGTGCTGAGCAGGCAGGAACTAAGTGTCTTAGGATCATCTTTGTGCCGAAAATGTTCTTCTAGGCCATGGGGGTGGTGTTGTGGCTGGTGCTGGTGGTGGTGGTGAAGGGTGGGAGGACCATGATGATGACGATCCTGCTTGGACTCTTGTTTACTCTTTTCTTTTTCTTTGCCTCCGGGTGCTACTCTTCGCTCTGCTACACCCGTCTCTTTGGAGCTCTTCTGGGATGCTGTGCTCCCAGGTTCCCGCTCACGACTGCAGGAGTCCAATGGGTGGGCGAGAGCGGTCCTTGATAATGGTGGGAGGCTGTGATTGGAGGAGAGAAGTTGGGGCTGCGACGGTAGGTTTCGTAGATAGAAATCTTAGGAAAGAAAGAAATTTAGACAAATACTTTTACATAAACTGTTTACTGTTGCTTGACAGGAGAAATTGAACCTCACTCACCTTTCTGAGTGTCATAGAAACGGTGCTGTCCATAGAGTACGCTGCTGTTGCCATGGTGATCGAGGGGGCTCATGGACAGGAAGGTGGGGGCTAGACTCCCTGAAAAGCGGGGATACCCTGGGGCTGAGAGAGAGAAAGGAGAGAGGGGAGAGAACATTGTCAGGATAAACAAATGTAACAAAAGAGAGTGACAGTTTTGGCCTTTTGCTGTGGTTGGACACAGGTTCATGAAGCCCTACAGCATGGTAGAACCTTTCCCAGAATCCCCTGCATAATCAAAACAAGTTCAGTTCTATACCTCGAAGAGCTTTCAGAACTTTTTAGAACTCTTTAGAACTGTTTACAATTATTTAAAATTACAGACTTTTAAAAATAATCTAAATCATTTTTTTTAAAATGTTTTTATATATTTTTCAAGGTAAAAATACTTTACAAATATCATGAAATATTAAAAGATAAATATCTATTTATAAAATATATATATAAATATCTTGTCTTTGAGGAGTTGCACCCCATGATATTTTACAATAAATATGTGTATATATATATATATATATATACACACACACATATTTATAAAGAGAGACATTCACAGACACAAAACAACATGCTCTTTAAACAGCTATGCACACACGTCCTACTGGTTCAAAGAGAGGTAAATGGCCGCTCAGCTTGACTCTAGTCTCTGACTCCAATCTTCAAGGACACTGAACTGTTTCCTGAGATAGTGAAGGCTACAGTGGGGTGTATTTATGTGTAAACTAAGCACATGGCTGAAACCCAACCACAGACCAGCAGAGGTCAATGGCCAGGCACACAAGGGTCACATGCTTAAGCCGCCCACAACACAGAGCTATTATAGGCCATCTGTGGTGTGTGTGAATGTGTGCGACTGTGTGAGTGTGTGTGTTTTTGTCTTTCAGTGAAATGGTACTCCTTTTGAGGGCAGCGTATCCTTGTGTCTTTCTGATTGCGTGTTCCTCTGTGCATGTATTTGCTTGAGACACCCTGTCCTTGCACACTGTTTAATTGGATGCAGTTAAAAGTTTAACGGTTCGGGGCCAAAGTAAACAACAGTTCATAATGCTCATCCTCAGCATTCCACAGAGCCATTGTCCCATAGCCTACAAAACACACACACTGTCGTGACCCCATCGGTCCTATCACAATAGGAAACTCTGGAAAAAGACGATGGATGTGCACGATTTATTGGTGCCATATCAATCATCAGCCGATATTAGAGAGTTTTTATCAGCAACAGTCAATATTGGATATTTAGTTTTGCATGCTCTTTTACCTTTATGTTACAATTGCAGTCATCTAACGCTCACTTAAAATGAATCTTTACAAACACAAATAATTTAATACTACTATTAAATCTAAGATTTAGCTAATCTCACAATTAATATACATTTTTCATTGCATCATTTTCAATTACTGATGTTATCTTATTTTATTATTATTTCTTCAAAATTTTACAGCAATTTATGGGTTATCCGCCATAACATAAACAAATAAAAATACTAAAATTGGTTTGGTAACTAGCTTGGCTATTGCTGCTGTAAACAGCATAAACCAGCGTTTCGTGATTGGTAGAACTGATGAACACACACCTCAAGAAGCTTTGTTAAGACTTTCATTATAGTAACAGACATTTGGGGAATGAATTAAACCTTTGTGTAACACAAATATCAATAACGAGCAAGAGGGTGAAAGTGAGAAAGAGACGTGAAAGAGGGAGTGTGAGTGTGATAGAGACGGAGCATATCATTTCAGGAAAGGCAGATTATGAGGGAGACAGACCGTAAGTGACTGTGGGTACATGTGTGACTGTGTGGATGAGAGAAAGAGCGATTGAGAGACAAAGGAGCAGGGAAGGAGATCTCCCCCTCTCCTGCCTCTCCTACTAATTGACACCAGTGGAGCGTCCTGCTGACAGTGACATCACAGGGGAGTCCAGATGTGTAATATCGGGCCTTCTGGCTGCACCTGTTTCCTACAGCCGCTGAATTTCAATGTTATCGACACACACTTACGCGGCGCGCACATACACACACTCCTGCAGCGTGCGTAGATACAGAGAGACGCACACATTAACGTGAACATGCACTAAGACGAGGAAACAGTCATTTGTAAACGTGTGTATGTCCTTGAGCACTGTGTACACATATACTAATGTGTATGTTATGTACACTACAGTTTTTTAATATTATTAAAAAGTCTCAAACTCACCAAGACTGCATTTACTTGAACATAAATACAGTAAAAACAATGATACCGTGATATTTTATTACAATTTAAAATAACTATTGCTAAATGTAATTTATTCCTGTGATGGCAAAGCTGAATTTTCAGCATTATTTCTCCAGTCTGCATTATTTCTTTTTTTCAGGATTGTTTCATGAATAGAAAGTTAGAACAGGATCTATTTGACATATATTTTTTTTGTAACAATGAAGAAGTCTTTAATGTCACTTTTGATCAATTTAATGCACATTTGCTGGATAAAAGTAATAATTTCTTTAAAAAAAAAAAAAATTGCATTGAGCCCAAACT
Source organism: Pimephales promelas (assembly GCF_016745375.1). The sequence goes on from NW_024121122.1 coordinate 15,607,258, forward strand.
TTTGAACGGTAGTGTGCAGTCTCAAAAAGGAGATACAAAGGAAATGGGAACTGAACAGACCAGACCATCACAGTTGATGCCAGACCAGAGGAAGAGAAGAGGAAGAGGAGAGGAGGCAACATCACAATCCCCCCAATCCCTCCGTTCCACAATTAATTTAAATGCCAACAATTAGAGCAGAGCAGCACGGCAGTCTGAAAGCAATCACACTCTAATGATGAGCAATAAATGCAGTCCAGCAAAGACCATTACAGGCTAGAGTGACGAGAGACACACACACACACACTAATCAAACACACTTATTGTAAACTACAGCTCCCCAGTCTGAATGAAAACTCTATTCATCTAAATGAAGAACGATGAGGCCACGGGAGCTCAGTGTGCCAGATCAAACTGAGATTGGGCTCAGAAGCCAAGACACTGTTTTTGTTCTGTAAGACTGAGAAGCAGTGAAAAGTACAGGTGGGGAGTGTTGGACAGTGTCCCAAACAAAGTCAAAGAGGATCTGTGGTTGGTTGGTTGTGTGTGCGTGTTCTTTTACACAGAACTACCTATTCAATCATATGCACACAGACATTAACCCTAGTGAGCTGCGCGCCAGTGTTTCTTTTATGGAGGTAATTTTCTCTTTAGTCTATGAGAAATTATAAACAAATTATCAACTGCCACTCCATACCTCCATCTTTCAGTAAAATACTATTAAATTCAACTTCTAAGTACTAATTTCAATTTCAACATTTTTATTGACTATTTAATTTGAATAACTTAATCAGTAACAAAAAAAGTACCAGTAATAAACTGAACAAATAAAATAAAATAAACTAGTCAATCTGTTCCAATCATTAAGAAGTGCTGTAAGTGTAACTCAATACCAGCTCCACCATGGAGCAATGACCACAATCATATACCTTTACATGCAGGGCACAATAAAGTGCATCAGATTACAGCCTCTCAAGTGCATGACAAATTCAACATCCATGTACAGTACAAAACTGTAATAGTATATACGTGAAAAGAAGAAGAGCATGAGTCTGTGTGAGAGAGATGTGTGCCTCTGTTCATTATTACAATTTAACTAGATATTCAACAATCGTCATCTTGATTATCTATTACATTACTTTATTCATAATTGTTCATTAAAAGTACATTTGGTCGCACTTAAGCCTTTATGTATATGTCACAGAGCTACCCTCAGTTCTTTGTGAACCCTTCTACAAAACACATGAACACATACTTGGTTTTAAAAAGACTCTTTATTTACCTTAGTGTACCAGCGACATGAGAGATAGGTTAAACACACAAATATATCTTCAACTATACTGTTGTGTCTCAGCACTGAGCACTAACCCTGAGGACATTTAAAGTTTGCTACTGACTGTTGATTGTCACCTGGAGCAGCATGGTGGCAGCCATCTTGATTTAGGTAAAAGACCAGAATGTAGTTTTCTCATGCTTTTTATACCTGTGCTGTGTTGCATCATGGGAAGTGGGAGATACCAAGTATGGTGGGAAAGGAAGGGGAATTGGTTGATGTTAGTGTGTTCTTCCTTTAATTATTGCTGAAGTTTACTTATTGAAGTTTGTACTGTTATTGAAATTTGTGTGGAGTTACTTGATCACATAATATGTTTATTTGATATTTATTACCTGTTCATGGTCATTATTACTTCCCCAAGTGATTATTGCAGAGAAATGGTTGTACCCAGGTGTATAAATTCTCACAGAATGAAGTGATCAGGAGGCTAAAGGCTGATGGTAGTGAATACTGTATCAACTGAGTACTGTGATTGAAGTATTAGACCTGATGCAAGGCTAGTGTCTTTGGTATATTGACTTTGTTGTTCTTTTTTTCTTTCTTTTGTAATTTTTTCATGCTGTGGCACCTGTGAGCACCTTGCACTTTACTGGCTAACATAAATAAATATAAAAATGGCATTTAATGTCCTCCATGTGTTCTTTTGAAGAACTCTGGATGTCTTTGTGACAGTATAATGCATTATAAAAGTATTTGTAATGCATTAATTATGCATTGTAATGCATATATAATCTCATGAATATGAAGTCATATCACACCTTCAAAGTTAACCAAATTCCAGATGTAACAAGGAATTGGTGTGAATAGTATAATGCATTTTAACTTTGGTGACAATTATTTATGAAAAGATATAATGCATTATAACGAACATAATGAATACATTTATTATCCATTATACATAAAGGCTTTAAGTGTTAGCACCATTTTCTGTTCATTTGTCTCTAAAATGTCTTTACCCTTACTTTTCTAAACACTACAAAATACAAAACAAATATTGCTATATTTTAGTTTTACTATACCCATTTTGTCATGCCATTAAAAAGTCATCGTTTAAACTGATATAGATAGAAAGCAGTACAATATAAAGAAAACAAACAGGGCTGATGCACTTCTGATCTTCTATCGCACTAATTGAAGCAAAGCGGCAGAACGAAGCCGGCAGACGGAGGGAGGAGAGAGCAGAACACAGAGGGGAAGAGGAGGACGAGGGGAGGGGATCTTGTCAGCTCTGTTAATTGCGAGATGTGCTGAATCAACGGCTGCAGAATGTGGCCACTGTGGCTGGCTGCAAGAAAAAGGACGCAATAAGCCACAAAAGGCCGATTCACTTGAAAATCTGTGGCAAAACCACAGTAACGAATGCCCTCAGGTGGCTTATTGCTTTAATAAACGGCAAAACAGCAATGCAATAAAAGACTATTATGTTCAGTAAGATTTATTTTTATATAATCGTAATTGAAATAAACAATCCTTTCCTGCAAGTAATATAGTTCATTAGCCTAAGGGATAACAGAGTAAAAAAAAACAAAAGTGCATTTGAGGATTTTTAACTTGATCAGGCATTTAAAAAATGTAAGTATTACTCAAAGTATTACTACCAACATGTTTTTGTATTATATTTTAATGTGCAATTTATTCCAATAATGGAAAAGCTCAATTTTCTGCAGCCATTAACATCCTTCAGAAATTATTCTAATATGCAGATTTGTTTGCTCGAAAATAATGTAGTGTTATTAATGTTGAAAATTTTAAGTCCAGCTTAAATATTTCAGTAGAAGCTGTGATACTTTTTTCAGACTAATGCATCTATCTTTTGAGTTAGGAAGGTTTTTATGTAAAAATAAAATAAAAAGAGAGAAGCAGGTGAAAAAGATGATGGAAGATGATGGCCTATTGATAATCGATAGCAAGAGAAGGTGTTAGAACCTGAAAGCAACAAATGATGAGAAAAAAAAAGTTTTAAAAGGGTAGAGTAATGGATGAAGGTGAAAAATAGAAAGGAACAAACAAAACATTAATGTAGAGGAAGAGTGGTTCAGTACATCAAGGAAAAAAAAAACTCAGGTATTGAATGAGTGAGAGATAAAAGAAAGATGGACAATGAGACGGCGAGAAAGAGAATACGCGTATGAAAAAGAGAGAGAGAGAGAGAGTCTCGGGTGGCAGATCTGTGCGTTGGCTGGCCGCCAGACACTGGAGTTCGGCCAGCTGGCAACATGCCGATTGGGGCTTCCTGGATTCAGTCCTTAAAAACAATCATTTGGACAGAGTGTGTGTGTGTGTGTGTGTGTGGGATAACATTTATTTGAGTGGGTGTACATGAGCTACTGTAACCAATTATTTTCCTCTTACTCTCTCATTTATTATGAAATATACAAACTGTCTCCATGTCTTTTCCCAGGCTAAACACACTCTCCACACACACACACAAACTCACAGTCACTGCATGCAATGTGCCAAGCCAAGCCTGGCTTCCTCCACCAGCTGGGACTTCAAAGGTGATCCCCTCTCAGTTGCTTTGAGCCAACTCCCTTGCTCTCCTTTTCTCTTCCCCTCTCTCACACAAACACAGCGCGCAGACCTACCTAACACCCTCACGCACACTCAAAGTACAAACTCTCAGAATCCTTTGCTGTTCCGACTTCACTTCTACCTGCTCCGGGCGTTTTATTAACACCCAGCGAAGCACTCAGCTGTGCGGTTAATGCCTCACACAACACTTGTTTAGAGGATTTAGAGGGCACATATGTGTGTGTGAGTGTATGCGAGAAAGAAAGAGAGACGGAATAAACGCAAGCATCCTCTGGTCAGGCACAATCGCAACCTGATGTTCCTCAGAGGGTTCACACATGGGAAAACAGGTGTCCAGGTTGCTTTTAACTTGATCATAAGGGAGTCACTTTATCTATGAGGGAAAACATGAATGGAAAAACGGGGGGAAAAAGCACAATTAAAAATCTTAATTCACTCTGAAAAACAAGCTTAGAATTAAAGGGAATGTCATTGTAAATTGTTTGATTTGCTTTTCTTCCATAGAACTCAAAATTTGATTTTTTTTTTTTTGTTTTAATATTTTGCACACTATTTTCAATATAATGGAAGTAAATGGGGAGTGTGGCAGCGCAAAAATAGTTGAAAATGTCAACAAAAAAACCCACAATAGAATTATTAAATGCAATATTCCATATATTTTGAAATCATACGATAGATGTGTGCGTGTAAACAAAACCAAAATTGAAGTCATAGTTCACTGAAGAACCGCCGTTGAGAGGTCATGTCATTATTTTAAATCAGATCTTTTCATTGATTCATCTAGTTTCACAAAACCTGATTCGTGAACATATTCATATTGGTTTTGAGAAACTGAAACGATTCAATGAAAAGAACAATTTAGTGAAACTGGATTCGGTTCTCAAATTCAGCTCAATGACTCTGCCACTTCAAATTGCCATGAAATAAAAATTCACCCTCTTTTCTAAATCTAAATCCATATTATTGATCTAATTGTGATACATCCATGCATGTTTTTCCCCCCCACCAATTCATTGATGCACAGAACCAAGTCCACACTTTCTCTTTTTCCGATACGTTGAACAAATTTTCGATTTCACTAAGACGTACATCACAACACGGAAGAAACTTATAGCTACTTCCATTACACCATAACTTTAACAGCTCACCAAAGGGGAATATTTTCAGTGTATAGATCTAATGTAGCTCCGCCCATTTTCAATGTAGATCTCATTGTGTTCTGTCTTCCCGATTGTATTTCCACAGCATGACGGTAAGATCTTACGAATTTATGAATGAACCACTCGTTTTAAACATTCATAATGACATTTACTTCAAACATTCAAATGCTCATGATAACTTTTGTTTCTTCAACAGCTAAATACTCTTCAATAGCGATGCTATAGAAATATACAGAGCTGCCCCAAAATGGAAGTCCAAACACAAAATTCAAAAATGGCTGCACGTTTCTCTGGTGCATGAGGTCTATAACAACTAAAATGTCAATATATTTACCACAAGCTATAATATGATATGACAGGTGTCATGTGGGACACTTTTATGGTGCTTTTATGTTCTTTTTGGAGCTTGACAGTCACTATTTATACTGGCTTAGAAAAGAGCATCGTAAACTTCGATCTTAGTATCGGCAAAATAACTATTTGTGTTCCATGGTAGAGAAAAAACATGTTCTGAATATTTTGAGTGTAACCGTTTGTGTCAACTCAATATCTTGTGTTTTCTGTTTGGAAAACACACACAACTCTGGTTTTTGTGGACGGTTGGGCGTTTAGGTATCTGGTTATCAGTTAGGTTGAGCCAGCATGTCTCACTGTTGGCTTATTTCTATGATTTGACTACAAACACACGTTCTCTCACACAAACACACTGACACACACACCTGACCGGGAGAGATAAAGGAGGCACTGAAAAGTGTTGCCTGACCACAAACTGTTCATAGCCAAAAGAGGAGCCGAGGGGCCAAAAGGCAGAGAGGACACACACACACACACACACACACACACACACATGCTCAGCAGGGTCCGGAAGCCAGCAACTCCCTGTGGTGATGCTTCTAACCATCGGCATCTCTCAGTTAAAACCGCATTCACGTACCCACACAAATCCACACACAGATGCACAGCCCGTGTGTGAGTGTCGGTTGTCTGAGCAGGAAGTAGACCGTTGCAGTTGGGTTTAACCGTAAGGGTCACGAGACCCCTGGGCCTGGATGAGGAAACCCCACATCAACCCCCCAAAAGAGTGAGCCTTTAATGTTGAGCCTCACATTGCAACGTCTCTTGGCAGCCGGGTGTCTGCGCGGCCATTGTGACCAGCTCAACTTCCCCATGAAATCCCATTACAATGATGCTCAAAAGCATTTCCTAGCCTTTTTCTTTTTCTTTTTTGCTTTTAGGTAATTTACTAAATTGCCCACAGACATTACCGCACCATCCTCATAAAGTTAATGAATATTAATTAACAATTTCCTGGACCGCACAGGAGAACCCGCTGCATCCAATCAACTAACGCTTTTCTCTCCTGTCCTCCCCCCTTTCACCCCCCTGGCCTAATGGGTCAGGTGGGGCGTCACATCATCGGTAGCTGGACCGTCTCCAGGGGAACGGGGCTGGGGTAATTGCATGGCTCGATTTGATGACATGCTTTTTATGCAAATGAAGTAGGGAGTGCAGGGACACGGCTGGGGGGGAAACGGAGCCATCCAATCAGTTGCTGCAAGCGGCTAAGCACAATTAAAGACTGATTCGGATAATGAGCGCTTATCATCACGATGGGGCCGTTATAGACACATTCAGTTATTAATATTATTGCTATTAGTTTTATTATTATTATTTTAATGGTGATAATCAGAAGCACCATCATTATATTTATGATTATTGTTATTGTTGTAGGTTATTGATGGTTTATATAAAGCTCTTTGCACAGAAGAATATGCACTAGGTCAGCTACGGCGCCACGTTTTTTTTCCTCTCCCTCTAACTCTCTCATTCTGTCTCGCACGCGCAGATTTGTTCAGTCATTCAGTTACAGTAGCGCTGGGTGCCAGCAGTAACACCACTGTGTTCGCTGCCAACCACAATTACTGTTCCATTCTGCCAGCTGCCAAGAGCTCCGCAGATACAGAGCAGTTAACCCGCACCGATACACACACACACACATACACTTGTACGCGGTGCTACATGAATCTGTGAAAATACCAATAGCAAGTGCTCAGCTGTGCATAATCTTTAAAAAGAACAGGCGTGTGCGACACAAACACACACTACACTCAGACACACACTAAAGGCATACACATTTATTTAAAGATCTAGAAATGTTTAAAAGAACATATTGCACATTATGGACAAGGCAGTCTAAATTACTAAATTAAAACATAAGCGCACGGAGTGCACATTAGGGGAAAACAAAATTACGAATCTGAAATTAGGTAAAGAGTACACTAATATAGCACAGCACACTGAATCTTAAGTGAGCGTTTGTCCATGTTAGGTTATGACCGATATAGAAAGCATGCTGGGTACTTATACAAGACCAGTATAGAAGAATAGGACAGTATAGTTAGAAAAAGGTCTAGAACAATATATAGAATTTTATATAGACAGACTGACAAAACAATAAGACAGAATAGATAGATAGATAGATAGATAGATAGATAGATAGATAGATAGATAGATAGATAGATAGATAGATAGATAGATAGATAGATAGATAGATAGATAGATAGATAGATCACCTTCATGTGAGTGGGAGAACCAGATCTGTGACGGGGCAGTGGAGTGAGGTCCAGAGCGATAGGGTGGAGAAGAGGGGGATGATGGGGGTCCGGTGGGATGGGAGGGAGGAGATCCCAGACTGCTGGCCAGAAATGTTCCCATGAAGGAGGCAGGGGAGTTCCCTATCAGTCCACTTCCTGCAGGACAAAATTAAAAAAAATGGTTACAAATCAGACAAATCGACCCAATTATTGAATTACTGAAAATTATGTAGTGGACCTCCACAATTACAGTGCAGCCGTTACAAAGAGGAAAATACATGAGGATTATTTTCAGCCTAAAACAATAATTGTAACCAAATTAGACAATTACAGTGCAATTGTGGGGAGAACTATAACTAAAAAAAGAAAAAGAGAGAGAGTTTGGTAGCATAAGCATGCAGACACCATGCCCATGATGAAGTCCCTGTGATCACTCTGCTGTAGCTTCTCTCTCTCTCACACACACACACACACACACACTTTGCAACAAGACCTCAAAAGAGAATGAGAAACAGGCAGTAATTCACTCTAATCCAAATAATCATTACCACAGCACACCCAAAATTGGGTGTCTGTCTGTCCAGCCAGCAGGGACAAAATAATGCTAAATGCAAGGAACAAACGGCAACAAACCACAGTTCGCACAGAAAACAACAGACTCTTAAAGCTGTCCAAATATAAATTCTGGGTCCTGAAGCAAAACCATGTTAAGAACCACTGGCCTAAATCACCCCAAAAAACACAAAAAAAGAGTGTAAAAAGATGGTGTTGAATGATAATAAGGAAACATTTGATCGAAGAGCATCAAAGTGGTTTAACTTTATTCTTTCCTGATGGAAAATGTGCAAGATTTATACATTCAAACCAACAAGGGTTAAATTAAACCCACAACACATGCACAGTATACAAACCACATGGATTAGTCATTACATTTCCAACACATCATCTCTATATATAGATATATTGTTATTTTTTCAACAGAAAGAAACAAAGCGAATTTGCAACACTCCAATAAGTTTGATTAACCTGCATGCTACAGAGGCTCGGCTGTAATACATTTCAGACATAATATAATTTAAAGATAAGGCAGCTCACCGAAAATGATTCACACGTGGTGTGTTACAGCATATAGAATCATCAAACCAGCTTATTAAACATGGAACTTAATAGAACAAATTGCGCTTATGACGATCTCTGCACAACATTTATAAGATTAACGACAGTGAATTCTGTGCTGATGAAAAAACACACACACTGTTGTTAGTTTCAGCGTACCGCTGTGGTTTCCTGTGCGTCTTCCCTTGACAAAGACCCTGCCCTTGTGTCCTCTAAAACAACCAACACCACCAATTAAACAGCGAGGTGAAGGCGAGTGCGGTTTCATTTCCTAAACTGATAAAAGTTAATTAACGTGGGTGAGAGGGATGAGGTTAAGGAAGACGTTTATGGGTGTGAAATTACTAAATGAGTGCTCTCACAAGATAAACAGAGCACCAGGCCAGAGCTCAAGCCCTAGGCGAAAAATGACAGCAAGTAGGAAAAAAAAATAAAGAAAGCAGGAAAAGACCAGCGGAATTACAGGTCTGGAAAGATGTTAGGCCACTGGAGCCGGGGTGGATGCTGGGATCACAGCCGTCAAGACAGTTTGTCTCTGCTCACCCACTCACTCGCCTCAGGATGAAAGTAGCCTTTTTTGCGCTGGTCTAGGAACAGTTTCCCGCTACATGAAATGGTATAATCTAAGCTGCAGAATTCCCCGCACACATTACAGCCGTCTTCTCCCAAATATCCCAACCCACTTCCAATGGCTTCCATTCCCGAAATTAAAGGACTGTACACTATTCACCATGCATTATGGGTGTGGTCTCCACAATTCTGGGTTAGGTCAACAGTTAGGACACAATATAAGACTGAGAAAGTGTATATATGTAGTGTGTGCGTATGCATTCAATTTCGTCAAGATTTTCCTCGTGTCACATTTATTAATCATAGTCAATTTTACTCGGACTAAAAAAGCATCTAATTTTACAGACATTTTGACACAAAATAAGTAGTTGACGAGAAAATGAAATCATTTTTATGATTTATATATTCATTTAACCCCTTGACTGTCACCGTCCCACGCTGAACCCTCAGTTTTTTTTCATGCCAAGTGTTCTAAAGATTGCATCCATTCAATTATTTTAGAAAAAAAAAGGTCTGAAAATGTTTTAAATATAAAGAAAAAAATAATAAATTTACCATTTGTGATGTGGCAGGAAGCTATAACGCAAATGCGTGTTCTTTGTATGTGTTTCTTAGAGGTTGAATTCATATCAAAATCTGACAAACTTCCCATACTACTTCTGAATAGGATGTCTACTTCATAAATTGTATGAAAATAATGGTTCATGTCACTCAAAAACACATATGGAAATGGAGGCGCCCTTACATGGGCAGTAATGGAGTCTGGTTGTGGTACTGCGCCCAAACAAAATCTCACTGAAAGCTCATTTTTTTGAGATATCAACCTAAAATTTTAAACACAACTTGTTCAGATTTTTATTTTTTATTTTTCTGCAGTTTTAGATTTGAAAATATATATTTTATATAAAATATGAATATTTTTTTCCATTGTACATTTCCATAAACTTAAACTTCTATAACTTTTTTCTGTTTCACTTTCTTAATTTCACTTCAACAAAAACCTGCCAAATGTCTTCTTTAAAATAAGACCAATCTTACGTCTACATTCCAAAGCATTCTTGAATTACAACCATTTAAATTCGAAATGTGCATTTCCATGTCTATTCAAAAAAGGGGGGTGACAGTTAACAGGTTAAACTAGATTTTCTTTTAAAAATATTAAAAAACATAAAATATGTTGCGTTTTCATCTTATATTTTGATTAATTTTTCACCTCCACAAAATAAAATTTCAATAACTTACATTTTCACCCAATATTTTTGTAAAGTTTATATTTTAATTTCAAGTTGACATTTTTCATTTTGAACATTTCTTCAATAAACATTTGTCAGTAATATTGTTGACAAGATTCACATATTATATTAAACTAGCTTGTCAAATTAGTCTTGTTTTTTACCTCATATTTTCAGAAACTACTTCTAATTAAAATCGATGTACATTGTTTATTCAAAAAAAATTAATATAATTGATGAGATTAACACTAAATCTTTAGGGAAAACAATGGAAAAACACAGCAGCTGCTCATTCAGCCCTGAACTCCTAGAGACATGGTAAAGCTCGATCTATGATAAATTCAAACTGACCGAATGAAAGCAGGGAGAAAGGGATCCCAGATCCACCCTTATGTGAACCTAAATACTCCTACATGATTCAACCATCTTGTCGCCATTGGCATCCTGGTGGCCTCAACCTCAGACAGCACAACCACAGACTGAATAGTCTGAACACAACTGGAAAGCACATCGAAAACTCACAGCAACAGCCATGCAAGTTCAGTGTACACAGGTCCAGCTTGGAGAGTAACAAAACAGTGTTTACAAGGCACTGGATTAATATTATGAGAGCTTGAGAGGAAGAACAAATCACTGGATTTAATCTAAATAGCACATGGAGACAAAAGTGAACTGTATGTAGCTTTCGATTGTCGTTTTTTGGCCAAAATATGCAGTAAAGTGGACCAGACTTTATGTCACAGGTCTGATTTGCACTACACCCGCCATCTGAACAGCACATAAAGCCCTCGCTCCTTCTCTCCTCTACGCCCTCCGCCAACTTCCCTTTAATAAAATGTTTCCTCTTATTTGCTTTGCTTTATTGACTTTTTTCTCTTTTTTTTCCCCTCCGTCTCGAGCCCGCCGTGGGCCGAGCGTCAGCTGCAAGAGCAGAAATTATTGCTTGCGCCCATCCTACTAACTTCCCCCCGACTTCCACCACTTCTAATAAACCAAACTGCAGAAATGATATGCTGTTGATACATGAACAGTGGGATTGGAGGAGAGGAAAGGATGGTGGGAGGTCTAAAAAGAAATGTAGCTGCCAAAAAAAGCCCAAACAGCATGTGCGGGGAGGCGCGCTGAACCTGGGGAAGCCCAGTCACTGTGAAAAAACAACAGCGACAGAGTCATTACAGCGGGAATACAGTGAGCTATAAAGGATGATGCTGTCTTGTCAGGCAGATCCCCAAAGGGAATGTGTGTTTATTTATGTCCGTGGTGCGAAACACGGCTGAACGAGAGAGAGTGACTCTTGCGCGAGCGCTTAAGGAAATCGGGTCATGTGCATACTAATCGCCTGATTCCAGGCTCAGAGCAACATTAATCCAATTAAGGAATTAAAAGGAAGAATCCCGAAGAGTGGGAGTCTCGAGTGTGTCTGCCACACACAAATACACACTCACGTAACTGCCAATTGCACAAGTGCATGTTCAGCCTTGTCATCAAATGAGAGTCCCCCAGCGCTGCCCTTTAGTGGAACAAGACATGTGTGTGTGTGTGTGTGAGAGAGAGAGAGAGAGAGAGAGAGTATGATGTGAGGGAAAAGAGTCAAGTCAGAGGTTTGGATTATGTGTTACTTGTTTAAGTCAGCGATCCAAATGAAGTGCAATCCATCGGCACACACAACAGCTCCAGGTTCTAATGGGTCTGTGTGTGTACATTGCAACAGCTGTCTCTCTCTCTCTCTATGTCTCTCTTCACAGGAGGATGTTTATGTCTACTGGTGCTGAGTACTCAGTTCAACAGACAGAGATAACACAAGTGCTGCTCCAACTATAGTGGAGGAGAGAATAGAGAAGTAAGAGTAACAGAAACAAACTCAACATATTTTACATGTACCTAAACCATATACATTTTTCAAATTATATATTGGTAAATACATATATATACACACATACATTCAAATTTAAGAACAACAGATATCCCTGCAGAGATTAAACGTGTAAACATGAGTGATCGAGCTGTAAGCAAGCCCCAACTGTAAATATCACACACACACACACACATCTTGTAGCTCCATTAGTGTGAGAACTGGAACATGTCTTATATGGAAGAGCTAGTGGAGGAGGGGCATGCGATACGAGACTTCATATTACGGGTTTTGTCAGGGGAGTGGTTACCGTATATGTGTGTGTGAAGTGAGGGAATGTTTACACAGCTGGGTTCCACGCTCTCACACAACCCCACATCTTACTGTCCCCCAAAACATGTGCCACTCCAGAAAAACCCCAATATTTTCTCTCTTCACAGTCATAATAAATAGCCTTTGCGAGGGAGGAAGGGCAGGGTCTGTAGAAACAGCACACTTCTCTCATTGCCTGTTTGCTTTGCGTCTCTAAGCCGTGACTCAGTCAGTTTGGGATTGTGCCGTACGAGAGGATATTTTTGAAGTCGTTTGGTTTTGGCCCGATCGCTTGTGCGAATGAGTCTAAACTGACATGGGAGTATTTAGGGTAATCCACAAGTAAAATTAGCATTAGTCATTAATCATTTCTGTTCCTAAACACAAAAATGGCAGAGACAGGAAGGATTTAAATGAACATGGCACTGAATGTGTAACCCTGCTCCCGCTCGAGGCCTATCCCCAGGTTGCACTCTAAAATTGCATTTGTAGATATGCTGCTAGAAGACAGAGCTGTGATAGTTTTGCGTATTGAGCTGAAATTTAAGGCATTGACTGGTAATCTTCCCCTCCTCCAGTGAGTTGTTAACTGCTGCAGCTGGATCACTGAATCCCGGACGAGCCCCCATATGTCACACCTGGCTCAAAGATGCAACATTAAGTGAAATGAACAAAAAAAAATTTGTTACATAAAAAATAAACAAAATAACAATCATAATACGACAAATCCAAGGATGCGAAACAAAACAACATTCTCAAAACTGGTTTGGCAAACTTCCTTAGCAGCATCTCATGTCCACACTAATACGTTTTTGTTTGAAAAAGTATATTTTTCTCTCCGGTTTGGCGGTCTGTCGACACTGAGATGGCGTTTTAAGTCAATGAAAACGTAGCTTTTGGAATACGCTCTCCAAAGCGGATAAATTTGAAAATCACCGTTTTTGCTTTATAGTGTGAGTTTAGAAGTTTCTTATCCACACTGAAACGTCGGAAAATGCCTGAAAACACGTTTTTAAGCCAAAACTCCGTTTTTAAATGTATCCGAATTAATGTGGACGTAGCCTCAGGTGTGCATCACGCCATAGTTACCAATCGAACCTACAAAAAGAAAAGAATAAAACAACCAGAACCACAACAACATGGTCATAACAAAAGGTTTAACTCAAGATACAGATCAGGCCAATTGATTCAACTGGATCAAATGATTAATTCAAAACTTCTCTCATAAACTTGTCAAGGAAAGCTGAGGCAGGTGTCAAGGTTTCAGTGACTAATAACTTACATTTCAGTCAGTTTCTCACATGTGATTTTTCTCATTTCAAATGTTTATACTGAACATTGTAGATTCTTTAACTTTGGTCAAGAAAAGTGTTGTGGGGAAAAATAGAAAAATAAATAATATCGGCGATCCACAAATTTACGTAGTCTCCTCAGGGACAACTATTTGATCCAAACAGGGCTTTAGAGAGTTCTGATCCACTTAATCACAACTCTATATTGTACTCTACGACAGGAAGCTTACACCTACGATGGTTGCTGCACATTTCTACATTTTTTCTTCAAATCTTGGAGTGAACACTGAAACAGGCAGGAAATAAAAAAAGTGGACAGATTAACAACTACAGCTCAAACTGTGAAGAACATGCTCCATTTTTTTCAAGAACCACAAGAGATTGGCTGCTGTTGAGGAATTTCCTCCCTGGTGATGTCATTTGTGAATGTTGTGCCAAAAAAGGCAGATTTGCATTTTAACATTTTAATTTCATTCGTCATTGTTGTGTGCATAAACGTTTTTTTGTTGCTGTTGTATTTTTACCTTTCAACTGTTATGATATGCCATCCATGGTATTCCCTGATCATGAATTAAATCGTAACTCAGAGGAAGCGTATTCCCCAGGGAATCGGGAAGAGGCCGTATGAGTGGGTGTGTGGTCTTGTAAGTGTGTAACTGTGTGCATCTGTGTATTTTAAAAAAGGAGGTCAGACTGGAAGTGAGTTAATTCCCAAAGGATTGGGACACGCCACACCCCAGAACTGTCACAAACTTTTGGCAGCGAGGAGTTGCTGTAATCACAATGGTGTGTGTGTCTGTGTGTCACATGTGGGTCATCCTATGGCAAGATCATTAAACACAGCTATGCAGTTTCTCAGGATGAGGTACGTCAAACCACACTAAATAACTCACACAGAGGCATGAAATAATATGTCGCAGAGGAGGAAAGGCGATTCGAGAAAAAGACAAATAGCAGAAGAGGGAATTTTAAACCGGCAACAATGAAAGAAAAGAGTAGTCAAAAAGCGTACTGCACACGGCAAAAAAAAACCAAAACCCAAAGATCTATCTCCGAAGTCCGACAGCCAGGTCTGCGGGTCGGAGTGTTTGTGTAGGCACAGACAGCACAGCTGGCGGGAACAACGGAGCATCGTTTGCAGGACAGTAAAAGTGCATCGTGCATGTAAAGAAACGGAGAACTGCACACCACCCAACGAGAAAAAGAAAACAATGACGGATAGTCTAGAAGCAACACCATGAAGTGAATGAGTAATGCAAAAAATGCATTTGTTTTTTTTGTAAGATAAAGGTTTAGGCATGATACAAATGTGTCAAAATACATTTCATAATGTTTTTTTAAAGAATTATTTTTGGTGTTATTCCCTTTATTATGATAGGATAGTATAGAGTAAACAGGAAGCAAAGTGAGAAAGAGAGGGAAACGGACCGGGAAAGGTCAACAAGCCACAAGGCTATCGGCTCAGATTACAAATCATAATGTTAAAACAACTACATGTTGCATTCTCAGTATTGCCACATTAAGGGGCACTATAACAAGCTTGGTACTTAAATATATAGCCTAATTACACTGTAACAATAACATTTTAAAATAAGCAAGTTAGCGAGCATTAGCATAAACTTTTACTTCTACAATTAGTTTCTGTCAGGTTTAAAAGTTAAAAAATAACATTCATAGTTGATTTTATTGATTTTGTTCATAGTTAATTTATACCTGAATAATAACATCCATTTTAATGCCGCAATTTAATTTAACCACCATTTGTCACCATTAATCACCATCTTTAGTCCTGACGTTTGTGTTCACAAAGGCAGAGTATGTGAACGTAAATGCCATTCCCAAGGTCTCAAAATGCAATGCATTCTCAGAGTTGCCACAAGAGGCACTATTGCAATAAGCATAAACAGTCTTCTATGTAAGGTTTTCTTTCAGGTAAACCACTAGCATGGCGGAGCAACAGTTTGAAGACAATTGTGCAGAACAAGTTACTGTCAGGCATGAAACTGTAACCGAAAGCTGATTGGTTCTTTCAACGTCGTGGCACCAGCCAATCAGTCAGAAGTACAACAAATCAATGCAAGCATATATATCGTACTCTAGCCTGCGATCGGCACGTTGCGTGATTATGAAAGCTTCTGTTATCCCTCCTCCTCCCCAGCCCCACCTGTAGAGATCTGCTACGGGGGCTTTACCATTTCTTGAAGAAGCCTTTCCATTGTTTGTTATTTTTGACTAAGCTGAACAAATGATTGTATTTGCTCAGCAGCAGTAACAGCGTAGCAGATCTCGTCAAGCCTATGTATATTCCATGCCCCATGCCAATAAATGCCGGTTGAAATAATCCACTCCGAGAGTTGTCATGACTGAAAGTTAGTTCAACTGTAAACATGTTTATAGCATGCTACCTGAAAAAATAACCCATCCAGTTTTATGGCACAGACATTTGAAGGTAACTCAATCGCCCTTGAGTACTGGCCTAAGATTATTTTCAAAGAGATGGTTACGGTGTTTGGAAAGATCAGTTCACCCTGCTGAAAAATCCAGCTAAAACCAGCCAAGGCTGGTTGGCTGGTTTTGGCTGGTCTCCCAGCCTGGTTAGTTGGTTTATCAGGCTGGTTTTAGAGGGGTTTTGAACACTTTTTCAGCTGGTCAGGCTGGTCTTAGCTGGTCAAGTTGGTAGCCAGGCTGGGAGACCAGCTTAACCAGCTAAGTCAGGCTGGGAGACCAGCTTGACCAGCTAAGCCAGGCTGGGTGACCAACTAAAACCAGCTACTTCCAGCTTAAACCAGCTAAGACCAGCCAACCAGCCTAGGCTGGTTTTAGCTGGATTTTTCAGCAGGGTAGTCCTGGCAAGAAACTCAAGATCTGATTTTCTGAAAACCACAAGGACAAAACATTAATAAGCCAGCATGGCCACAAAACACTGGTGAAATTGAAAGGCTGTCTTTCAGTTTTTCAAAAATTAGTAGGTGCTATTCATCAGCTCCAGATGTTGCATTGGGACTACGTATAATTTTGGTTTGGAAAACTGGGAGGACGTGTCCAACCACATTTTCAAATATGACAAATAGCTGTTACGTCTCCATTGCGGATCAATTAAAAGCATTCCCTCAAGCCAGCACTCACACGGGTATAATTTTAAATCAGCGACAGGTTTTCAGCCCCCTTATTAAGAACCCAGTTAATTCAAACATTAGCTGTCAATCAAAAATCACACCCAGACTATTGAAAGAGCATATCCTCAGAGAGAGAGAAAGTGTGTGTGTGTGTGTGTGTGCACATGTGAAACACGGAGATGAGAGTCAAACAGAGCAGACGAAACAATAGCGGTGATGAGCAGACGTATACACACACTCCAGGACACAACACACACACAGCTCCCTGCTGGCACTGCCGCCCTTCCATTTCCATGTATGAATGTTTGAATCAACCCCCCTGGGTGTGAAAACACCCCTCTATGATCAGCAGGTCTCTAAAATCACTCTACCTTCAGAACAAAACAGAGAGCCAGCGAGAGGGGATAAACACAGCAGTACAAGGTCAAACATTAAAGCCATACACACAAATAAAAAATAAAATAAAAAAATCACACACATACACACGGTGCTTTAAAAAGCAAACACGGCAGTCTGGGTCAACTCAGTGTTTGCAGATAGGACACCAGCTTCACACACATAGACAGGCCATTGTCCAAAAATGAGTTTGCACAGACAGCAATAAACTCCTTCAGTCCTAACTATGGTATGGCAGGAACAATGGGTCGGGGGGGGGGGGCAAAGTCATCTTTTCTTCTCGTATGCTATTCATGCTGAAAAGACCAGCATATGTGGCATTTTGGATGCTACTGTGCTGATGTCTACACCAGGCTTCTAAACTGGCATGATGAGTGAAATTCCTCAGCCATCGGAGAAGTGGTCTGGTTTGAATATGACCTGAGCGATTTTCCTGCTTCTCACTATTTCTCTATCCCATCTATGGAAGCATGTTTCTGCCTCAGAGTAAAACAATAGAAAGGTATTTTTGAGTTAGACAATACCTTAACAGAGTTTAAAACATGAGATAAAGTCACTTTATGAGACAGGCTTTCACAATTCATTTAGGTCAGATTAAGGCCAAAATCAGGAGATATACACTCACCAAAAGAATTATTAGGAATACCTGTTCAATTTCTCATTAATGCAATTATCTAATCAACCAATCACATGGCAGTTGCTTCAATGCATTTAGGGGTGTGGTCCTGACTCCTGGTCAAGACAATCTCCTGAACTCCAAACTGAATGTCAGAATGGGAAAAAGGCGATTTAAGCAATTTTGAGCGTGGTATGGTTGTTGGTGCCAGACGGGCCGGTCTGAGTATTTTACAATCTGCTCAGTTACTGGGATTTTCATTTTTTTGAAAAGGGCGGATGGGCTACAACAGCAGAAGACCCCACCGGGCGGGTACAACTCATCTCCACTACAAAAAGGAAAAAGAGGCTACAATTTGCAAGAGCTCACCAAAATTAAACAGTTAAAGACTGGAAAAATGTTGCCTGGTCTGATGAGTCTCGATTTCTGTTGAGACGTTCAGATGGTAGAGTCAGAATTTGACGTAAACAGAATGAGAACATGGATCCATCATGCCTTGTTACCACTGTGCAGGCTGGTGTTGGTAGTGTAATAGTGTGGGGATGTTTTCTTGGCACACCTTATGCCCCTTAGTGCCAATTGGGCATTGTTTAAATGCCACGGACTACCTGAGCAATGTTTCTGACCATGTCCATCCCTTTATGGTCACCATTTACCCATCCTCTGATGGCTAGCAGTATAATGCACCATGTCACAAAGCTTGAATCATTTCAAACTGGTTTCTTGAACATGACAATGAGTTCACTGTACTAAAATGGCCCCCACAGTCACCAGATCTCAACCCAATAGAGCATCTTTGGGATGTGGTGGAACGGGAGCTTTGTGCCCTGGATGTGCATCCCACAAATCTCCATCAACTGCAAGATGCTATCCAATCAATATGGGCCAACATTTCTAAAGAATGCTTTCAGCACCTTGTTCGATAAATGCCACGTAGAATTAAGGCAGTTCTGAAGGCGAAAGGGGGTCAACCTCAGTATTAGTATGGTGTTCCTAATAATCCTTTAGGTGAGTGTAAAGTCACAATTGTACAAAATAATGCTGCAAATGTGAGATATAAGGTCCCATAGAGAGATTTAAAGCTGCAATTATGCAAGTCACATTGGGCGATATAAAGTTGCTATATGAACAACTTGATCGCAACAATAAGCGATATAAAGTCACACTTGCTTGGCACAAAAAAAAAGTAATGTCCAATAGTAAATATTTGGGTGACATCTTCTCTAACTAGCATAAACCAGAAAATGAATGCCAATAAACATTTCTGCTTATTTCTCTCCTTCTAATTTAGTACTCTTCACTATTTTTTGCTACATTTTTTTTCTGACACAAATCAATCTCATCCTCAGTAGCCATGTTATCTACAGGGATTTCCACTTGGCCAGATCACAGGTCCGCATGCCCGTCACCCTCCCTCCACACCACCCTTGCCTTTAATGAGGAAAACCTGCCCTTCTTACCTCTGGGATCAGCATCTTGCTCTTGCCATCACTTCATTGTTATCTTAGCAAACAGCAGCTATGTTGAATTGTCATTTTTCGTGCTCTCTACCTCATTAAATCTCTCTTCCTCCCTTTGCCGCTTCCTGCGGCTCCTGTCCTGCTAAAAATGCTGCGCTAGTGGCTAGCGCTCTACGCTCCAGCGCTTACGGTAAACTCACACACGCTCTCGCACCCTCTCAGACATATGGATGCTGTCAGCCTGCCTCGGCTAGGCTAATTACATGCAACAAGCAAAGCCACCATTTGTTCCAAACAGGGAACGATTCAATTGTCTGCTACGAGCATTTGTTTTCATGTTAATCGGCCTGTTGTCACAAGAGCACTTTGGCTCAGGGGCCAAATATCATTCCACGTCCCCCCGATCCACCCTCTGTTTTTTCCTGAGAGTCTGCATGGGAAGAGGGGCAGGGAATATTAGATGGAGCTCTCAGTATTAACTAATGACAGGACACTGTCCAAAATCTGGGGCTCAGTACGATCCGCTTCCCAACCCAAGGTGGCAAAAGCGGAGAAACCGAGAGAGTGGGCGGAATTAACATGGAGTCAAGCCCTTCTGCTCTCTGGATTGACCTGGCGTGCCGAGCTGGATGCAGAGGCCGAAGCTTAATAGATCTCGGCGGGCTACTGGACAGGCCAAACAGGTTCTGGACAGATGACTGAATGATGGTTTGTGTGTTTTCCAACCAGAAAAGATCAACTAACAACAGTCCTACAGCACTCCAAGTACAGGATTCCTGATGTAAAGACCAGCAAGTGCCTCTCTCGGTCTATTCCCAGCATTCTTCTATCTCGCTTTGATTCAAGTTCTTCTTTCCCACTGGCACTGTATGGAGAAAATCATATTCCCTTTCCCACTGGGCTCATGCAGTTGCACTGATATGGAAAATTATTTCAGAGGCAGCCTGTAAACGCTATTTTGTTTTCTTTTTTTTCTCTGCTTCTCTCTCTCTCACACACACACACACAGCTCATTTTTTTCGTCCCTCTCTTTCAAACTCTTTCTCTGTTTCTTTCATTCTTGGTAGGAAGGATATATTCCGAGGCCTTGAGAGCGCTCTCAGTGAGGGTGATTTGGCTGGTCTGTCCATTCCACAAAGAGCGAGAGGTGAGAAATCCATTTAGCATGTACAATACCCTTCACACACACCTGAATCACACCAGGTGCATGCTTTCAATTCGACCAGCTCGGCTAACACTCCATTCAGTCCATTCATGGGGTGAAGTCAGGCTCGCTGCGCCTCTCTTTTCTGGATTATGTTTTGTATCATCCACACTGCTGGTGGAGAATTTGACCCACTGTAAGCAGAGATTTGCCAGGTCAGAGCCGTCTCCCGTGGGCAGCAAGTTTCTGTGAGCTGAGTCTGGGGGAAGAAAGCCGCTCTATTTCATGGGTGGAAATTCACAAGGCATTCAGCAAGACTGGAAAACAGGCCCAGTGTGAGACTGATTCCTGTAATAGATGACTAATACATTGCTTATCCTCACGCCACTGTGTGTTTGTGCATGTTGGCGGTGTCTCTTTGGTTTTAGCTTGAGCATGTGCGTGCATTACAGTCTTTCCTCTGGTTTTCTGAGCATCCTACCATTCCGCTCTCTACGGCACACACCACACAACAAGATGCCACGTGGCATGAGAAAGAAATATTACAAATGAGATCTTAAATGTGCAAGTGTAAGACTCCTGCTTCCTGGGATTTCCTTACAAAAAAGACCCCAGAAATCTTAGGTCTCTCTCTTAAAGTTTCCAAAGAGATCCAAACTTTGTCTTTAGTAGAAATAGTACTTAAACCCTCAAGAGGCGCACTGGTGACTGACACTAGGGACTGCAGTCTTTAGCTAGTGCACCTGCCTCCCATGCTGGATTGAATCCTGCTGTGAGTCAAATATGGTCGGTTACATTTGGCGGCATGACCAGGATGGGAGTGAAGTTTAGGGGGATGAGCTTGTAAGAGTTGTGTGAGTAAACCTCACTCCCCTGGCCTAAAGCGGCACGCTAGAGATTGCAGTCTTTTTAGCACCCTTAGTTAGCCCATAGGATGCGGATCCCATGCGAGACGCCGTTTTGAATTCCGCTCAGAGCGGGAAAAATAGGGCCGGCTACTTCAACATGAATAGCTTTATTATTATGGAAGTTTAGAATAATGCTTCTCAAACATGTCCTTGGGATCCACATGTACTGGAAGTCTTCCTCATCTTACACATCTGATTCAAGTCATCAGATTGCAAGACTTGAATTGGGTGTGTTCAATGAGTGAGACGTAAAAAATGCAGTAGTGGGGACAGGCTTGAGAAGCAATGGTTTAATAGAAAGATTTGACACAAAGTTGATTAAATGAAACATAAATGAGAACTTAGTTAAATCTCCAGAGCTATTAAAGAGCAACCTCTAAACTTATAGAAACATATAAATACTAAGGTTGTGCTCCATTCAGAATTTGAATATTTGAAATCAAATCACAAAAATGTGATTTTTGAGACAAAATTTGAATGTTGCTTGGGAGATGTTTAAAAAGTATTCAAGTTTGAAGAATTCATAGGCATAAAGTCAGACAGATTTATGAACTGGGGTGGAAAAACCTTTTATTTTCCAAAATCCTATACCTTTTGAATTTATTTGAATTGTAATTGGTAAATTCCACTTCCTGTCATTCAAATTTACATTCCAATTTAGCTTCCTGTGAGTCGTGGCCTATTAAATTAAAATTCCAACTCATGAATTGAAAGGCCAATTATTCAATTCTGAATTTTGTACAAGCTTTATACACATACATGTTCCAGGCAAAAAAAAAATTAAATACATATGACATATAACCACATGAGCCCTGAAGAGTCCAGTCCTGGGATCAGGTGGTTGGGTGGTCTGGCTGGGGAGGATGGGACTTTGGGCTGAGCTAGACTGTCAGCTGGGTGGGCTCCCAGCATTAAGCCTCAGGGGCCACTCAGCCAGTACACACACACACACACACACACACACAGTATGTCCGGTGCACAGGACTTCATTCTCCCCAAGGAACAACACATTTTAAAAGCAAGGACACACAATGTCTGAACAGCAAAGGAGAGAAGGAAAACAAGTGTGATAGGGAAGGAAGAACAGAGAGGAAACCTGGAGCAAATTAGAAAAAGTAAAACTGTTTTTGGTGTTGGTAGGTTACAGTTGGAGAATGCTACTTATCCATCTATCTTTCACTGCCTTTCTTCCTTATTCCCAGATCCTGTCTTTTTCATTGTAACTTCAATCTTTCATTTCATCCCTTCTTTCCCAGAAGCCCTTGCCCTTCCCATCAGGCTGATTCTTACGCACGCAGCACATCATCATTGTTTTTAATCAATGTCCATCTTGATTATTTTCAATGTCTTCACCAGTTCTACCAAGAGCATTTGGTGCACGTGGTCTTACAGCTCATTAGGCCCACGTCCATTCTGCAGACATTCGGTTGCATTTCTGCACTGTAGAATTCCGTGGGATGTTTTTAAATACAGCAAGAATGCAATAAATCTGAGCTGTAAATGTGCTGAAATATTTAATCTTAATATTTAGCTGTGGAAATCTGTTGACAACATATGTATGGAGTGTAGCCACCGATTACAAGTTGGACATTGTTATGAAAATAAATGTTACTAATAATTTACATTAAGCTCCCTTATAGATACTGTGATAGCTAATAAGAAATACGATTGAACACAGCATCTATTAATCTTGCTTGATGATGATATACATGATAAATTAATACATTACTTCAAAAGGTGTTTAGAAAGGTGTTTAAAAAACGGATATGGTACAGATATATTGTGCATTCCTATTTATTATGCCAATGTCCAGACAAGAATTGATTTGTAAAATGATTTGAATCAAAGCAAGGGTCTATGTGGTCTATGTGGTCTATATTTCATACTTTTCCAGTTTCCCAGGCTTCTTTTCTCTGACCCTGGGCCACGTCATCACTCCAGAGGCCTTTTTGCAAGACTGCAGCCTCACAGAGGAACCAGAGATCCCACACAGCACCACTGACAGCTCACTGAGAAGTCATTCCTGCCCTTGAATCACAAGACCTTCCAAAACTTTCCATAAAGCTGTAAAGAGTAAACCAGGTCAAAAGGAATCTAAAGGGAGTCGGCACGCCCAAGGTTTCGACTCTTGACAAATCATCAGCGGTCAGTATTTACACAAGCAACTCAAAATGCATGTCATAGATTTCAGCCAGATGCAAAATTGCACACTCACTTCTAAAAAGCTAGCCTAGACGGAGAGAGTTCATGAAAAATCTGCCGCCATTCTATCAAGAAATAAACAGGACATGAGACAAGTTCACTTCTTGAGAGTTTTGCCACACAAGCCACCCATTCCCACCATTAACACAGTCCTAACATTTACACAACTTTGAAGCATGGGCCAAATCAGTTTTTGGACCGACAGCAAACATTAATAAGCCTCGCACTGGTATCAAAACCTAAGCTTTCTCAGGGCCGCACTCCCACTTCTGTGAGTGAGAAGATCCAGAGCAGGCTAGCAGACGCAAGACAGAGCTGACCATGACTCGACACCCGCCTGCATCTGCTCAAAGCCCAGCCCTGGGTGAAATCTCCCCGGGGGGTGAGCGAGCGCTCAGATTGAAAGCAGAGCTGAGAAGATAAGACTGCCGGCTGCACCGGCCAAGGACGCTCTGCCCCCCGCCGGTGCAAGGTCTGGTGCTGGCATGTACTCTGGGGGAGGAGAGGGAAGATTCTTTGGGGGTTGGTGAAAGAAAGACAGGAAGAGCAGAAAAGGAAGAGCGAGTCAGGGAGGTTAGAAAGAGAGAGGAAGGGAGTAAAGGTGGTCCACATGCAGGAAGGTACAGATGTGACAGGAGTGACAACTGGTTTCTGTACTTAAACATGCATTTGTTTGAATGCTCTCAGAGGGGGATGCACGACACGTGTTTTCAATGCGTTTCCATAGGAAGAAACAAACAGTTGTAAATCGGAAATATCTGTATTGTTTCTCCAAGTGATCAAATGCAAGTTATATTAGATGCAATTGATTGCGATTAATCGCATCCAACATAAAAGTTTTTTGTTTAAATAATATGTCTATATGTTACTATATTGATATAATATTTATGTCTGTGTATGCGTGTATACTACAGACAGATATATATATATATACATATCTTATGTAAATAAAAACTCATGTTAGATGCGATTAGTCGTGATTAATCGATTAGACAGCACTAAATGTTGCTGTCACAAACTGGAAATAATGCAGCTGTCACAAATCATAAACTATCAAAAACGATATTAAACATTACTTACTGGTAGTTATCAGGACATTATTAAGGCCCATTCACACCAAGTATGATAATAACAATAAAGTTGTAATTATAATCATTCTAATTCTTTAAGAATAGGGAAGTCTACATCACAATTATAACAATAACCACATCGAGGAACGAAAATATTGGAATCACATTCAGCTGATGAATGGGCCTTCACTGCTGATTTCAGAATTATCACTAGTAGAACCTCTCTAGAAAATTATTATTGAGAAACAAAACAGAAGAATTTGCAACAAGGCATAAACGATGAATTCAGCGGCAAACGTGAAATAAAAAAAAGACGTTTTTTAGAACACAGACTCTAATTGTATGTCATGTCAAGTGACCGTTAGAGCGATTTATATAATATTGATTCAAGGAAGCTTTCTAGTGAAAATTATGTATTTCGGCTGCTGTTTAGTCAGTCCAGTGTTGATTCAGTTCCGTTGTAAAGATCATTAGTTCATGAATTATAGTTTTTAAATTAGTAAATTATCATTTCATCGGAAAAAAAATGCCATCGTCCACCTCAGTTCAGTTCTCATACAACAGCATCAGTACAGTCAAATCAATAATATTGTTAAATATTAAGTGTCAACATTAAGTGTTAAGTTGTCGTCTACTGTCACATTAGTGGAAACTTCAGAGAGAAATGTCATAAATTCTAGCGGTGCATCCAAATATGCCTACTTCCATGCTATATAGCCGAGCAGTGTGTCCAAATTCATAGTTTTCATAAAACAGTAGACAAAAAGTACCCAGAACACTTAGTACTTCCGCATAATGGACACAGGAGAGGATTTATGAATGGAGGTGATGAAGCAAACATATGTAGTACGTCTAAATTTCATTCATTCGTCAGACATTTAGAATAAATAAACACACTTTTTAATGTTAGTGAAGTAAGTTTAAAAAC
This sequence comes from Pimephales promelas, assembly GCF_016745375.1. The sequence continues at coordinate 15,633,073 of NW_024121122.1, forward strand.
AAAAGTAGTACCTACTATACATTCAGAAGCAGCATACAAAGTAAATAGTCATTTTTGGGTGAACTATCCCTTTTATGAGTCTCTGGCTGAGCTTTGAAAGAGCAACCTCTGAGCAATAATTTCCTTTTCTTGTGTATGCATGTGAGAGCTTGGAAACCACATAGGTTAAACACATGCAGATGAAAAAAGTTCATATACAGAGATCAGACAGTCGTCTTATCTTCCTCTCCGCATCATTGCTCTACTGAGGCCTAAAGATTACCCCCTTATTCCTCACAGTGAACCTGCCCAGAGGCCTCTTTCATGTTTTTCCAGCCTCTGGACTCCACCAGTCAGGGAATAACGGAGAGTCGGAGGCGGGTAAAGCATTACCAGAGACACATCTGAATCTGACTTGCACTAAAGTTGAATTACGCCTTCCATCACACAGCCGCATTCATCCGTGGCGTTCAGATGTCTGCTGGACATCTGGTGAAATAAAGCAGCAAGCCTTCCCAGCTGGGGAGTAAAATTAGGGAGCACTTCCTGCAATCTGTACACTCAAAGCAAAGGTCATCTTCACAGGGGAGCACGCACAGAGAGAGGCGTCATTTGACCCTGTGACGTTACTACCAGAGCCAATACCTGATCAGAGTTTAAGCTCAAGAGTTTGTCTTTCATAGCTGAGCTGGATGATGGAGCGCTCAGTAATATTTAAAGGGATAGTACACCCACTGTCATCATTTACTTACCGTCAAGTCATTCCCAACCTGCAGAACAACAAAAGAAGCATGTTGGTTACCCAACTGTTTCCAGTTTCCATTGAATTTTTACCCAATGGAAGATGGAAGTCAATGGGAAACTAAACTGTTTGGTTACCAACATGCTTCAAAATATCTGCTTTTGTGTTACACATAAGAAAGACGGTTTGAACAACATGAGAATGAGTTAAAATTTGAGTGGACTTTCCCTTTAAGTTACAACTTCTCCTTGCGTTTCTCCTAATAGTCTAAAATGGGGATGTGTGTGATATTGTTGAAAAACACTGAAACAGGACAAATGTGAAATTAAAAGGGTTATTTTCTCAGGATAAAAATGTGAAAAGCAAAACAGTTTACTCTTCATTTAATCTCATCGCAGTCTTGGGGAAAAAAACTGATTTAGAGAACGAAAAATTACCAAAATATTTAAAACAAAACAAATTTATAATTCTATTTTTTATAAATAACATTTTTTTAATTTATTATCAATACTGTAAAAACCATATTAAGACTTTATTTAATTGTGTGTGCCTTCAATAAAAGTCCATTTTAATTATTGTAATCTGACTACTTCAAACTGGCACACTTTTAAACTTTACTTTTTAGTAGTTCAGTAGTTTTTTTTTTTTTACTTGTTTACAGTTTAAACACCACAAAATCTATCACTGAGAAAATGTTGTATTAAAATGAAAAATTATTAAGTGGTGATACTCAATTGCATTTATCATGTTTCAAGGATTTTTATATATTATTTATTTATATATTTATATATTATATAATATTTTAACTGGAAAACAACACAAAAATAAATCGTTCTGCATTAAGGAAAGCTTTTTTATTTATTTATATATGACATCCTTTTGTCAGGAAAAAGCAAACAAAAAGCAAGAATCCCAATATTTTTTCCATTTTAATCTAATTAGGAACAATGTGGCATCAATTAAAGAGTTTCCTTTGGCCTAAACTATTTTTACGGATTAAAACCAATTAAAGTATTTTTTCGCAGGCCACACACACACACTGTGTTCAGTCATACTGAGGAGTAATACTCTGCATATTCGATCCCTGGCCGATCTGGAATCAATAACTGCCAGTGTTCTATTGTCACAAATGCCAATTAACAGGGTCTCTACAAATGCTGACTTGTTGATCTGGCACTCCTTTTCATTCTCGCTTTCTCTGTCTTTCTCTTTCTTCCATCCATTCGCTCTTTTTAACACTTAAACACAGCGTGTGCACGCATACTACCTTTGTTGAATTACTGCGTGCTTCCAGGCGTGTGAGGTAAATAAATCTGTTGGAATAAAGTGGGAGGACCTGAGCCAGTTGCCATAATGGAGAGAAACTGCTGCCATATTTCAGCTGAAGAAAATCTCAGAATTTCCTTTACAAGATATAAAAAGTCAGTTTAGAACACAATAAAAAGGTAAAAGGCTTTCCTTGTGTACCTGACCAAAGCTGTGCGTATTTGCACCATAAGATGGGGATGAGATAGTGGTTGAGTTGGAAAGCTTAGGCGGCTGACTCATTGCCCTATCAGGCAGTGACTTTGCAGGCAGCGTTTGCACATGAAGGTAGCTCACAAAACTGATTTCACAAAGGCTTCTGAGGCGGCGGAACGCTTTAATGATCTACAACAAAACAGACAGAGCTTTGGAGATAAGCAAATATTTAATTACTATAATAGTCATTTTAAGCTAGAAATGACATCAAAAATGGGAAAAAGTTGCTCAAAAATGCACAAAGTAGTTCAACTGTCATGAAATGGAACGCACAGGATTGTGGGATATCTGAGGCAGCGAAGGGTACATCTATGCTGCCTTTAAAAAAATATCAGATGAAGGTATCTCACTAGACAGAATGCGACAAGAATTGAATTTGGACATGCCTTCTTGCCTCCCAAGAAGTAAATAGTTTGAATTTGTTGCAATGCATTCTGGGACTGCCTTCTCTTCAAAGTCTACATGGAATCTGGCCAAAACAAGGTATCTTAGGAGGCAGCATAATTCAATTTGGATCTTTTTGAAAAGCTTTTGCTCTGGGAACATATATGATCGCTTAAAATGCGGCCTACGTAGGCAGATCTTCTAGGTTTTAATACAGAATGTGTGTGTGTGTGTTGCAGGCTGACAGGAGTGCACAGGGCCTCTGTGCGGTGTGCTCAGATCAGCACCTTCCCAAGAGTTCAACCTTTTAACAGGTTGAGCTCTGTAACCACCCAGAGACTTGGCAGCATGTTGCGTACCAACAGTGTGTGTGTGTGTGAGTGCGCGTTAAGAGTCAGAGCGCAGTCCCTGCTTTGAGATGTTTTGACATAAAGCAACAACACAAGTGACAGGGGTACTTACTCAGACAGGAAGCCTGATCTCATATGCTTTTACACATACGCAAACATGCACGGAAGCACACACACATACGCAATAGGCTCATTAACGCAGGACTGAATTCTTATTAACACCAGCGAATCCCTCTGTTAAACGTAATTAGGAAAGAAATCGTTCATTTTCACTTTTTGTTTTGGGGAAGTGGAACAAAAAGCGTTAGAATTATGTGATGTAAAACCCACAACGGGTTTTGTTCATTAATAATTACGTACACGTTGAAAGGTTCAAGATATATTTCTGTCAGATTCACTACAGGTGTATCGTGTATGTGGCATGCAGACATCAATTTTGTTCTTGCTCTTGATCTAATGTTGGTGAATCTGCATTATTCTAAATGAAGGAGAAGATAATTAGCACAAAAACAAGCCAAAATCAACTGTATATAAGGGTTTTTATCATAGACAGCCATGCATCACTAATAGCACTATTTGTAAATATGTGATTCACTATATGTAAATATATCCTTGCACTCTTAAAAAAAAGAGGAACAAAAACAATAAATAAAAATAAACATTTTTGTTTCTCTGAAAAAAGTAAGACTTGGCTATTGAATTTCTGAAAATAAGGTCAGAACAATATTCTTAGGGAAAAATGTATTGAAGAATGCATTAAATTGATCAAAAGTGACCATAAAGCCATTTATAATGTTAGAAAAAAAATACTGAAAATTCAGCTTTGCCATCGAATTACATTTTAAAACATTTTAAAAAGAAAACAGTTATTTTAAATTGTAATAACATTTCTCAATTACTATCTTTACTGTATTTTTGATCAAATAAATGCCCCCTTTGTGAACATGAGATTTCTTTCAAAAGCATTTAAAAAAAATCTGTAAAAAAGTTCATTGAAATAGAAAAATTGAGTTAATAGAATGAAGGAGATTAATTTAATCACCAGAAACTCAAAATATTATGTTATCTGAACTACTTAAATTATCTAAGTTGTTTTGACAAAAGAAAAACTGTTGTGATTACAAATCATGAAAATATTTTTTTACAGTGACTGTATGAAAGAAAAAAAAGTATATAAATACTAAATAAAATATCAGAATATGTAAATAAACTGAGAAAAAAAATCTATGAAGTAGATAAAGTATAAACAACATATTGATGAATGATGGTATCTGCTCTCTCACACAGGTTTACAGCCATTGTCAAATCAACATCAAAAGGCACATGCGGAGCTTTCCAGCCATCACAGTGCGATAAAAGAGCTGGTTCTGGTCCAGCGTGGTTCTGATCTGTGTAATGTTTGTTATGTAAAGCTATTTGAAGGGATGAGCTGTGGTATCAGTGTGGTGCAGGTTCAGAGCATGTGTATCTGGATGGGTTGGCTTTGGCCTGCAGCCCTGAACGTTCTTGCCTGATCATTAACTTTGAGTTTTATATCTGCATGCGACTGTAGCAGCATGCTGAACGCACTATATGGACAAGTTCAACTCAGTATTTCCTCATTAGAGTTGAGAGCATTGACACACACACACACACACACACGCAGACATACACACGCACTCATGCACACAAAGGACTCCTGTGTTAGGAATGTTTATTCAGGGCTGACCGTGTGCTGCTCTCTCTGATAAGGGAGCAGTTAAGTCAACAGTGGACAGCGGGTCCGCCGGTGAACATGTTAGCCGCTGTTTGTTCAACAATCTGTTTACAGTAAACACTTTGACCGCAAGTCTGACCCCCTTCACACCTTCCTACCTACAGTGCCCTCTAGCAGAGTGTCGCCCCCTGTTGATAGCAGTCTGGTTTTGCAAAAAAATTAGTTCCATAGAAAGCTGTTAGTACACACCATCAGTGAAGAGTTTGGAATCAACAATTTGCTTCTTATGATTGTAAAAAAAAAAAAAACGTTTGACGTTTTCAGGATTATTTCACTTTAAAAAAAACTTTTGCTGAAATTTACTCACCCCCATGTCATCCAAGATATCCATGTCATTCTTTCTTCAGTCAAAAAGAAATTAAGGTTTTTGATGAAAACATTTCAGGATTTTTCAGTGGACTTCAATGGGAACCAAACAGTTCAAGGACAGTTTCAGTGCAAACTGCAAATTGTTCAAAGGGCTTTAAACGATTTCAGACGATGAATAAGGGTCTTATCAAGCAAAACGATCGCTCATTTAAAAAAAAACAAAGTTTAAGTTTTACAAGCTCAAATGGTTGCCTTGCTCTGTTGTGTGATGCACGTTCGTGACTCAAATGAACGACTCTTTTCCCGAGTCAACTCGTTCATTTCGTTCGTTGAATGAACCAAATGACTCGAAAAAAGATTCATTCATTTTGATGAACGAGTTCGAACAGGAGAGTCACGAACGCGCATCACAGAACAAAGCAAGGCAACCATTATAAAACTTATAAACTTTGTTATTTATTTATTAAATGAGTGATCGTTTCGCTTGATAAGACCCTTATTCATCGTCTGAAATCATTTAAAGCCCTTTGAACAGTTTGCAGTTTGCACTGAAACTGTCTTTTGGAACAATCCTTGAATATTTTCATCAAAACACTTAATTTCTTTTCGACTGAAGAAAGAATGACTTGGACATCTTGGATGACATGGGGGTGAGTAAATTATCAGCAAAAGTTTTTTTATGTATACAATTTTGTATATAACCATAAATTGTTTATGAATTTCATAACTTCACTATTATCATAAAATGTGGAGTTCAATTCAAGAAAACGGCTTTATGTTGATGGTACTAACATTCATTTGACAAGCTTTTAAACTATTTATCACCAAGTCTAAACAGTATAAAAATTAATAAAAGATGGTTATTAAAAACAGTGGAAACTACGATAGTCCGAAAGAATAACTGCTCTTTTACACTGCGCAACCAGTGTAGAATGATTCCCCTTTAATCTGACTCATACGAGACGGTTCTTTATTGTGAATCAACACACAACAAACACACGGCACCAATATTGTACGTTGTTTGCCAAAACAAATGAAGAAAAATCCATAACTGGTCAGTCTCAGCCATCATCTTCCTCCTGGCACAAGTGTTTACCGAAACAGACACAAAAAACCCAGCCACACTTTTTCCTCATTTCCATTAGGAAAACTTCTTCTGCCTACTCTCTCGCTTTTGTCTTCTTCGACTAATGTTTCTCAACCTGCTTTCTCATTCTTCCTCAGTCTCGCAGCCACTGAGGGAATAAAACAGAGAAAAGGAGAGAGGGAACGAGGCAGAGAGCAGATCGCCCAAGAGAACCAAACCAAGTGATCTGAATCATCTTAAAGCAGCAACAAAAGGGGAGAAGAATGGAAATGGAGAATAAATGAAAGCAGGAAAAGGATAAACCATTGCAATTGACAGATTTCCGTGGCATAATTCAAGAGATGTAGACTCCCAGTCGTGAAGGGTACAGGCTCCTTAGAGTTTGACTTTCGACCACCACTTTAAAAACACACACACTGAACAACCCAACCGGAATGCTGTTGGCCCAGAACTGGAACGAGCGCTCATAAAAATCAATCTCTGTCCAAATTAGCTTGAAGTTTCAAATTAGTCATCTGCACTACAATTGGCCACCATAAACAAAGTGGCATGCTCAAATTAAACACACATTAACATATCGAGGTGAATGAAAAGAAAGAGACTTAGTATGGTTATCAAATCGCACAGTTTCTGAACCCACGGAAGACATCAACCAACCATGATTTTTAGGGGTGTAACGGTTCACTGAAAACAGTACTGTTTTATCGATAGTATTATTGAACACCTTTAACCATCTTTTCCCCAAATATTTCTTAATTTCCATTTGGACAATTTGGATCTATTTGACCAACCTTTGAAGCATTCTTTATGTTTGCGAATCTGATGCAAAAATGCCATCCTTCACCTTTAAAGGGATACTCCACTTTTTTTGGAAATAGGCTTAAGTCAATGGGACCAGAAACTGTCTGGTTACTGATATTCTTCTAAATATCAGAAAATCGGCTGAATGGATTTGAAAACGGTAAAACCCAACTGTTTAACTCTGGGGGAGAGGTAAAATGAACCTATTTCCAAAAAAAGTGGAGTATCCCTTTAACATTACATCTTTCAGTTCTTTCTTTGCACATTTACAACTCTTCTGTTAGTTCCCTCTCTCTCTCTCTTTCTCTCTCTGGAGACTTGTATTGGTTCAGCAGCTGTCAGTCAAACCTTTCTGGCTTGAGACTGGAGGTTTCTGAGAGTTCACTCCAGGTATACGCCCCTATACTCTCTCACACAGTCACAGGAATCAAGACGCAGTCCTTCATGCACTCATCCGTCTGCCTGTCAAGAGACTGAAAGACACCCCAAACTATAGAGCTCAGATCCCCCAGAGAAGAGAATGACTGAAGAGACAAAGAGAGAGAGATGAGTGTAGAGGAAGGGAGGAGAAGAGGGTGGATGAGAGTGTCTGGGGAACTGGGGGACGCTCTCACATCATCAAGGGCAGAAGTGCATGCTGCATCTCACACACACTGAAAGGTGGCTGTGTCTAGACGAGCAGAGCACACACATATACATATACAAGCATTTCAATTTACACAACATAGAAATGCAAAATTATGCACTTACAAAGACATCAGCATGCAGGAAAATAGGCAGGCAATGCATAAGAACCAACACACTCTATACAAATAGAATAAACATGGTTCATGCCAAAATCAACCCATATGCACACACACACACACACGTTCTCCCAATGGCCTCAAAGAGAGCCGAGCTGATGATTGGCTGACAGGCCAGCTGGGGTTTGTGTTCTTCCTGTGATGGCGGAAGAGAGGAACCAATCAGAGGCAGCCGCAGGGGGTCAGGCACCAGGCTGATTAGATTCGCCAAAATAGCAGTTAGCATGAAGGTAATCATAACTTTTAAGTCAACGCAACAACATTGACTTCACATGAACACTCACGTATATAGGAGATATAGGAGAAAGAAAGTGATTGCACTATATACCCATCAAAAGTTTGGAAACATTCCACATTTTCCAATGTTTTTGAAAGAAGTCTCTTATGCTCACCGAGGCTGAAATTAATTCCTTAAAATACAATAAAACATTAATATAGCAAATTATTATTACAAATTAAAAGAACTGATTTCTATTTTAATATATTTCAAAATGTAATATTCCTGTTCCTGTTATTCCTATTTAAGTTCTTTTGAACTTTCTATTCATCAAAGATTCCTGAAAAATAGTAAATAGTATTGCTGAAAAAGATTCCACACAAATAAATAAAAATAATAACAAATAAAATAATTCCACAGCTATTTAAAACATTGGTAATAATGTAAAAGAATAAAAATAAAAGGACTGGAGTAATGGCTTTATATAAAAAGTACCGTAGGTGGTATATTACCAACTAGATAGCAAGTAAATGTGTTTTACTCTTCTGTTCAAATATTTAAGAGCAGTAACATTTTTTAATGTTTTGAAAATAGTCTGTTATGCTCACCAGGGATGCATTTATTTGACGAAAAATACAGTAATAGTAATATTACTAATTTTTTTTATTACATATGTAAATGCACCTATTTAATTACAAAACTACAAAATTACATTAAAATGTTTTAAAATATAAAAATTATTTGACAATACACAATATACACAATGTGTATATATATATATATATATATATATACATACACACACATATACACACATATACATACATATATATATATATATATATATATATACACACACACACATATACACATATATACACACACACACACACAGACAGGTACGCAAGATATATATATTGTGACTAATGACTACGTCAAATTGTCCCCCAAACAAGCTGAGAATGTATGCGTGCAATCACCTGAGACATCATTTGAAAGTAACATTGATATTAAAGGGTGTTTGTTGTAGCAGTGCTACCAGGCTGCCAGAATCAGCAGTTCCTCATTTTCACTTTAATCACAGACTCTGGATATGTAGGTAAGCTGCACGCCTCCTTCCTGGAGAAGGAGTGAGCCTGGTATAATCCAGCAGCCTAATTACACCGACTCGTCTGAACATGCCACGAGAATCGACTAGCAGTATTTATACCGGCACAAACACACATTGGCATCTGTCATGGTGCTGGCAAAGACGACCAATGAAAGCATGACTCACATTTGAAGGGAGTCACACAGGCAGAATGTGGACCCCGAGGAGACGTACCTACAACTCATTAGTTTCTTGTATGGAGACTGTGGGAACAACGGGAACTGTGGGAGAAGCCATGTTCAGCAAGCATGCATATGTTCCTGTGTGTGTGTATGTGTGTGTTATGATAAGGCTCTGATGGTGCTAGAGGCGACCAGGGGTCAGACACCTCATTAAGCCAAGAGGAGGAGGAGGAGGAGGAGGAAAGGGCAATTAACCATGATGGAGGAGAGAAAAGCAAACACACTTCATTCACTATACTCACACACAAATATGCACTCACACACACATGCACAGAAACCAAACAAAACAGGAGTGGCTGGATAGGCCCTGGTCATTAATGAGTAATCACAGAGACAAATGACTTTTTCCGCTGCCCTATAGTACGTGTCCACTTACACACACATGCATCCAGAGCTTGTGCAAACAGGCATGCGGAGACCTGCAGATGAATTACTCAAGCTATTCTCTTCTGAACTACTTCAGTCACACTCGCTAATTCCTCCAGGTTGCTTTTTTTTCATTCTTCTTACATAGTCTTTTTATACCCATAATGATATTTCTGTGCCCTGCTGTTGTGTGTGTGTGTGTGTGTGTGTGTATGTACAAACCATGTGTATACATGTGGTTGTGTCTCTGTTGTCTTTTTGGTTGGCTAAGACTGTTTTTGTTAATCTGCTTAAGTTTTTCTTGGGTTGTTAGGTTTATGGTTTTTTTGTGTTGTGTTGTGTGTGTGTGTGTGTGTGTGTGTGTGTGTGTGTGGTCCTGGTAAACCCTACGTTATGGAAACAAAATATCCCTACAAAGATAGCAATGTCTGAAATCCTTGTCCTTGAGTGGACATGTTTTGTTTCTCATGAGGAACAAACTTGTAAATCATTTATAAATCATAAAGAATAATCTTTTTTGAAAATGTACAAATTCATGATGAGTAAGTAAGATGAGTAAGTTTAGGGGTAGGAGTAGTGTAAGGGGACAGAATAAACAGTTTTTACAGTATAAACATCATTATGTCTATGGAAAGTCCCCATAAAACATGAAAACATAATGTGTGTGTGTGTGTGTGTGTGTGTGTGTGTATGTGAATTTGCTTAGTAATACTTTTGTAAATACATTTTCCTTCAGAAAAAAATGCATGATTCAATTTGAATTATATATATATATATATATATATATATATATATATAAATAAATACTGTTTCATAAAAATACAAAAAAGGTTTTTTAATGTTTTATTTATAACAAATATATGACATCACATGGAACAAGTTTAAAGTTTAAATTTAATTTAAATAAGTTAATTATCTTGGTATAAACATTAGGCCGTATTTAAGAAATTTAGAAGGCAAGTAAATGAGTTTTTCACATAATTTGAATGTTTTGAAGAAAGAAGTCTTCTATGCTCAACAAGTCTACATTTATTTGATCAAAAATACAATAAAACAGAAATATTGTGAAATATTAATACAATTTAAAATAACTTTTTTTCTATTTTACTATATTTTAAAATGTAATTTATTTCTGTGGTGGCAAAATATTCCAGCATCATTACTCCAGTACATGACCTGATTACATGATCCTTCAGAAATCATTCTAATATGCTGATTTGCTGCTTAAGAAACATTTCTTAACATTATCACATTATCAATGTTAAAAATAGTTGTGCTGCTTCATATTTTTGTGGAATCGGAAACAAATTTGCTCAAAACAGCAGCATTTATATATATATATATATATATATATATATATATATATATATATTACTTTAAAAAATAAATCCAAATTAGAGAACATTAGTGTTTATTGTGGTAACCAAAAGATTCAACAAGGATAGTAAAACCTGAAAAACACCTATAATGTGTGCACAACAAAAAAAGTGAAAGAGTAGAAAGCTTTCTGTGAAGTTTAGGTTTAGGAGTTGAAAGATAACATAATTAGTTCAGTATAAAAAACAATAGAGGTCAAAGGAAAGTCCCCATGATTTGTGTGTGTGTGTGTGTGTGTTTGAAGCACTATCAGCACAATATCAGTACACTTTAAATGCTGTACATAGATATTAAATTGCCAACTTTCCATCCACAACGCGACTAAACAATGGTTGTTTTTGCAGCTTTGCAAACAATGACACTCATTTGTAAGAGCAAATGAGGAGGAGTGAGGGATGAGGGAGAAAGCAGACACAGAGGAACACAGGGGGTGAAGTAGCTTGCTGCTCCTTGATGCCGTCGTAACTGCTCACTAGATCAGATATGCACACACAAACGTTCGTTCTGTCCAAGATTAACCCGCACATTCGCGCATGACATTAAATCCCTCCTTACTTTCTCAGCCACACACACAAACTCACAAACTCAAAAAGCCCTTGCTAAGCTAAAGCCACACAGCCAGTTTCCTGTTGGAAAGTGGAAATAGCAGCACTTGTTGCAGAGGGGTCTATATGGTCAGGTCTGGTGGTGTCTAGCACCCACACTGGAACGAGTCTCTATATTTGGCCTCTGCAAGAGAGCGTGAAGCACGCCTCAAACCCCAAAGCTGAGGTACGGCAGAACCCTAGCCCTCCCATGTTGAAAATAAGTGATGGGAGAGAGAAAAGGCAGCAGTTTCCTTTGGGGGGGGGGGTTAACAGAAGTGGAACCAAAAACCACATCTGCTTGGCTTCCACTCATATCAAATGGAAAGGGCTGCTTCTAGAGGGAATTCTTCAGTATGGCTTGGGCTAAAAAAAGATAGAGATAGAGACAAAGAAAGAAGGGACACATTCACATCACAAACCAAAGAGATTTTCTGCTTTTTCAGTTTTTCATGTGGTTGCTCACAACTTGATGCGATTCATATAAGACGTCAGTGTGAACAGGTGACGCTCCTAGACCTGCATGTGTTAAACTCTCAAACCTGCTAGTTCAACAGAAATAAAAAATACAAAATGTGGCCATATAGCTTCCATGGCCTAGAAAAGTCATAAAATGTATTAAAATCTGTAATCTGTAATTAAAAAAATGATTTCATTAAATGTTTAGATTTTTTTAATTACATATTTTAAAAATATATATTTATTAATGTATTAATTTTCATAGTTTTGGTCTGCTCTAAAACTGTCTAAATATTGCTCTTTAAGAATTTTTGTAAATATTAGAATTTGAAAACAATGAAATATCATTCATTGCGTTTATTGGTGACATTTGTACGCTACATGTATAACTTTTTAAAATGATTGGTTTTAATTATTTCTACCTCATACAAATGGAAATCCTGTCCAAATAACTACCTAATAATAATGGTTTAAAAATACTAATTTAAAAATAAAAAAACTAATAAAAATAAAAAAGTTAATGCTTTATTTACAACAAATGTATGATGTCACATGAAAAAAAGTTTAAAGTTTAAATTTAATTTAAATTAATTAGCTTGGTATAAAAAGAAGGTCGTATATTATAAATTTAGAAAGCAAGTAAATGAGTGTTTCACATAATTTGAATGTTTTGAAAGAAGTCTTCTATGCTCAACAAGTTTGCATTTATTTGATCAAAAATACAATAAAACAGAAATATTGTGAAATATTGATACAATTTAAAATAACTTTTTTTCTATTTGACTATATTTTAAAATGTAATTTATCCCTACATGTATAACTCTTTAAAACGATTGGTTCTATTTATTTCTACCTCGGAAATCCTGTCCGAATAACTACCTAATAATAATGAAATATCTGGTTTAAAAATACTAATAAAAAAAAAGGTAAAAAAAAAAAACAACGAAAAACTTCTAAACTAGTAATCATGAATAACTGAAAAGGTCATAGAAAGTGCAGGAACCATGAATGTGGTTTTTGCTGTTCAGACAGTCTGTGTCAGATCTGTCACATGTGAAGGGAAAAAAAATGATTTGGGGCACATTTAATTGCATGGAGAGAGAGAGAGAGAGAGAGAGAGAGAGAGAGAGAGAGAGAGAGAGAGAGAGAGAGAGAGAGAGAGAGAGAGCAGTCAGCAGTCTGTGGTGTGATCCACCCCTAATAATTCTGTGTTCATGCTTTATTGTGCATGTGTGTGTGGTGTGTGTGTGCGCAGTGGTTAGGAAGGGTCAGGCTAATGTCGAGTGCAGTCAGTGTAAAGGTGAGAGTTCCCACGTAAGGCCACCGCTTCCTCTGACAACCCAACACTGTCCTCCTAATCAGGACACACACACACACACACACACACACAGGTCACACAATTCTCACTGCCTAAACCGACCTCTCACTCTAGCTTCACATCTTCTTATCTTCAATTGTTTAAATGTTTGAAAATAGTATGAAAAGCCATTTATGTATCAGGCTTCCTGCAACCAAAGCAAACCTCACAATTAATGCAGCTCATATTGAACTTTTTATGAATGTTCATGAAATGGACAAGGATAAGTAGGCTAGATGTAACAAAATAATTTAAATTAAGTTATACAAGTTCAAACAAGGACATTGGACCAATAGAGGACATCACAGTTTGACGTCTTGATTCCATACACAATCCATTTATTATACAATTAATTTTGTAAAGAATTTATTAACATTTGTGACTTATTTTTTCTAGTTTGACAGATACAGAAAAAAAAAACTGCTCAATTTTCCAGTGTGTGTCACAATGTTCTCTCCCTCTCCGTTTCCTCCTTCATTCCCTTCTGTTCATTCCCCTCCCTGTCGTCCACCTCCATCTATCTGCCTTCTAAATCAATGTGTCTAATAAAGCCATCAGCTGCGCTGAAATATTGGGCAAACATGCACTCAATCAATGCATGCAAATGCCAGCCATCCATTCAAGCCCCTTCTGAATATTGACGGCGCTGCATGGGCGCACCGTTCCGGGGGTTTGTGTACGTGTGTGTTCGACAAATAAAAGGAGAAGGAAGGACACATGAAGGGTTGAGAGAAGAGAAACACAAGATAAATGCATTTCATTTTCTTCTCTCATGGCTCCAAAATGGAGAGAGAGTGAACTGCAGGAAAACAGACTTCCTCTCGATCTGACCTGGAGGCCATAGACATGCCCCTGTTGTAGAAGCGATGTGAGGAAAGGCAAGGCTGATCCCAGAACTGAGATTAAACGCCTTTGAAAATGAGAGGATTGGAGTAGTATTGTAGCGTTCTAACCTTGAGCAAACACGCAGCAGGAAAGAAGAGGCTGTGTGGGTTCAACTAAGCCCTATAGAGGCGATTTCTCCATTAAAACAAACTAACTGTAATATTCATTAGAAGCAAGGGTGAGCTCAGCTCTAAGAGATCTGCAGGACAACCTGAATACGCCACCTGCAGACAGTCCTTCCACACCTGGACAATCACATATAAGAGTAAACATGGCTGATTTACTGACCTCATCCTAACATAGGCATTGTCCTGTTGTATGATAGAGACAGTAGTAAAAAGTCTGGGTTCAGTAACCTCATGGAAAACCACCAGAGAAGCAGCCAGTGTGAGCCTCTCTTTTATGACCCTCAACAGCTGAGCATTTAACTCTTTCTCTCTCTAACCCCACATCTACATTTGATTTGATCATGAAAACTCAATTCTTAAAGTTAAAAACAATGAACTATACACAAACATGTTAACAGTGTCAGAAACTTTACTGCAGAAGCAGCAGTCTACACTTTGGAGAGACAGGACACGTTTTCTTCAGTTTTTTTAGACACTTTGTCAAATTTTGAACAATAGGCAAAGACGTCCATCTGATGTAAATGCAGTAGGGGTCGACCGATACGTGATTTTCAGGGCAGATAGCGATTATTACAGATCAAATAGACCGATAACCTATTTGAGCTCTATTATATTGAGGTATTTTGCAACTTCAGTGTATTGCTTCTTCAGCAAAATCTGCAGCTGCCTTAACTTTGAGAGACAACTGATGCGTGATCAGTGAAGCAGCTCCAGTCAGCGAGTGCTCTCGGTGTGAGAGTGCAAAACTTTCAGTGCCTTCAGCTTGCCACGCTGAGTGGCCGGACCCAACAAATCAGATGTGCGGGGACATAAGTCTAGTCTACAGAGTGGTGAGATCCGACAGAGGTGGCTGCGTTAGAGCCAAATATAGCGCATTTCGAAATAAAATTATTTTATCGGCAAATCGGTTTTGAAAAATGGCCGATACCGATAACCATAAAAATGCTTAATATCGGCCAGGCCGATAATCGGTCGAACCCTAAAATGCACAGGAACCAAGAACTACAAATAGCACAAATGGAATTTTCCGCACAACAAATCAAACCAAAAACAAAACTATTATAATAATTTACCAATAATAAAACCAATTTTTGTCATGATCCATGTGACATAGGGTGTCATGGGGATTTGTAAATGACAATGGGCGTCAGGACGAAAGAAATCTGTAACATTGACCAATAGAAGCACAGAAGCTTTTCCGGACACAGCTTTCAAAATGTCACAACGAAAAAGAGACGATGAACGTTATCTGTGCTTCTACGTGGAATTATGCAATGGAGGACAAGGTTTGTGGAATTATGGCAACAATACTACTGCCTTTATAATATTTCCTCAAGAGACCACCATGACGGATGCTGGCGACAATATCGAAGGCGCTTCAGCAACCATATGAGTACTGGAATTAGCATTAAGCTAGTACAATGACATCACCCACGTTGTTAAAGACGGCAAGCGACGATTGAACGGGAAGCAACGTGTGTCAAAAGAGTCAAAATCATCTGACACAGTGACTATCGTAACAAACAGAAATACCATGTAGTCTGAACCTGGCATTACGGCTCTTACCAATACTCCTTAAAGAGGATAAAGAGTTATTGAAAGGGTATTAAAGAGAGCGACAGCTAAAGGAGAGAGACAAACTGAAAAATAAAGCCACAGAGAGATGGATGAGAAAAGAAGTGAAAGGCACAAGCAGAAATAATGCTAGTAATATTCAGAGGGGAGTGATTGTGCGACTATAAAGGAAGCTGAATCACTTTTTCAGATTGTATGTTAAGGATCAAGGCTGCTGTACAAAGGTGTGTATGTCTGCACAAATATTAGTACGAGGCAGAGAGTGTATTAAAGGGGCTGTAAGCAATATTTGTAATACGACGCATAAAATGTGATTGATTACCTGTCAGATTTCAATGAAATAGGTGTCCAAAAAACGACCTCTGTGACAGTATAGGCTGAAAAGAAGCCAACCAGAATCATTTCTGCCTGTAAATCATTTGGCAGGTTTGGGTTTTAGTTAGAAACAAGGAGGATTTTAGCAAAACAGCATCAGACTAACAGTTGGAAGTGACAGAGAAAGAGCAAAGCGAAGCGAGTGAAAAATAAATACAACTCGCAAAGTCACACGGAAAGCTGAGTCGGAGCCAAAGGGAAGTGTACATCAGCCAAAGTGTAATCATAGGCCGGTCTCTCGGCTATTAGGAGAATTAAAGGCTGATTGAATGGTCTTTACAGTGGCAACATAGCATTGGGCCGCCTCGTCGTGTTTCTCTACTCACTCGTACAGCTGGCCGAAAAACGAGAGGAGCCAAGCTATGAAGAGCGTTTTAAACCATTAAAAAGATCTGAATCACTAACTTTCATAAAATCCGGCACTCGTTCTGTCCTTAGACATCCGTCAAGGAGCGAGAGGAGCAGTGTTTCTGGCACCCGAGATGTGGAATCACTATAGCCTCGATTCACGCCTCACATCTTTCCCTCTTTCATCAGGCTGGACCGGCTCCATATTTGTGTGTGTGTGCGAGGGAGAGATGATAGGGGAGGACTGTGGGACTTTGACTGCCTCTGTGTTGTGTCCACAGCTGTGTGTAAGGCTCCTGACCTCCAAACAAAGCTCAGCACAGAGGAGCCACTATCTGGCAGGCATGATAGAGGACAGGCCTGCCCGACCAGACGTGCTGAGGGAACGAGCGTAAAGCCAGAGAGACAACACAGCACCCGCAAGGCCTTTGATAACCGCTGACGACTGGAGCCAGCGTCACACACATACACCCAAGACAGACGCACACTAACAGACACCGTTCACAGGTTCATGTGCATGTGTAAGAACGTGTAAAAGCATAGACAAGGTTGAAAATGTTGTCCATGATGACCTGTAGGCAAAAAAAAAAAAATCACAAATGAGAATTTAGACACATATCCGATTAAATGAAGAGCAAATTGAGCTTCCTGCTTTAAAGAGATCCCAACAATGATGAGGAAACATCGTACGTATTCGTAAAAAAAAAAAGTGTAGGCAAATTATTTATGTGGCCGTTTTATTTTGTCCTGATTTCCGCCTGCTCCGAAAACTGCTTATTTCCTCAATAATCAGATGCAGGATGTTGATTTGAAGGACAAAAACAGGAATTTTGTTGCATGTTGAGCACATCTCACACGTACAGTGCTAGTAAATGACACGAATGAAGACTCCTCGCATTAATGAACACACTGCTGATGATGTCATTGCCGTGAGCCCTTTGGAGAGTCATTACACAACTTTCCCTTTCATTAATCACACGTGCATTTCATTTTTCCTGTATCTCACGCTTTCCCTTTCTCTGTTTCCCCACACTGTGCACTTTCTGTTTCTCATTGTTGTTCTCTCTCTCTTTCTGTCTTTTTCTATCACTGTCTTTCATTTACATGTTTCCCTGTGTCTCTCTCTCTGCAGTGTTTAATGTGCCGCCAGTGTTTACACCCAGACAGCGGGTGCAGCACTTTAATCTTGGTAGTGTCTATATGACATCAGCACTCTTGCTCAAGCATAAACCATAGTGGAGAGAACACACACACACACACACACACACACATATCACCTGCTTACTTTCTTACTTCCCTCCTCATTTCCTTCCTTCTTTCCTATCTGTCCATCTATCCTTCTTTCCTTTTTATTCTTGCTTCTTTCCTTCTCATCCAGTCTTTATTTCCTTTATTCTTTCTTTCTTTCCACATAATTTTAAACTAAACAGAAAAAGAATTTCTGTTCTTTTAATTTTCATACCTTTCCATCCTGCTTATCTTTTCTCTCTCCCTCCTTCCCTTTGTTCCTTTTCTCACTTTTCTTCAGCTCCTCCACCTTTCCAAACCATTTATTTTCATTCTTATATTATTTACTTCTTCCTCTTTCCTTCCTTCCTTCCTTCCTTCCTTCCTTCCTTCCTTCCTTCCTTCCTTCCTTCCTTCCATCCATTCTTCTACCTATTCCCCTCCTTTCTTTCCTACTTTTCTTTTTTCTCTCCTTAATTTCTTCCCTTTTCTTGTTTCTTTGTTTGTCTTCTCATTTTTATTCTATTCTTCCTTTTTTATTTTTGTCTATCAGTTCTTCTTTCCTTGTCAGTTCTTGCCCCAGCTTTACTAATTTCTTTCTTTCTTTCTTTCTTTCTTTCTTTCTTTCTTTCTTTCTTTCTTTCTTTCTTTCTTTCTTTTTTCTTTCTTTCTTTCTTTCTTTATTTAGTTTTCCTTTCCTTTCTTTATTCTTTTTCCCCCTTTTTATGTTTTCTCCTTCTATCTTTCCCTTTTCCTACATTTTACACCTTTCCTTTCTTTCTTACGTTCCTTTGTCATGTTTTTCCATTTTCCCTTTGCTTCACCTTTCCTCATTATTTTCATTCCTTCCTTGCTTTCTCACTTTCTTCCCATTCTTTCTTCCCCCTTCCTAAAATTATTCCTTCTTTCATTTCCCCTTCTTTTCACCCTCACCCATACTTCTATTCAGGGGTCCAGTGAATGATGGAGTCCTCTAATCCCCTCTAACCAGCTAGTATCAGTGAGAGCGAAGCTCAGAAACTCAGAGCCCAGAGAG
Source organism: Pimephales promelas (assembly GCF_016745375.1). The sequence continues at coordinate 15,652,071 of NW_024121122.1, forward strand.
GGATTACCAGCAGCCCCAAGTCTCATTCTGTTGCCCAGCAAACTCTGACTCAGGAGAGACGTATAACAGTGCACACTCTCATGTGCGACAACTCAAGCTGCATCATCTTTAAAAAAATAAGAACATACACAAACAAACTAGCTGTATAACTGGTTACTTGTCAGTGCACAGACAGTTTACGGTACTTTAATTACAGGGCCAATCCCCTGGAGCTGCACAGGTTAACCCCCCTGCCCAACGGCACCATGATTCTCTGTAACACACAGTTCGTGGGCCATCCCTATCTAGGATCACACCTGCTTGGGTCACCAGCCAAGAGCTATTATCACCAGGCAACCAATACCCACGTATATGTGTGCGTGGGGGTAATTAAGCAGTTAAATAAACAAGCGTACTCACGTTAGCCGATATGTTTTTAAAGCTAGTGATCTGTTTATGGGGAAAAGAGCGATAATAAGGGTAGGCTCATACACATGGTCTATAGACTTTCACGCACACATCCACACACTGACATGCCACTTTCCCTTGTCAACAGCCCGTCTGTATGCAGTCATGCATTCCTCTTCAATCCAAATCACAGTCATTATGTTGCCATGCTGATAGCTGCTGAGCAGGTTTGTGTCCTAATTCAGCTGCCTGTGACCACACAGTACACCTGACCACAGATCAGCTCGTACACAACAAAGCACGCCAGCCAAGCCGTGCTCGTTTAAGCAGTTTATTGTTGAATCGGTGCATTTTGGGGGCCAAGGTGGTGTGGAGAAGGAGGACTCTTTTAGATTATTGGAATGAAACCCACATGTTTTGACATGTTGTTCGCTTCGCAGAATTTTACTTGTGGGAGGAGTGAAGCTGAGAATTCATGTGGTCAAATAAGGCTTCATTTTTCTGTGCATTCTGGGCAGAAATGGCAAGGCCAGAGTCCAGAAATAGAACAGGGGCTATTATGGGATGCATGGAAGGCTGGCTCCGTGTTCAGGCATGACTGTGTGGTCATGGTGGTCACGGCACTGTCTTCCCCCACAGCTAGCCAACCTCCTGCTGAGTCTGAGAAACGCTAATCAGAACCAGAGAGAGACAGGCTGAGAGAAACAAAACCAAAAAAACACGCAAGTTCTTGCCTAAAAATAATAATAATAATAATGCAAACAAAAAGATTCAGGAAGACGATTAGGGAGGGATGAGAGTGAGCAAGGAAAACTCAACAAGCAATCAAAGCACGGGCCAAAGACAAAGGCGACGCGTCAACCGGAGTTTTGTTTTAATCAGAGAACATATTCAGACATGTGGCTCAAAAGCAACAAGTCCCTCTCGAATTAAAGCCTTCGCTATAACGAGAGAGAGAGGAGAAAGAGAAGAAAACAGAGAAAGAGAGAGAGAGAGCGTGTGCGTGTCCCTCGAGACTGATTAATATTGAATTCCTGATGCTAATCTTTGTTTTGTGCTTTTTTCCTTTACTGGTGTGGAAGCGACGTGTCCTTAAAAAGCATGCTTTATGTATATTTAATGAAGGCTCTGCATACATTTGGAGCGCTCGTCTTGCTGTGTGGTATCCCACCCTCGCATGATCATATACTGCTCGAGATACACAAATATCGACATTTACAGTGTGCCTTTTATAATAGTATTATGCACCATTAGAAAAAAATGTGTTTAATAATGCAAAATGGTGACAAGCATAAAAAAAAAAAACCTAAACGATAACTGCATGAATAAGGTACGGAAGTCGGATTCTGCTTGGATCTTGACTGGGGAGAACAAATGCAGGGAACAAAATATCCCCACAAAGATGGCAATATCCAAAATCCTTGTGGGCACATTTTGAGGAAATCAGCTTATAAATCATACTAAGGGATGTTTTTTGAAAATGTAAAAATGCAGAAAGTTTCTTGTGATGGGAAGGTTTAGGGGTAGGGTTATTATGTCAATGGAAAGTCCCCATAAAAAACAGTGTGTGTGTGTGTGTGTGTTTGCGCGCACCTGGTACATACAGGTGTCAAATGCCATTGCAGCATAAAATCCTTGATGATTTTGCCTGATATCATCTCAGTATCTGATGGTGATGAGCTCAGCACAACTGTGAAATTATGTGTGCAATTGTGTGTGCCAAGGCGGGACGATCTGACCTTGGCGAGGAGGACACGCAGACGGATCGATTATTGATCACTGTATGCACACACATGCACAAACACACAAATTATACAGCGTGATTCAGAACACACACATTCCAAAAAAAAGGGAAGTGGATTTCCCAGTTCCTCCCAGCACACAGTCAGGACTGTCACTAGTTTCCTCGTCCAATCACACATCCTCACCACAGAAATGGAAGCACTTTCAAGGTTTTGTTTTTGCAGCCTATTTAAAATGTCATTTCTCTCTACTATCAGACATCAAAGCCAATGTGGAGGGCTTTTATTTTCTAAGCCAAATCCCAAAATTGTTTCTCATTTACAAAAGCTGGCTGCAGGCCTAGTCAAAGTTTGGACTTAATAATGACAGCGGTGCAAGAGACAATGCGAGGGAAAGAGTGCGGGGGGAGAGACAGATTCCCCACATGGTTATAATATGCTGTGGTGGTTGAGTCCATCAGTCGAGGTGTCACAATGAAAAGTAGCTCACAGGATGTAGCAAGCAGCATGCAAGCGCACACACGTACACATGAAAGAAAGAACGCATTCGGCTCAAACCCCGTACAAAAACGGTAAATTGACAGGGTTCAACAAAAGAGATAGTCTCCTGGCCCGGGCCAGTGTTTATGTGAAGGTGTTTTTCAGATACTTATAAAAAACCTTTTGTAAAAAAACAAATATATATATATATATATATATATATATCTTCATTTTTCCTTTCTCGTGTTTAAATTGTTGCATATTAGTATATTTTCTAAAACTTATACAAAAAAATTATAAAACTATTATAATATATACAATATATAAATGTAAATTTATAGACACAAGTAATAAAAATAAAATAATAATAATAAAATAAAATAATAGCCAGGGGAAATGTTGGCATGGCAAGTAAAATCTGATATATTGGCCCAACTATAGCAGAACAATTGTTCAGCCTTGATTTAGATACAGTTATTATTTATAATCATTCACATGAACATTACACTCTAAAAAATGCTGGGTTGTTTTAACCCAATTATAGGTAAAATATGGACAAACTCAAACTTTGGGTTAAAAATGTAATTTAAAATGTTAACCCAATTACTGGGTTTGTCAATACTTGATCCAAATTTGGGTTTAAATAACCCAGCATTTTTAAAGTCTAGACACTTAAACATTGCTGATTCATGCGAAATTAACCAGAACTGTATTTTAATCTGCAGTATAAACTAATTTTCAAACCGCTGAAGAAACCCCTTACAAATTTCAGAGAAGAAACGTGTAACCCCCTTAAGGAAATGTGTCGAAATAAGTGAGATAGCTGAAAGAATCACATACATGCTAAACAAAACAATAATAAAATGGAAAAGAAAAAAAATGCTGGGTGTTAAACTGATGAAATCCAAACAACGATGTTGACGAGAAACAGAGTAGGAAGAGGAGGAGATTGAGAAAATGAGGGGAGAGAGAGAGAGAAAAAGAAAGAAAGAAAGAAAGAAAGAAAGAAAGAAAGAAAGAAAGAAAGAAAGAAAGAAAGAAAGAAAGAAAGAAAGAAAGAAAGTCTGACAGCTGTATGAATGAGCTCTGTAGCTGATGGCGCCCCAGAGTACTGCCTCATTGTTGTGCTGATCCAATGCACAGCAGATGAACCCAGGGTTTAAAAGTTGAAGTGTGTGTGTGCATGTGTGTGTCCCTTATTTGCTTGCATCCGTTATTAAGGTTAGCTTATGTGTGTTTGTGTGCGATTGTGTCTGTGTGCATATTACAAGCCCTCCCAGTGAGCATTTCCAGTTCTCAAGTATCAGTTGCACAAATCCAAGTCAGAAGAGCGCCAATTTTCAGATTTGGTGTGAAAACACCGTATCATATGTCAGGTGTGTAATAGGTCCATATGCATGTCGGAGTTGCCATGCAGGAAGAGTGTCATTTATTCTCACTTCCTCATTTAAACCCTCCTGATTTGCATTAAATCTATAGCAAACTGTTTGTAAATGTCTTGTCAGCATAAAACAATCACATTCGTTTGAGGAAGTACACCAAAGCTATATTTGAAATTAACATTTTAATTCCATAATCAATTTTTCACCCTCATGTTTTTCTTATGTGGAATACAAAACAAGATATTTTGAACAACTCTTTTTTTATCTATAAAATGAAAGCGAGATGCAAAATTAGACCTCAATGATTTTAATTACATATGGTATGTCAAAAAAAAAAAAAAAAAACAAGACATTTATCTAAATATATTTTCTGCGTTCAATAGAAGAAAGTAAGTCATACAAATTTGGAATGACACAAAAACAATCAAAGATTATTTACTATCCTTTTAAGATGAATGCAGGCTTCAACGTTTTGGAAAGCGCCATATTGGCCCTCATGAAGTTCACAGCACTGCTGTGCTTTTGGGAAACACACTCCTGATCAATAGTCACAGACATTGATGATATTCCAGGGTGATACATTTTTTATAGGTGTACATTAGGTGCTGTATGTATCAAATATTAATAAATGATTTGACGGCATTGATGATGCGCAGATGCATTGTTTGCGAGGCAGCGGTGATGGGTGCAGTTGGGCCAGGACGTTGGGACTCTCTCGGCCTACTGAGGCACATCAAACAGTGAAAGAAGAGACCGTGGGGTGGAGGGGAGGGGGGAACGATGTCGCTTCTGCCAACGAAGCTCTGCTGAATCACACACACACACACACACACATAGAGTGCTGTACACTCGCTCACAGCACTCAGCTGGCAGGCATAGTGAGTGGCGATGGAACACGCCAGGCTCTGTGCTACCAAGCAGAGGTAATTGGGCCAGATTACCAACCAGGTGGAAACATTCAGCCACTCTTTTTCCTCGTCTCTCTCTCTTTTAGTCACTTTCCCTCGTCCCCCCTATTTTGGAGAAGTGGAAGAAACGCATGCCATTACAGAAGTGCAGGATGAAGATGGAATCAAACTAAATATTCAATCCAAATCAGAAGTCAAGTTAGGGATATTCCCGAAATGACCTAATTCATTTAGCATTTAGGCCCAAACCGATCCATTCGCTATAATTCAGAGATGATGCAGAGACAGACAGGTAAACGTGAGAGAGAAAGAGATACTAACTAGATCCAAGGGAACGCAACTAATTCAAACTACAAGCCTTATCAAAGGCGAATGGCCTGGGGGCAGTGTGTGCGGAACAGGGCTGCACCGCAGAGGAACGAGTGGACGGGGAGGGTGAGACAGGTTAGGATCAACAACAGCGCAGACAGCATTGTTAAATCAGGACTTGGGGCACACAGAAGCGAGAGAGGAAGAAGTGATATGAAAAAAGGCCGACCAGAAGGCCGGTTTGACAGGGCAGACCACTGCTTTTGCAGAAACATGACTGCTACAGCACAAAGCTACAAAATAACTCTGTAACACCGAGGGTGAGGGCGAACAATTGACCGTGATAGACAGACAGAGTGCCACCTAATTGAACTGCGGGTTGGTGTTTGTCCCATCTGAGAATAATTAAATTGTTCTCTCTCTTAATCCATCTACCAATCTATCAGGATTTGTCCGACTTAATCGGTTAGAAAATGGTAAAAGAGTGTATCAGAATGCATTTCTAACTTAATTTCACAAACATTGAGGGACTTTTACACATTTCTCCCATGCTGCATGTTTACACTCAATGGATTTCACTCTCTATGTGAGTGTCTGAAATTATTTAAATTCCTTGATAAACTGATAAATTAAAAAGGAAGAGAACATTTTATAATACATACAAAAGGGAGGAAAATATGCTGTATATATAGTCTATTAGTTACATTCCATTCAAACAAAAAGGGCAATATCTAAAACTTAATAATGAATAACTTTTGTCCCAGTATATGATGTAAAATAATACACATATCGTCTTATACTTCAATATACTATCTATTCTGTGGGAGCAAAAAAGACACCTGTGTTGATTAAAAAAGCCACAGCGGAAGAACAAGAATTTGATACGAGCGCACACACATACTCATAGACACATAGCCTACAAGTAAATGATGCACCTGTATGGCATGAGCTGGCGTCCGCCTTGAGGCAGACGTTAAAGACATCTGCTGAGGATATGGAGGAAAGAAAAGAAAGAGAGGAGGGAGAGAGAGAGAGAGAGGGGGGGGGGGGGGTAAGTAAGAAGAAAAGGAGATCCTACTGTACACATTATCCGCGCGCACTGCCAGAGCAGCATTTGATGTGCACGCGAGACCTGAGCAGCACAACAAAATCCATCAATCTACCGGGGGTTCGGCTTTTAAAATGCATTCAGCTCGACGACAGTAGTCGAAGAAAGAGACAATGAACCGATTCAATACATTAGAGATGAAAAACAACGACAGGCTACATTTTCTCGAAAGCATCTATCGTAAAAGAGGCTTGAATTTTTTTTTTGTATAGAGTTTGCCTTGTGGACTTTCGTTGTTTGTTTGTCTCTGTGTGAGGTATTAGGACGAAGTTATTTGTCTAAGAAAAAAATAAAAATGACTTTTAAGAAGGCAGTGCGAGCGTATACAGCGGGAGGCCGGAGAGAAAGACAGCCGCTAAAGACCCCGTCAGTACCCGCGCGCATTCACCGTGGGCCGGAGACCATCAGGGTCAGCGCGCGCTGTGATAGATCTCGCTTCTGAAATTTCATTCTACACGGAGAACGTTATGACTCGATTTCGAATTCAGCTGAAAAAACGTCAGCTGAATCACGTCACAGCGAGAATTCGACTGAACATATTTCATTTGAGTGTAAATAGCAAACCCCAAAATCGAAATACACTTTGAATTAACTCAATTTTAAATGCTGAACTTAATAACACGCCCAATTACAAGCGATCCAACATGTAATTAAAATATAATGCGATACAACAAAAATGACATTTTAAGCGATATAAAACTAAACAAAAATATATGTTGGCCTATATTTAAGCGGACTAAAACAACACCAACGGGAATTTATTTATTTCAATAATTATTTAGGACTATTAATCTGCTTAGCACATTCTTAAAAACAACACGTCAGTCTATCTCAACAACAATATGAAGTAAATGATAAATTATGGAATTATGTACATATGATTTTCTCAGTGATTACTAACAAAAGAAGCGTTCTCAGACTGACGCATTCATATTTATTTCTCATTAATAATCAAAATGCAAAGTGTACCTCTATCCCAAAGGCACACTGAATGCTGGAGACACTTGTTAAATCTAATGCATGCACTGTCAACTCATTCGCACCCCGTCACATCACCGCTCAATATAGAAACCGGATTTTCTGGTATTACAGACGCCTCTTAGCACACACACATACGCATACACACAAGAGCTACTGACCCTAATCTGGGAGACTTCTCGAACCACAGCGCAGATACACTCACACACACACCAAAGCTTGTGTTATTAAACCACTCAAAGATGCACCCTAATAATTAACATAAAATAATGGGACTTTACTTGAATAGATATGACCAAACAACTTGTTTTGTCAAAAGAAAAAAAGAGGTCTGATTGAGCGCGAAACAAAGAGCGCAAACCAGCAGTTCGTTATTAACAAAACAGTATATTAGTGAAATCATCATAAAAAATAACAAATATAAATTCAATTTTATCAAAGGCTATAGAAGGTAATTTTCTTGTCCGCTTTCTTGATACGAACTGCTATCAACTATAAACGACCAGCTTTTTGCATCTCATGACAGACATTATGAGAGTAAACTGTTCAATATAACCCTTTAATTCTATCAGATGTGACTACACCGAGTGCGTAATTGCTTATTTCCAAAAAGACCTTAATTTCCCAATAAAAATTACCCTATAAGTCAACGCGCTTTTCTGAAGTTAAGCAATTTAATTCTGCTAAAAAATACATGTTTTAAAAGCATTCACTATCAACAGGGGATCACAAGCATTTACCTGAATGTGGAGGCATCGCCATATGTGAAGTGTAATATTTCCCAGGCTGAAAGTGACCGGGATGCTGCACTGTCGTGTGCCCGGCATGAGTGATCCTCGAGGCGGCTCTGTGAACCAGCGCGCCTCGCTCTGCCAAAAGGTGCGGCGGAGGAGCGAATTCCCGTCCTTCCATCCCGATAAAAAAACGTTAAATCCGAAATCCAGAACGGGAAACCACGAGAACCGAATCAAACGCCGCCCAGATGTTATAATTCCGTTAAGAGTTTCGGTTAGGTCTTGCATTCAGGACCGTTTTGGCTCTGACGGCCAAAAAAGTATGTGCCAGTCATGTTTTCTGCAACAGAAAAAAAAAAAAAACATAAAATGTAGATTCAATTACAAACCAGTTACACGAATGAGTGATGCAAATCCACAAGATCGTATCATGTTAGTATCCTTCAGAAGTGTAATGGTAATCCTTCATTGGAAACACCGGGAGTGTACGTCCATTGCTGCGACTACTGCCTAAACTACAAATTCTCCGCTCGTCTCTCTCATCTCACCACAATTGAGCGAGCTTGCAGCACACCTCCACTTTCACACAGACCACTCACTGCAGGCTATATACCATTCAAAGAGATGCCAAGATCAATACAACTTTTTTACAGAATTCTTGCGCATTTGGAAAACTAACAAATAGGCTATATCAAATGGACAAAGCTAAACCAGTCGTTCTGTCTTTCACAAGACAAAAAAATTAAGAAAATCTATAATCGCTGACTTTTGGTATGACTGCTTCCATTGCAAATGCTTAATTATTTAATGCATCGAACTATAAATATAATTTCTTCGTCAATTTTCCCTCAGTCATTCCACATAATTAAACTGATTTGCTCGTCTGACCCAGGCTTTCTGTAACCTTTGTATATGGGGTAACAACAAATGGATGATGGCGTCTATATTTCACCTCTGGCCTCTAGTCATTTGGATTCCTAAATCACGGGTAAAAGAAACATCTTACGCTGTTGCAGATGGAGTCTTGTCATGGCAAAATGGTGCATTGAGAGCATTGTCATGGGGCACAACTAATGCGCGAGATTTTTTTTCAAAACATGCTTGCATAAAGTAGTTTTTCCAGATATTAAACCTTGAAAGTCAATAATTAGAAAGTCTCCTCAACAAAATTACAAAAGCTCCTTATGTTCAGACATTTGACGCTCAGAACGTTGAACGTCTGTTGGATGTTTCAGCGTTTTGAATGAGGCCTTAAAACGTTGGAAGTTCCCAGTTTTGAGTGTGAGGATGGTTGCAGTGCCATACTGCTGTAGCAATACTACTTTCATTAACAGCATTAAACTGAAAATAGAGAAGTTGAGTGAGTGAATTGATGTGCACAACGTTAGGCATCAATTTAAGACAATTTCCCTCAAATAATGAGCATTCGCTAAATAACCTAAAGAATGAGCTCACCGAGGCACGGAATGAAATGTAGTGCACCATTTTATTTTGCGCTGTCAAAGGACATTTTTAGCAAACATGTATCATTTCTGCAACATCATGAAAAGAATTTGGGCAGAAATATTAAAGCATGAAGTATTTGAACGCAGCAACCTCCCACTATTAACTGAAGCCTAACTTTTAACGTTTATTGGGGTCTGAGATCTATTAGACGTGGTTCGGAGGACGGATGGGAGGTGAGGAGGAGCACATGAAAGAACAGGTTTCCTAAAGAAGGTTTTGAGTGTTAGGAAATGACATTTTAAACTGTAATAAAATCCAGACAATTTTATGAATCATGGCATTTCAATGGAAAACATGTCTATAGAATAAAAGCACGTGGAAACTAAAATTTAGTTCAATTTCAATTTAATAAACAACAGTCCATTATTCATTCTACAAGGTAAAAGCGCTTAGCCTAGGTTCTTCTGCCATCACGTCCATTGCATAGCACTTTACAAATGAACGTCGAATTTAGTCTTTTGTTAAGATTGTGTATAATTGTTCACACTTGTATTTTTTTCATTATTAGTCGATAAGAAATGGCTTCCCTCTAAATAAAATGTCTTCTTTATTCAAACAGAAATTCAGTCTTGCACCAATCTTCTATTATTATAATGGTAATGATTATTATTATCATCATTGCTCAAACAAAGCTACACAGTCGGGTGAAAATAAAGGGATCTTTTTCTTTCACCCCCCTGCAACACAAACTGGGTAATTTCGTATAGCGCCAGATGTTCTTTAAAAAAACAAAAAGTAAGAGCAGCTCTTGAAGGCAAATGTTTATTATTGCACGCATATAAATACAATATAAACGAATTACTTACTGGTAAGTTATTCCTTGCAAAACAATAAATGGATTAAAAAAACATAATACAAAAAATACGCAAAAGAGAGCAGAAGCAGAATAAAAACATTTGGAAATGGTTACATCCTAGAGTCTGCTGATTGCAGTGCGTGTGCAGTGCAGAAGTTCGGAGATGCACCGTAGTAGTAAGAGCTTCTGCTGAATCGAGCCCCGTACAAGCAGTCAGAGGCTCTTTCCTGAATCTGCTAGTGCCACTCAAGGAGAAGAGGGGGAGGTGACTGTGGGAGCAGTCGCGCCCATTGGTCTAATACCTACATGTCAATAAGCTCGTGCAGCGCGCCCCAGGATAAACAGTGGCTCCGATTGGATGGCGCTCTGAGCCAATGGCGTGTCAGCTGGATCAACTAAACAAAACGGCGGGCGCTTTATTTGAGCTTTCCTGTCTCGCGACTAGTTCAGTGTGAGGCATGACCACATGGTTACTTATGCAGCCTAGAGTAACATTATTTAAATGACTTCAAACTACACAAGAAACGCAATGCACAACACTAGTAAGCATTGGCTTTCAAACGTGACAAATTATTAGTTGCCATTATATACCCTATTGATTATTTTCTCGTGGAGTATTGAACAAAAATAAAAAGAGAAATTTAACATCAGCCAAACGTAAATAAACTATCTTTCTTTTCTTTTTTTTTAACCAATTTGTGAAAGTACAGTATCATTCAACGTAAAGCATGTCACTGCACGCTAGGTTTAAGGAGTTAAGAAACAAATTTAACCCAGATCTCATCAGGATGCCATTGCACCGTACGTAGCCCAAACTACGGTGCAATGGCAAACAAAGAGTTAAAATCCTGGGCCTTGTCCTTAAAATTGTTTGATTGGTTGGCGTGTTGCCAGAGCGCTGTCAATCATAGAATGTAAACAAGGCTCTGATTGGCTGCTGTCCAGTCCGCACTGGGCTGCCTGAAAAAAGCAATTACTGGCCTTGCGGTTTCAAGGCGACCCAGAGCTGGATGATGAAAGGAGATAAGGAGGGGCGGTTTCAAGGCCTCCCCTAGGCGAACCTCGTTGGCCCCAAAGCTAAAGGAGAGTCAAGAGTGACTTAATCAAAGGGAATGCGTTAAAAGGGGGAAATTACATGTTGTATTAAATTTAAAGTATAGATTCTCGGATTAATATCGCTTAATTCAACAGCAACATGACAATTCTAATACATGGAATCTAAAAGACTAAAACACGAGAAGGCTGAAAGCGACCAAAACGAGCGTGCGTAGCCTATAGCCTAGCTACTGAGGATTATTTACGATGAAATTTAAACAAAAAACTTCACAATGACTCCGACTTATTACTTTGATTGGATATTTCATAACAGTAAGTAGGCTATATAAACTAACCGTAAAACAATTAAACGTTAAAATGACCTATTATAGCCTATCCCGTTCTTTTTTTTTCTCTCGGTACAAATCCAATTCTGCAAAACCTGGGTGAGTGCACTGAAAAATTATTATTAACAGACATTATTACATTATTGTTGTTGTTTGTAGCCCACAATGCATTATTATTATTAAAATAGAAATAAATGTTGCCTGTCAAACGCTTTTATTCTTTCAATAAACTGAAAAAGAAAAAGTCAATAAATCTGAAATATATACTGTACTGTTTTGGCTTTGTTCTTCTATGTTTTTTTATACTCGGCAATTAGGCTATTCCTTTCTTCATTACCTCTATAAATTCAACCCATGAAACTTCACCCAGCAAAACCCTCTGCGTAGCACCATCACACAAACTATAAGGGCAACTTCAGACAAGCCATTAGAAGAACTGTAAAAACGTATAGAACGTGAAAGTGTATAGGCTACTATAATTTTTTGTTACAATCTTGTATCCATTTGTAATAAATAAATAACTAAAAAGGGGAGGCGTCGAGCTTTGGCCACTATTAGCGTACTGAAAATATTACGTTTTAAATATTTGCGGGGGGGGGGGGGGGCAAAGGCCTATATTATCAATATATAGAGAACAGTTTTAATTTGCTATATTACAGTGCTTCGTATTTTATATATTTTACATATGGGTCTGCATATAGGCTAGCCTATTAAAATTTTAGATTAAAAAAATTTCTGATCATTGAGGCCATCTATACAAACGAGAGAGAGAGAGAGACAATAGACTTACTAAAATAAAAGATAATTACGGGAACTTTTTTAATGAAACGATAAAACATTCCACAATGTGGTGGAATCAATTAGCAATCTACAATTCAACAAATCATTCCATTAATGTATCAATTGTTTATGATCCTGTCGTGGGGTTTGTTGTAAAGGAAAGGAAAAAGACACGGATAAAGAGAGAAAAATACGGTCAGTCCTGAAAGAAAAATGCCACGGTGAATCAGATTCAACAGAAATTTTCGCCTCAGAAGAAATCAAGTATGCAAACGACCAAGCAGAAGCTCTTAATATGACAAAGTGTACAGTCATTGTGTTAACTAACTCTACAGTATACGTGTTACAGAGTGTGTGCTATGCCCTACCACCGACCCTTCTGTCAAAAAAAAAAAAAGAAAAAAGAAAATGCTGGAAAAAAAGCAATAACATTGGGGCAATAAAGAATTCCGTTCTGCAATACACAAAAATGTGCAGAGCTTTAAGCAGATATCGGCACTTAATTTATTTAGTGACAAGAAAGACCCTTTTATTGTTGGGTTTTTATTGGCTCCTTTTCGCAACTTGAAAGGTGGGGGTGGGGTGCATTTTTAGTGGTTTACGGATAACGCGCGCACACACAAGCAGCCAATGCAAACTCACGTTTACACACAAGCAAATGCACTCTATTTTTCGCATACAAGCTCGTATAAATACATATAGCCTACGTTTATACCTGAACACAACCTCAGTGTATGTTTCTTTATGTCACTCACACACACACACACACACACACACACACATCTCTTCTCCCCACGCGCGCACTTACACACATTCTTACTTTTTTTTTCTTTCACTCACTCACTCACGCACACACAAACAGACACACACTGTCCATGTGCCAGCGCGAGCTGCCCTACTGTGGGACGCGGGGATAATTAATGCGGAGTGACTGATTGCTCTCGAAACAGACCAGTCCTGCGAACGCCATTGTCCGTGATCAATGAAGCGTCTCTGATTGACACTTTCCCTCCATCTTCCAGCCACATTCAAACTACCGGAACGGGGCGTTTGTCACCAGCGTATAGGCCAAGGGTGCGCAGAGACGCAGTTATTGTCAGGCCTAAGTTGCACACCAGTTTTAGATAGTGCGAGATCCCCATGGTCTGCCTTTGGCAAAAGAATAAGACAGAGAATGCCTGAATACTATAGAGCCCACTCTGACTCGAATGTATAAACGATGCTTACATGCGCATACACGTCCATGTAGGTTAGGGGATTTTATGCGAGTCCGTCGGATGAATCATTGTGACAATGCACTCCATAACTGGTGACGAGGATGGAGCATGTTCAGTCAAGACGTTCATTTCGCTCACTGGCCGGAGATCAGCTCGTAAAATTGCACGAGAAACACGATTTTAAAACATCCGCTGTATTGAAATAAAGGCCAAATTAATGATTGTGTTAACCTACTAGTTATTTGTTACCAGTGTATCATTTTGTACGTTGGTTTTAAATGATACAGGAACATAAAATTATTTTATTCCTTAACAGAATTTGATTGAAAATCGCAGGCGTCTTAACCTAGCTCTAAATTAAGTTGATTGGTAGCTATTTGGTGACCTCTCCTCTCATTTTGATGATTTAAGTTAGGCTTCATTTGATATCCAAGTGAGATATTTGGAGCTTTTGAACATTTGCAACCATCAGAATTACAAAATTCTTGTGAAATGACTTGGCCTGTATGTGTCATTGGGGACGTGCACACGGCTTGGACAAACGGTTTAGAAGGCCCAATGTATGCTGTATACTGGTGTAGTATTTAAAACGTGGACATTATAAATAACCATTTTTAGGCTTATGAATAATTTTGTTTAAATGTGTGTTTTGTATCTATGACAAGAACTTTACAAGAACCGTAAGGTCTAAGGAAATCAGCGACGCAGAAACACGCAGTTGGTTTTAGCAATCGCATATGAGGGAGTGATACAGTTCTGACCCCGAAGTCAAAACTCCGAAACGACGAAGATACAAGCTAAATCAAAATGTATAACCCCAACCCAACCCTAACACCTAAAGAATATTTGGGGTTTAAGATAGCACAGGCCCAGGGATAATTTTTGAACGATTAAAAAAACTGCCAGGTGAATACCGACTTGCTGCCCTTTATAAATTCCAGGGAACGGCGTTATCGATAGAAAAGGAGCATCTGTGTCCAATTAAGGGAAGTAGCCTAGTGCATACTTCACCCCCATAAATGGCACAAACCTACCTCATTACGACCTGTTTTATTGTAAAAGCGAGAAGTCAAACTATAGAGAGGTAAATTAATCTAACAAAATACCCACAAAAAAAAACCTTACACACACCCGTAAAAAAACTCAAGAAACTTTTTCTTATTACCTTGCAAATATCCCTGGGACTTCAGAACAGAAGCACAAAACAACTCAGATTAAGAGGAAGTAAATACTTGCCGTTGATATGCACCAATTATCGACTGACCCATTTATAATGAACAAGAAACTGACGACTAACCCCCCATAGTGCTTCATTAATGAGACTGTCTTATAAATAGGCTACCTCAGTTTAAATTCTGTGATAATTCGTAAAACGTCTCCTTAAAGCTTATCTCCCAAATTTAACGTGACTAAAGAATATTAATCGGATGAGTGGTCTAATTACTAGGAAATTAGTGAATAATATAGTAATACCTATTTCGAGTAATCTTCGTATTGTAGTAGTTGTTCAAAATACGGAATGCAAAATGACTGTGAGCTGTTGTATTGCTCATTACTGCCATAAATCTAAAACAAAGTATTGCAACCATAATTAAATAGGCTACCTTATATACAAATCTTGTGAGAGATGTAGTCACACAACGCAGTATAGTCTACAATGTTTGCATTAGCGATAATGAGTCTGTATGTAAAGATTCAAATAAATCCTTAAGGGAATGGCTCAGCACATGCTTTAAAAGGGATTGTCAGTGGCCCACTCGGTTTTGACACGGGACACGGTGCTGTTTTGATCCGAGTATAGCCTATATGTATTACAGCCTGATGGTTGTCAGATCTTCATAGTTCCTCTCACAGGTTGGCTGTGTATTCCATGTTTTACACGTTATCAGTCGACGTAAGTTTCCCTCCTGAAGGCCCTTGATACATGTTGATTTTTATGAGAACAAAAATGAGTCATTCCTAGTTTAATTTGGTTGTATAAACAAATGTATAGCTAGAATTACATTTCACGAATGGCTCAATCCAAACAGACTGAAATTATATGAAATTATATAGTCTACCATCAATACATGTTTCGTTTAACAGCAATAATGTTTTGACCCTATGACCTAACCTTGGTGAGCAAAGCAATAATGCAAATTACTAAATTCGCATGAATTAATTACATAAACCAGCCTAACGACTAGAGAGGCAGTTAAACATTTAGCATGAGAACGGGAACAATAAGTATAAATGTTAAAATAAATTATATTTAATATAGTACAATATATATTTATTAAAAATCAGATTTTTTTGTGTGAAGTAAACTATTTGAGAGTCCAGCACAAACAATGAAAAAGTCAGAACAATCAAGTATCCGGTCAAAAGGCCCTCTCCCATATTACACAGAACGGCGTGTCTTTTGTACCCTAATAGTGATAAAATCTTACGAGATATAACACATTAGTATCTTTTTAAAAATCCCATATCAATTGTAGGCTACAAGTAAATATATTTTTTGCATTAAAATACTGAATTCAAAGCCAGTTTGGGAAAAAGGCTAGACTTCTCAAAAATGTATATAAAAGTCTCTATTTACTGACAGTTAATATTCTTAGTTCTTGATCGAATGGAGAGTGTATTTTAATGTCAACAATAGCCTTGTAGTAAGTAATTAGCTTATTTATTCTGAAAGCCCATACCTTCTGCATAAAGGACACAATTAGTAGCCTAAACATATAGCACGATCTTCTCAATACTTCTGCAAAAGTCCTTATGGCTGAAATAAATCACAATCAGATTAGTAGAAAACACCTACCTATAAAAATGGAAGTCCATCCAGACAGAAAATATTGTTAAAATGAGAATTGACTACTGATTTATGCAAAATGGGGAAATGTGCCCGTGATCTGGATTCAAATCTTTGACCAAGAAAAAGCCGTCTGAAGTGTCCCTTCCTCGCGCAGAGCTTTCTCACAAATCTTAACAGCCTTTGAAAAAATATAGAGGCTTTTTAATTTATCATGAGTACTTAAGTCTTAATCTAGTCCGGTAAAAACTATTTAGAGTCTAAATGGTATATATAAAGGACACTTGAATGGTTTCTGGTTGTTGAAGATCTATCTGAAGGTAGCGTACGGAGCAAATCCGTCCGAATAGAGTCAACTGCCTCCTCGAGCCTCTATAATCACAAATTTATGGCTGGATGACGCGTCCTCTTCTCCCACAATGGAGCTCAGTGACATTAAACAGAAAATTGATGGAGAGGCGAACGAAATTTAATCTGCTGTCATATCCAGACCATTGCATTTTTGCTTCATTTAATTAGGGGAGAGGGCACGTGTCTCTTGAGCATACCCCAACTCCTTAACACACCTTGAACTATTCTACTTTTTTGCATGTTTGCACCGAACGGGACCTTGGAAAAGATTAGGAGGAAAGCGGCCCCTTTCCTCTGCGTCGTATAGACCTTGGATACTTAATCAGATCCTCTCCACCATATTGGACTTTCCACATGATCGGCAAAAAGAACCAAGCCTACCTTAATCGAACTAAAGTAGCCAGTTTCATGTGGTAAGTTCAGGAAATTAAAATGCATCTCAGACGATTGCGCGAGTCGGTCGTGACCACGCGTGCGAAATTGGCTAGAAAACATCGAAACAACTGCACAGAATATTGATACTTCAAACCGATTTTAACAGTTGTTTTTCAATGTCCCTACGCGTTTTGTAAAGGGTGCAGCTGATAGCCTACAATGCATTCGACAAATCCAATGTGTCCGAGAACAGATGTTATGTAGAGGAGGTAAGAGCAGAACAAGAAACACCACAAACACACGTTCGCTTCAATATGTTGTTTACTTTAAGAACTACAGATTTACCTTGAGGAAACACAGGCAATCCATTACAAAATACATTTGTTGTCCTGAAAGAAAAGCAATGCCCGACTCTTACACACGAGTTATGGTTTACATCCAAAACAGGCTATTTGCCTTGAAAGCGAGGCGTAATTCTCACTCATCCCCGGAGCAAGAATCTGCCCCCACCCCTACCTTTAAGGTCACCGCCCCGGGAATGATGACGTCGGAAAATTAACGCTTTCAGTCCCGTGAGCACTGATCGTTTTAGAGATGCAGGCAAGACTTTTAGATTTACACAAATATATTGATATAGTGCAACTTGTCATGGACTTAAAAGTTAAAGGACCAACTTGCAATGGGTGAATGCTTTAACAGGCGTGCAGTTTAAAGATGCACTCAAAGCAACAACAAAAATACACAAATAAACAAACACTTCTGAGAATATCATTGAGTGATAAATATCATTAAAGTGATGTAGAGGCAGGCTGAGTCTCTTAAAAAATGCATTCAAAATTAACCTAACAGCAAAAGTGACGAAGTTAACTTTCCTCTTCTAATGTGTAGGCCTACAAAACAGTCTTTCATTTACAATATAACCAATCTCGGCAAGAATATTAAAGGGATAGTTCGCCCAAAAATGAAAATTCTGTCTGTATTTACCCACCCTCATGTTGTTCCAACCCCGTAAGACCTTTGTTCATCTTCGGAACACGAATTAAGTTATTTTTGATGGATCACTCCCCCAGTCCATAGGCTTCTTAAGGGATTGAAACTTGCCGGACTCGAAAAGTTATTAAAGACATTGTTAAAATAGTGCAAGTGACTACAGTGGCTCAATCTTAAGTTTATCAAGCAACGAGAACACTTTTTGTGCACAAAAAACAAACAAAAATAACTTTATTTCAACTATTCATTTCCTTCTCTTTAGGCCTCGAGTTTAACAGCGTATGATCTGTTATTGTACATCATATACATCACACACCAGTTTCGGCCAATAGTGAGCCTACGTGTGACGTTTAACTGAGAGGCCCAAAGAGAAGGAAATGAATAGTTGAAATAAGGTTGTTATTTATGTTTGTTTTTGCGCACAAAAAGTGTTCTCCTCGCTTGATAAAGTCAAGATTTAGTCACTTGGACTATTTTAACGATGTCTTTAATAACTTTTCGAGGCCGGCAAGTGTCAATCACTCAAGAAGCCAATGGCCTAGTATGGAGGAGTGATCCAGCTCTAAGATTTCATCAAAAATATCTTAATTTGTGTTCCGAAAATGAACAAATGCCTTACTTGGTTGGAACAACATGAGGGTGAGTAAATATTGACAGAATTTTCATTTTTGGGTGAACTATCCCTTTAAAGAAGGCTGACAGATTAAAGACCGATAAGCTAAAAAAAGGCAAACGAGAGATTAAAAGAAATTTGGGAGATTATACTCAGACTATTAACAAGACTAAGGGTATATGATCTACACTGAAACAATTTTAGGTTTTACAAAAAAACTACTTGTAGTTGTAAATTTAGTAAAACTTACTATACATGGCTTATATGGACGCTCATGTGTTTAAGAATACCATTTCAAATGGGATCAATCAAGGGAGGACAAGAAAAGTCATACTTTTTCATGGACACAAACGTAAACCTACCCTGCTGTACCGTTAAAGACAATATCATTGGGCATGACTGCAATGGCAGAAGTTATAAACAGCATCTGTTTGTGTGGTGAATATTCTTAATGACTGTGTGTTTTGGGCACTTCCTTGTTTGTTGCATAAACATATGTGAATGGTAAGTGTTTGAAGGAGAGAAGCATGGAATAATTAACACTATTGTCTGCACTGAGCAAGCTTCGGGGCAGCTAACAGAAGATTAAAGTGATGGAGCTAAACCTCTCCATATTCATGAAAGCATGAATGATGGTGTCCTGCTAATGCAAACTCCTAACCTCTCTCTTATATGAATGCGTTAATTAAAATTACAGTGAAACTAAACTTCAGATCCATGCTCCTTATTTGTGCACGAAGAGAGTCCTGCAGAGTATAAGTGTCAGAAGATGCAAATCTGTGACTGATACGGGAATGCTTTAATGCATGTTCCATTTATTTCAATTGGAAGGTAATCTAATCAGTCCCTCTGTACAAAGATTTTTCTTGCTCTGCCCTTGTATATTACATATTTGAAACAAAATGTATAAATCTATTTTAAAAATGTCATATAATATAGTAATTTTCATAGGAGAACAAATCCTCATTGGCCTTTCAATCATTCATCCCCTCCAGACCAGCACTGAGATGATGAGATTAAGAGATTAATCAGAATGGTGGATTAAATAAAACACAGGCAAATATCATGAGATTACAAAATATTTCAAAAAACAGGACATGGACTAATGGCAAATTAAATTTAAAGTATACGGTAAAAATAATAATAATAATAAAAATCACTACCAGCTAAAGAAATGCTGATATCAGTCAAATCTGTCCTGGTTTTGAGAGCTTGAAAGAAAAAATCTTCTGTTTTTAAGTACTATATCTACAGACATGCTTTTCTTCATTGGGCCAGCAATGTTGCCTGTGGACAGACCTATCACATGTTAAGGACATATTTCTATCCCCACTGGATAAATCACAGTAAACTTGTCTGTGCTTGGTCCACTGTGATAACAGCTGTTATACACACAAAAAAATAAGACAAATTCCTCCATGAAGCTGCTGACAATCCAATAAATGGAAAGCTTTCTAAAAGATCCATGATTTCCTAAACATTTTAGATTTTTTGATAGTACACTCTAAAAAAATGGTGCTAAATAGCACTAAAAGTGGTTCATTGGCTTGTAATCATAGGGGAACCACTTTATCTTTGTCATATGGTGCTATGTAGAACAATAAGAGGTGCCATAGAGCATGTTAACCACCACAGAGAACCATTGAAGAACCAAACTGGGCTAAACAGGTTCTTAAAATGGTAGTGGTGCTATATAGCACCATGACCACCGCAAAGAACCCCTGAAGAACCTTTTTTTAGAGTGCAGGCTAAAGGCATTCTATTCTGGACAAATGGACAAGGAGCAGGAACTTCCATGTAATTAACCATTGAAAGCAACTCATTGGCCACATAGCTAAAGAAGTGAGTCATGTTTAAATAGGCTAAATATAAGCTAAGTGAATCATCCCTTTGTGAACGGAATTCAGGAGTCAATTCCGAAACAGGATATTGATGATTGACACAGGCCTACTAATTTAGTGATATTTCGACTTCTCACATGTATAAAATATGTGAGACGTTTACCATCATAGTACATTACCAATATAAATAATCTGTTGCTCTTGCAGTCTCGTGCGCAGTTTAAAGACATGCATTCGGACCTCCCCCAGACAGGGTTGTTCTGGGGAACTAGTGGAGAGAAACAGAATCAAAATTTGTAAATGAGTAAAGACAAGTAATATGTGTTTTGTGCTTTCCTTGCACCGTAACCCAAGCTGTCAGGGTCCAAGAATAGAGTGATGTCACTGCTATGTTGCCTGAATCAATTTGGTAAAATACGCGACCCGAGCTACACTATGCAGACTTTCTATAGCTTAATGTTGTTGTCAATACAGTGATTTTTTAGAATGCAGAGAAGAAATATATTGGAGTGTACAGAAAAGTGCTCCAAGAGAAAAGCATATGGCAATGGGCATATTCTAATGTACAAACATTTTTATTTAAAAAACAAACTACAGTACAAAACATTAGTACACTTAGCCTATTGACTACAGTAAACAGCAAAAGTTTATAAAGTAAGGAATCGTATCAGGTCTGTTAATTCCCAGATCCGTATTATTTTTATGAAGAAGAAAATAAAGAGAAATATTCAGTGCAAAATTCACACCAACAAATCACAGTTCCAAATCCACAGCAGCATGACTCGGGCAAGGGTTGATAGATGTGGACAGGATTGAGCAGTGCTCGTTATTTTATCTTTAGATCAGAGCAAAAGGTCTGATTTAAACTCTTGTATACATATGGATGAGGCATTAGATGTAGTACAGAGAGAACGACAAACAGAGACATCCCTTAAAGAGGCATTCAATTTCTTCTTTTTTTTTTTCAGGTTTTTCAAATAAGCTCTTTATTGCAGCTGTTAAATACAGCAGCTGGGAGAAAGATACAAGGACAGTATTGTGACCCTCCCTTTGTATCTGACGCATTTGCTTTTTGCCCTGGATGTTAAAGAAGTTCCCTCACCACATCTGTAGCGCCATCACGTGGCAGGGCAAGCATCTTCTGTGACCCCCCCGAAGCCATGGTTGTTGTTGGGAAGAAGAAAGACAGTTTGTGAGGGCATCAGAACCCAGCTGCAGGGTTGAGGAGAGTGCCACAGTCATCAAGTGATGGAACTGCCCACCCAACAATGAACCATCTCTTTTCCTCCCTCTCCCCACTGTCCCTCGTTCCTTTCTTTTTCGCATTCTGCTGCCTTTTATCAGTCTCTATCTCCAGGCCTTGGGCATCACATTCTTTTTAAAGATGTGCAGAGAGAACGAGACGACCCTGTGTTCACCCTCTGAAACACACCAAGGTCCCAAGACTACTGCTGATTTGATTTTATGAGAGGAATGAACAACTGACTCCATCAGCCACAAAATGAAACAGATTTAAGGAAGAGAATGCGAGAAGCAGAAAGTGAAGAAAAAAAAAATGGTGAAGGGGAGGATTAAATGAGTTTATGGGCCAAGACCTCCTGATCTGTTTGTTGACTTTTACATCACATTCATGCCTCTAATTATATGAATTATTCAATTATCTTGCAGACACCAAAATATATAGATTTTTAAGTCAAGTCAAATTTATTTATATAGAGCTTTTTACAATACAGATTGTTTCAAAGTAGCTTTACAGAGCAGGAAAATAATGCAAAAAAGTTTGTGTCCAGAAGAAAATAGCATCACAGTCCAAGTTCAGTGATGTTTAATTTTTGTTTCAAAAAAGTTATTAATTTAGTTTATATATATATATATATACTTTGTATATAGTTATTAATTTAGTTTATATATATATAACCACTCTGGAGTAAACCGTGATGTCATCGTCCAGATCAGTTCAGTTCTTGTAATAGTGTCAATGCAGGCAGATCAATATTATTTTTGAATATTAAATTAAATGTTAAATTTGATGCCCTCAACTAAGTAAGCCAATGGCAACAAAGATGGAAAAAGTTGAATGATTAAAAGAACAAAAATTGTGTCACAATTTACTCAATGATGTGGTGTTTCAAAAAAGGTCATACAGGTTTAGAACAACATAAGGGTTAACCAATAGCCTAATTATACTGAATTGATTTTTTTTTTTTTTTGGGGGGGGGGGGGGGGGACTGCCCCTTTAAGTGTGCATATGTATAATTGTTAAAGGGATAGTTCACCCAAAAATGAAAATTCTGTCAGTATTCACTCAATCCGTTAATAATCCCTCAAGAAGCCTATATGGACTAGTATGGAGGAGTGAGACAGCTCTCAGATTTCATCAAAAATAGCTTAATACGTCTTCTGAAAATGAACGAAGGTCTTACGGGGTTGGAGCAACATGAGGGTGAGAATGATAGCCACTGACTTCCATTGTATTTTTTGTCAACTGTCTGGTTACCAACAGCCTTCAAAATATCTTATTTTGTGTTCAACAGAAGAAATAAACTCATACAGGTTTGGAATAACATGAGAGAGTAAACTATGCCTTTAACACCAAAATTAGTTTCACATGCATCAAAGAATATGGCTTATTAACAAAATTAGCTCTCATGTGATGCATAATATTATCTACTGATAATGGTTCATGTTGTATCCTCTGCAACAGGTGGCCTCTTCTGTATAGATCAGTTCCAAATCCTGTTGGCTCTTTTATCACCGGACAGCAAGAACACGAGTGATATTTCATAGGGAAGGCTTAAAGGGTGCCCAGACATTGAGTTTTACAAGCTACATGAGCAAACGCCCCCCTTGGCAAAAGGCAATAGTGCTGTTATACACATATTCTAGAGCGCGCACACACACTCAATCACACACACACACACACACACACACACACTGTATCCTGACAATGTTAGCTGGAAATAAAATTTTAGTACCCCTGGTAATGTGCAAGTCGTGCTGAAGACCAGGACAAAACTGAACACACAGACTTAAACACACACACACACATCTTCAGATTACACTTTCATTTCACCTTTCTATTTGTTACAGTCCTATCACTAAATGCTCAGCTCAACCCTAGTGCAACAAGTTTTAGCATGTATACGAGATACAAAAACAAACAGAGGAAAGGGGATTAGTAAATTAACAACATGCATTGATCTACTTGGTAAATTGTACCAATAAAAGTCAAACAATAATTTACAAATAAGGTTTATGCATTTTTAGAGCAAGTCACTAAAAACCCACTGCATTCAAATACAGATCTACTGTCTGATCCTAAAACTTCAAATCAAATCCAAAATGCCTCTCCATTCCCCTCTCTGCACGCGCTGCTGTGTTCTTTATTGCTTTTAAATGGGGCTCCTTACAGACAACAACAGGGGGTCTGCAGCTAGCTCAGGGGTAAATGACAGCCATGTTATGTTTATCAGAGTTAACGTTGGAGATTGCTTCCAAAATTCCAAACATTATTGGCTACTTATTGCACTTTTATGCCGACATGCAGAACTCTCTTTAAAACGGCACCAAAATAAATCTATAAATGAACTTATAGGATGACTTTGGAAAAAGAAATAACTGGATCACAGTATCAAAATAGACAGATAGATAGATAGATAGATAGATAGATAGATAGATAGATAGATAGATAGATAGATAGATAGATAGATAGATAGATAGATAGATAGATAGATAGATAGATAGATAGGAACACTGTCACTCGATTGTCTAGACTAAAGTGGTAGTAATTCGCACATTTAGGGGGAGCACCAAATGTGCGTCAAATGATCAATTGTCATGTAGCTGGTGACAGACGGACTATGAGAAAGGCAGATCAACCCGAAAGTCGAGTAATCACCCCTCTACGGAGTTATCCATTAATTCAGGGTTAAAGTCTATTTGCATTTAGACAAAGAGAGATCGTCCATCCATCACCGAGTCGAGGGTAAAAAGGGAGGGGTAAATAGTTCTCTTGCAAATAAATCTGTTGCCCTCCGGGGTGCGTTTACATAGGTGTGAACTGCGACTGTTGGAAAGCCGAGAGTAATTCATTTGAAATGCGAAACCCCAACTCACAATACTTTCCAAATAGCCCCCCCTCGACTTTTTTTGGTAACACTGTAATTCTCCAGACCTTTACATTATATAATGCAACGTATACATAAACACATAATGTTACGTGCACATAAAACAGTGTAAGAAACCCGATTTTTATGAAAAATTCACATACGCGCGCGCGGGCGCACACGCACTGGCATATATACTGGCTGCATGCACTGATCTGTTGATGACTTCACCATCACTTAATTTATTCTATACGGCATTTTTTCTGATATCCTCATAGTTCCCCTTTTGTTTTTGCCAATCAATAGTCTTAGCTTTCCAAAAAGTAGCCAAGCAGAACATCTGACCAGGGCATTAACCACCATCATGAGCTCTCTGCGTTTGAAAGAGCTCATGTTTTAAGGTGGACACGTTCAGCTCCAACACACTCGGTTTTCTTTTAAACAAAAATAGGCTGGTGCTGAATTTAAATTCCGCTATATATCAATAGGTTTTCATTAGGGAACATTCTGTGCCACGTATGATTGCCCTGATCTATTTGTAGGCATAACTGGATAACATTTATTTCCAAATTATGTTATGTTATCTATAAACGAGCCCGACCCATACCATTCCCTGAATTTCACACAACTTCTCCAACGTTGTGTGTTTTACGAGGTCTAAATAAAAATCGGGCACGACCGGAATGCACATTTAACGTGCCAGTTGTTTGTTTCTATCGAGTCCACGGATCCCCCTTAAATGTGGGCTACGTTTGGTGGGAATTCCTTTTTGCGCGGCTGGCCAAGGGCTCCCTCCCGTAGATCCAGCGGATTCCCCCTCCCCCTATCCACCTCAGCGGCTGGGTTGGGGAGGGGAGATCCCCTTGCACGACTCCTCTACAACCCTGCTACCTAAAGACGCCTGTGATTTTGCGTTAAGAAGAATGGCGCGCCTCCGGTGCTTCAAACCCTGTTGTGGAAATGGACGTTGCGTTTTCTCGATACGTCTAGATCGGTGTTGTGGAATACAACAGCGAGGAAGACTGAGCGGACTGTATCGTCTGGAGCAGATTTCAGTCTTTTCCGAGAGCTGTTACACGTAGTCTTTAAAAAGGCAATGAATGGCACCGCGAGCATGAACGTTCTCCTCTGCGTAACGCTCTCATGTTGTCATGGATGTCGACTATTTGTAAATGTTTCCAAATAGCACTACGAGATCAGAACGCGTTGCAGCATTGCGCGTCATAATGACCAACTAGACACTGGATAATTTGGCGCGAGTTTCGAATGTCGTGCTTGCTTGTTTTCTTCATAGCCTAACTTTACTTGCATTTCGGATTTTAGTTGTACGATAGTGTAATGGTAAAAATAATGGCGACAATGAACAATATTTGGGGAAAAAAGAAGGAAAGAGATTTTGTGTGGTTAAACAAATTCGTCGTTTTCACATCAAGGATGTTTTATATGCATGGGATGTCTCGGAGGTCACATTGCTATTAAGGTGGGATACAGCGGTTTATATATTTAGCCTATATATATAGGCCTAGCCTAAATAATATTACAGGCTGTTTTCAAAAGGACATATATGAATAATTCATTGGGTATCTACTGATTCTTAGAGGACAATTGTTTGGATCATTGCTATTATACACTTTTTTAAAATGCATAATACTTTTTTCGTCTATATAGGCATATTTAGTCTAAAGGCAGATTTAAACATGTTAATTTGTATATGAATGATCAAACCGAATTGTTCTGAAATAACCGTGCGCTATACGTTATATTTTAAATCCACGCATAACGTTATGCAGTTGCGATTCTGACTCAGGATCCGAAAAAGACTTATGGTTATTTATTAGAATAAGTTCTGCTTTCTTTTTTATATCGCGCATGATTTGCATTTTTATTGTATTTTCAGCCTGCTTATTTATTTTACATTTGCACAGCATGTTTTCAGATACAAACTACTGTAATCAGATGTATATTGTTTATTAGTGTGAAAAATAAAAGTAAATAAAATCTTCCTGGTCCTGTACCTGTACCGTATTTTATTTCGACCTATCAATCAATTTAAAAATTACGAGTCATTGTTGCGTGTCTATTAAAATCCCAATACACAGACACGATTTTTTACGTGTTCTTTAAGCAAATCTCGTCTTTAAGTTAACGCTATAAATAAAGAGTTGAATAAGATTTTGTTGGATGAATTTTTAGAAGCACTTGTGAAATGTAGGCTACATTTGGTGTGTGACACAGCGGTCTAAAACTAAAAAGCTTTTTGTGTCTTTGAATCGCCATAATTTAACACAGTTGAACACAGCGTTGTGTGTGTGTGTGTGTGTGTGTGTGTGTGGTGTGTGTTATCAACATGCACAAAAGCAAATCCAATTCAGCATTGCCGTATAGGCCCCAGACAGGCTAAAACATAGTTTTAAACAAGAAAACTACAACCCTATTTTATTTTACGATCTTATCTACTATTTTCTATTTTTCTACATAATTACATGTAAGCTATTTATTTTACCACATGTTTGTTTTATTTTTTTTTACCCATAGGCCTATTGCTTTTTGTAATTGTATGACTATGCTTTTAGCCTATTCGCCTATATATGTTTTTCAATTTGTTTTTCAACTTTTGCATATGTGGGAATGTGAGTTTGATCATATTTTTTTTTTTTACATTTAGCCAATCTGCATGTATTTATGTTTTGTAATTTTGAGATTAACCGTCAGATTGTCGATAAACTGTCGCATAACCGGTTTACCTCGTGCACTGACTTAAGAATAACAAGAATTCAAAAACACAGAAAGAATATATATTTTTCCTCGTTTTTTCTTTCTTTCTGTAGGCCTAACAATAGACGGGGCCCCGCAGCAGTTAGTGACGAGTTTCTGAAGTTAATTCAAACCGACTTGAGCAGAAGGGATTTTTTATGAATACGATGACGGAGCTAGTAGCAGTATATTAGAGGAAAAGACTAAATTTATAATAAATCAAGACAGTCAATTTACGCATTTTTGTGGCAAGGCCCTATTATGGTTAATGGAACATTGTGATTTGCAATTACTCAATCTTTCTAAAAATGTTCACGCCAGACCAACAGCCTGCCTATGACCCAAAGCCTTACTCCGACGACGGCCAGTAGAGGATGAAGGCCAAATAACCAGTTTTTGCTCGATTCTTTTTACAAGACCAAAGACACATCTGTGTTTTGTAGATTTTCCAGATTGACGTGGGTACTTGAGGTATAAAACATTCATTAATTTATGCAGGCTGCTGGCCAGTAGGGCCTCTCATATAGTTCGCGTTATCAGTCTTTTCACTTCACTGACAATAGGCCTACATCTCGCTGCCAACTGTATTTGGGATATGTATTTACAGTGTAAACCCTTTAGAAAAACAAAAGCTATTGGGGGGTTATTTCACATTCGAATCGAATGATGTTTTAAATAAATTCAAATGAGGTGATTTTATACGAAAACCTGAAAGCTACTGTATGGACTCAGGCCATTTTACAATTAGGCATATCCTACCAATGAGTCAATTTTTATTTAGCCTATTTATTTGTTTGGTTGTTTGTTTGTATGCTTGACTGTTAACACGCGTTAAGTTAGCAGAGGAGTTAATGTGTGACATTTTATATGGTCATATAATGTGTTATTATGTAAGCTTAGAGTAATGTAGTTTACCAACGTTCCAACGCTTAAGGCAAAACAATACGAATATTTATGCAATTATGTATTTATATATATTTTTTATTTTATTAATGTCCGTTTTCAAAAAAAAAAAAAAAAAAAATCTGTGGGGAAAATATACGGCCATAGATTAGTTCACTATGCAGATTTATAAATTCTATAAAGTGGATGCGAACATTATGGTCCGCTGAATCATTCAAGACAAATAAACCGTTGTTTGTAAAGTTTAAAAATAGCATTGGTGAGGAGGATTTATAATAACCTTTAATTTTAATAGGATTATAGGAGCCTATACATTATGTAAAGCTCAAATAATTTGTGATAGGCGTCCATCAGTGGACAAACCTTAAACCTTAGATCTGCGTTTTATATTAGTAGCCTAAAAGTTATTTGACCGTGTTACCGTATCACGACAGAATTAAGGTGCATCATCGAAAAACTCCGAAGTCTCTCAAGCAGGAGACTCTCGCCCCCCTGAGGCAGCCTCATACCTTTCCCTTTGTGTCTGAGAACTAAACTATCACTTTAGAAGCCTTCTAAAAGTCATTATGGATTTATAAGAAATGTTGGAGGCCCACTGAAGACAAACAGCTTGCAGCCATTTAAATTGCGTCATAACTTGAAAATCGTCATAACTTGAAAATCGTCAAACACGAAATTGAATAAAGAAAATGCTCATTTGAAAAGTTTGAAAATAGTGACGTATCAATGGAACATTCTTAGTTGTTAAAATCATTTTTAGTTATATTCAGCAAGTTTTCAAGATATTCAACATATAGGCTAAATGTATCATTACAATTGATATATTAATAATAATAATAATAATAATAATATCACATGTGTAAATAATTATATATTTATTTATGCTATATTTTAATTATTTTTAATAACACCAACAGTCATCGCATCAGTTTTTGTAGGCCTATTTTTTATAATATGAATGTTTCTTCCTTTCTTTTTTTCCACATGATAAACTTGTTCTTAAAGTTACAACTTAAACTCTTAAACTCACTGCTTTAGGAACGCTAGCTGAACATTATTAAACGTTTTGAACACCAGAACTCAACGGCTATGAGTCGACAGAATCCACAGGAGAGCCCGTTAAACACAAGTCCAAAGCCGCCGTGCTCATTTAACCAGCTATTAAAGGAAATCCAAATACCTTTCTGGAAACGAGATTCTTTCCTTTGATTATTTTAACTATGGATTTTAAACATTTTTAGAGCAACATGACTTAATTTTACCTTGCATATAACAAACGTAATTTGAAGTCGTTTTTTTTTTTTTTTTTGACAAATAGGGCTTGATTTCAGATTAAATTGCTAATACAGACAATGGCAAACAGATGTTAAAAACATTATAGAATTAACCCAAGCATATTCTTTAGGTAATGAAATAAGTCAAACAAGAAGCATGTCTGTTTTTACGCCTTTTCCCTCACAAATATAATATTTTGTATGACCCTGGCTCTTTCCTGCAAGTTCAGGTTTTTTTTTCACTGTATCAGTCCCGAATCACTCAGTTTTATAACTTTCCCAATTTATTTTCTCTTCTTGTGTGTGTGTGTGTGTGTGTGTGTCTCTCTTTAGTATTCAGTTTCCTGTGGTTGTGCATGGCCAATGAGGATGTGAAGACTGCAGATTCTGATGCAGTGGCCATGATGAATGGTCTTTCACTGTATTGATACAGACTATTGACTGGTGATCAGAGATTGATCTGGGGATTATTTCATGCAATTTTACAATCTTTGTGTGTTTTTTAAGACCCCTACTTTTAATCCCTTTCCAAATGTTTTGACAGCAATAAAAATATTCACGAAACATTGGTGTTGAAGAGTGTTGCTGATCGGAAAATATATTGGAGAATACTGTTTTTAGAAGTACTAGACATTTTGTTTTATATACGATGGACGTATTCTGGCTAGTGGCTATCCATGAACATTTTGATTTGGACTGATTGGAAGCAGAGCAAAAAGTACTTTATCACTTTGTTCATACCGAAACTATCGTTCGCTCCTGTCACGCTTATCATTTCATTTTAAAAAAAAATTGCTAGGGTCAAATCTTGTCTCCATTCTGACAGGTGTCCTGGCCAATGACTGGGCTTCTAGGTGTTTTTTTTTTTTGTCTGCCCTGTTCTGTGTCCTCGCTGAAAACACCCCACAGGCTTGTAAGGTACCAAACATATCCGAAGACTCAATGGTCTTTCTCTGCACTTTGGTCTATCTGCTTTACCTCCAAGGCCCATGGCTATGACTGACAGACACTGATGACAATAGAGATCTCTCTCTTTCTGTCTCTCACTCCCTTAGTCTCTAGCTCTCGCTTTCTCTGTTTGCCTCTCTGAGTGAGGAATGAGTGTTGAATAGGAGGTGCAGGGGGTCTTGGAGCGAAGGGTGGGTGGGGGTAGGGTGGAGCTGGATTGGTGCTTATTTAATTGGCTGTCAGACCTCCTGGAGTTTCAGCATTTCCACAAAATGGGATGAGCCTCCCTCTCCACCCACAACACACATCCACACCCCTGACATCTTTTCAAACTAATGTAATTATGATTCCTGGGGATGTATTACGATACATTGACTCAACATGCATGCACAGAACAGAGAGCAGCACAGCAGAGAATAAAAGTAAACCAGAGTTTGAACCTCTCCACTTAAACTGACTTTTATGTTAAATGACAATACATATTATTTTTATCCAAAGAATCCCCATGAAGCCTCAGTGGATGATTCCTGTGGGAAGACAGCCATCATCTGTGTGTCACAGAACTTGAAATGACTCCCTCAAAATATGGATTGGTCTGTGTGTGTAACTAAATAAGTGGGAGATACAATGTCCATCTGTCTCATAATAAAATAAAATAAATAAATGTTTTTGGCCTCTCATTTATTAATGACTTTTAGAATGCTTGTTTTATATATTTTGCATACAGTATCTAATTCCCAACATCTGAGATACAATTTTTAATTAAAAAAAAATCATAAAACCTTTCAAATAGAGTAGTAGCCTATGGAAACATAACCTTCTAAAACTTTATGAACCAAAACCCCCCTAACCAGACCAAAAAAAGAACAGTAATTGAAAAATGACTTGTTCTTGACTCTTTAATATCAAAAACACAAATTCATAACTAAAAACACAGCCCACTTTTACACATCAATTACGCTTGTTTTGTGTTCAGAAACTTAGCCTGACAGGTCTATATGGCCATGTTCACATAGCAGCAGAATATGGTTGTCAGTCCTATATAAGAGTGATTAATTTTAGTTAAGGCATTCTATAACTGAATTCACGGGCTTCACAACTGAATTTTTGGTAAAGACGCTTGGTGAATGAAATCGTAGAGGGCTACGTTTCTCAAAAGCATCTTGATCATTGTGCACTGTTTATCGTAGAGACCATTGGTGCCAATTATTTATCTTTCACATCACAAACATGTATTTTCATGTGTGGTTTCAATAGCTTGCAAAGACTGATGTGAGATAGATGTGAGTTACTGTAATTCTGTGAAAAATTACTGAATTTTTTTTTATTATTTTTTTTTTAATTATTATTTTATAAATTATATTTAATTTATATATTTTTATTATATATTTATATTATTATATTAAAATTATTATTATTATAAAGTATTATATTTTTTTTAATTATTATTTTTTATGGGCTATAGCCTATACATACACACACACATTTAACATGCATTACTGTTGTGCATCTGCTTCATTTAAGAACAGCTTTTATTCAGTGATTGTGTACTGCTCTTAATTACTACAGCCTCTTTGTGAGGTTCAAGGGACAGAATGACACTTCAGTGATCATTGTTTTACACCGAAAGCTGCGGCAACGTGTGGTGTATTTAGGCTGAGAAATAGCAGTGTTATTGCAGATGACAAGATGGCTGAAAATGAACCCCACATTGTCTTTCGAGACAACAGTTAGCTGATGTTTTTATTATTCACAATGACAGCACAATGCTCTCATTCCGAAGAATCATTAGAATCCACCGCACTACTGAAAAAATTCTAATGACAAAATGCATCATCTCAAGACTTCGTTCTACTATGCAACAAAAGCGGCGCAGTGTTTATCATGATGGGCCTTACATTTCAAAAAATTAACTGTATTTACACAGTAAGATGTAGTTTCGGAAGCAGATGTAGTTTTCTCCAGGTCTTCTGTCTAACAAGGCTTCGGCTCAGATGCTTCCAATAAAGGGCTGAAAAACTCCTGCCTGTAAACCGTTGTGACATATAAGGAGGACAGGTGTGTCTTGCCTATTGGGAGAAAGGATTTCTGGGAGAAGAGTGGGGTCCTTTGAAGGGGGAGAGAGCGGCACAGCGGGGTCCGGCCGAGGTTGAGGTTCTGCTCGATTGTCGTTTCCGTAGCAGAGCAGCTCATACATCATTTTCACGTCTTGGGTTTACTTTACCAATCACTGCGAAAGCTGAGGGCACGATGTGGCTGATACGATTAATGGACGGAGGGCAAGAGGTGGCGCGCATGTGTGTGCACGTGTGTTATGTTGAGGTACCTGTGTGTGTGCGTGCGAGTGGATCACCGGCAGGGACAGGGATAACCAAACCAGATGTTGAGCCAGAGGAAAAGAGGGGTCGAGGAAGGTCATGCGCGCTGTCTTCCTCGTGTCCTTTGAGCCTCAAGTCCCGTCTCAGCTTCTCAGAACTGCACAGACCTGGCGTGTGGAGGACCCCAACGGACACCGCTGTATGTGTGTGGTGTGTCCAGGTTTCCTCGACTGTGAATGCCTTACAGGGGAGAGAGAAAACAAGGAATAAGGCAGTGTATGTGTGTTTAAATATGTGTGCGTCAATCTCAAGGCAGACCTGTCAGCGGGGGTAACCTATGACTGATGAGATCTGAAAGGGTAAGTTTCAGTAAGAGAGATGTTCTAGGAGAGGCCACGAGGGAATTGTATAATGAGTCGAATGGTGAGGCCTGCAACATTCAGTCCCTCTTTTTAAGATTCACACTCACATTACTATAAAGCCCACTGAAGCGAGAGAGAAATGAAAATAAAAATAGCACTTATTGCTTAAATTATGTGTTAAACGATGTGTTCACGTTATGCAAAGAAATATGAGCAAACATCTCATAAAATACATGATGTTCACGTTCATAATTCTATTATTAGAAATCAAACAGGATATTCAAAGAGAAAAATGTTAAGAGGGACTTGATTTTATTCATCAGGAACTGATTGGATATGTTATTTTTATAAAATTCTGATGAGATATATAGACAGCCAAAATTTGCAATATATCCTTCCCCCCCATTTGGCTTCTGAAGAGACAGACACTTTGACGACTCCACCTACTGGTGTAAAAGCACAGTGCAGGCTAAAAAAAAAACACTGGACCACAGTAAGATTGATTGGTTTGTCCCTTTTTACCTGTTTAAACATGCAAATGAATAAGGAGCTCAAATAATAAGAGCAATAATGTAACATGTAGCCTGTAAAATCGTGAAATAAAGTAAAATACAATGCTGATGTATTAGTAGGAATTCTCATTTTACCATCACTTTCTGTAATTTGTCAAGTAAACTTTTTGCAGGTTTTTTTTTTGTTTTTCCTTTGGGGGATTATTAAATGTACAGGTTGTAAATGTATTTTCGTCTGTGCCTGAACTGAGATGATATTGCCACTCCTGTGATGTATAACCCAGGCTCAAGGTTTAGTGGTAAACAGTAACACCTGCTGTATGTATAATTCATACAAGACCCTCTCTCTCTAACACACACACGTAAGCATCTACAAGCCTATGTGGAAGAGGCTTGCAGTGACAAAAACATCTGCAAGAGATTTGTAGAGTGAATTGATACCTAATCATAAATAACATGAACATTTGAAACTCATTTGGTAGGCTGGCTGTGACCTCAGAAGAGTTGAAGGGAGCAGGAGGGTTTGCGTATGGCACAGAGAAGTTTTAGGCATGGAGTTAAGTGACTCTAAATGAGATGGGAGATGAGTGCTGTAACATGTCTGCTGATTGGTACGGGATGCCCTTCCTCACACTGATGAGAGGGATAACCGGACCCGGATACAACGCAAGCCCCCCTTATTAAGCTGAGTTCAAGATTACACAAATTGTAGCTGGGAAAAAAATGAAGAAACTACTCCAATTTTATTACATAGTTAAATGAGACACTTTGCGGTTGGTAAAAATGATTGCATAGATCAGATTTTTCACTTCTTGGTTTTGCCTGCTTCTACACAGTAAACAATAAATATAAAGTTGTAGCTATGCGGAATAGTGAAATATAGTCAGAATTTCAAAATTGTGAAATAGTCACATTTTGAGATTCGAGACTTACAATTTTGAAGTATAAAGTTGCAATTGTAAGACAAAATCACACATGTGAGTTAAAAGAAATGAAGTTGCAACCGTGAGATGTAGTCACATTTTAAAGTAGAATAAAAATTACGATAAAGTTACAGTTAGATTATGGTCACATTTTGAAATATAGCCACAATATGATAAAGTTGCAGTTATGAGAAAAAACTAGGAGACACAAAGTCATAACTGTGAGATGTAGAGTCAACCTTATGAGAAATAATAGTGCAATTGTGAGAGATAAAGTCACAATTACTGTACTCTGTCTCAGTAATAATAAATTACTGGTGCGGAAACACTGTTTACAAGCCTGTCTTGAAGGATAAATTAAAAATTGTATTCGAAGCCCATAAGCATGTTGTATGTCAGTGCGCAGAATACACTTTATGTGACAGACTTGGAAAAAGTACGTGCATTCCAATTTCCAACAAGCTTCCAAGAACTTTTCAAATCTGTGGCTTGTAAAAGGTTGCTTGTTCATACAGTTAGTCAAAACCAGCATGAATGAAACTTGTCAGCAAACACACATTTTTTCCCACAGACACTATTTTTAGCAGTAAAAACACTTCAGCCTCACACATGTGATAGCCGTCTGCCTCTGTAAGCAGTAACACAGCATGTTCCTCGTGTGAAAACAACAGCACGCATTATGCGTGGACAGTAGAAATACCAGTGACCCTTAAACTGCTGAATAATTGCTTGTACGTGATTTGAACTGCACACAGTCATTCAAACAAATTTATGATAGCAAAACGAACCTGATGGAATTTTTTTTCTCACTTTTTGTAATCACTTTATTGTTTTATCTCTCCATAAAACATCACTTGCTTCTGTTGTCGGATCAAAGAGTCTTTAGAGGCCGGTATCTCAGAGGGCATGCAGGCTTGTTTCTGTTGAAATCGGTTCAGCCCAGGTTGGGTGGGTTTAAATATTTTGACACTGGCTTCTTTAATTTGAATCGGCTTGTTTATGTTCTCGCCTCAGCAGAGGTAATCATACAAGAGGAGTCTCTTTGTCCGAATTGCATGTGTTTCTTATCAAGGCAGCCAGGCACAGGCATATTTCCAAACTGCACACAAGGATCCTGTGTGGCCAATGAAAACCCCAGACACTACAGCGCCCCCTACCTGCACCAACTTGTCTGCTTGCAACTCATTAGTCTTGAAGTTTTAATTGTTCTCCGTTACCTTTTAAAGATTATTTTCCTTTCCGAACCACCATTAATTATTCACTGCACGCCCTCTATCAACTCGCTATCGTTTTCTCTCTCTCTCTCAGTGCCTCCCTACCTCTTGTCAGTGTGATTTGCTGTGTTTCTGTCAGTAGCTGACTCAAGGCAGGTGGAGGGGTTTCCATGTGCTTTCCATTTGCCCTGCACTGAAACGGCCACAATTAAAACCAAATGTGCAACCTGTGGCTCGCGCATGCAGCGCCACTTTGACACACAGACGCACGTACTCGCTTGCAAATAGTAGGGCGAACAATAACCATTCAAATTTAGTGCCTCGAAACAAAACGATTGGCTGAACTCTGGACGTCTGTGCGGTACTGCAGTCTCCGAGCAGGAGAGAGCGTAAAAGTTGTTTTGGTCGGGCGCTAGACGTGCGGAGGCCGGGGTGAGCGAGAGGCCAGGCCGGGGTCACCGGCGCATTTCAGTTAAAAAAGGAGATTATGCGGGCAGCTGAAGTTTCTCCACTGCAGCCAGAATGTCTGCTGACCACGCCATGTAGCTTGAGGACATGGAGACTATGATTAGAGCCCTGGTAGGCAGGGCTGGGGTGACTCTGGTAAGGTCGTATATAAGTACACCCACATGTTGTAGAAGTGCAGGTCCTTATACCTTGTGGGCATATGCGCCCCACCTCTGACACCCCGAGGCCTCTCTTCTCTCTGCAGCATGACCTCAGCGAGCTGATAATCATAGGTATTGACAGAACAGGCTCCAACTGCACTAAACACTCCCTGTGGACGAACCGAGCTCTGATTTTCCTTTTGTCCAGATATAGGCTATGGTAGTGGTTATGTATAGCATTGCTTTAGGGTGAGGTTGAATCAATTTTGGGATGTTCAGGGCACAAATGTTCACATTGCTAGTTTCCATAATACTTTTTAATCGATGTGCAACTTACATTTATTAATAATGTTATCCACAGCACCACTACTACAACTGCTCATACTAAGCCTCTAGCCTCAAGTAATAAACTTTGACGCAACTAATTCCTTGCGTTTCAAATAGTGAAGCTTCTAAAAATAGGTATTAAAAAAAAAAAACTTAAAATTGTCCCAGTTTGTGACGCAGACAAGAGTGATACCTCAAATTGTGTGGCTTGTTGAGACGAGTGTGCTATTACTTTTCTCAGACTGATCTCATGAAATGGCTTTATGTATGACACGCCAATTCGTATTGTCATTTTTGGCGCGCTATCAACACGCATTATCGTTTTTTTAGCGTGTTTATGAACGCCGTTGACTTAACATTACATTACTGTATATATAATTATATAATTCAGCCTACCTACCCTAACCACGTCCCTAAACCTACCCGTCACTGGGGTTAATACCATTTATGAGTCTTCCCCTACCAACCTAGGAAAAACAAAATATCGCTCCCTCTACATTTTGCTTCGTTTCACTCAGACATTTAACGGCGTGTACATACACGCGGAATCACTCGGACTTACTTCGAATCACTCGAAATCACTTCGGATTTAATGGCGTAGACATACACACGGATAACACAAAATGCGTGTAGATAACACGCCACTTGACTTGAAAGTGTATGTTTACGCAAAAGTCATGTTTTTCTAAAGAACTAGACTTATGAAGAAGCCAAGTATGACTTTTTTTTCAGAAAATGTAAAAATCTAGTTTAATTTCTGCCAGAGTCTGACCAGACCACCTGTTTCCTCTAATGGAGACAATAAACCTGATCAGAATACTGAGTCACTGCAATGAGACCCAGAACGCTAGTAATTCCCCTTGCAGTCTATCTGTGGGCTTCATCTAATTTCATAAGAGCTAATTAAGCAGTAAAGGAGAGGTGGGTAAAGGGTTAGTTCCTGCGCTTGTGCACAGAGGGGAACAGTTTTATCTCTCCGTGTCCAAGGGCAATGCCACTCCTCTCTCGTGAACACAAAGTGCCACCCACTATGTGCTCTGTGCCCAAATATTTACACTCACTGCAGGAATGACCCCCACCCCACCCCTCTTTTTGATGCGGCTTACAGCTCAAAACTCACTGGAAAATGTGGCTTTGGCACAAAGTCAATGACTCACAGCAAATAAGCAGCACCATTACAGAAAATAAAGAGCAGCGCTGTTGTTTCAGGACCTTGTGCACAAATGGTCAGGAGGATGTAATGACAAAGGGAAGACATGGCTTTATTCCTCAACCACTTTCCTCTGTCCACACCACTGCATCCCCTACAGCCGCCAAACACATCAATCGCATGCCCCTCTTTTTTCATTTATCTGAAAAAAGGCATGAATTACGGAGCTAAATTTCAGAGAGAGAAGAAAGCAAAGGAGTAGACATGGAAGAGAAATATCCCCTTGAAAGTGCACGCAGGCAGGGCACAAGGAGCTCACAAAGACTGCCCTTGATCAGACCAGTGTAAGAACAAAGGCGAGATTGTGGGGACAGTGAAGGCTTTCATGTGGATAGCCACTGTCTGTGTGCAGGCCTCACTCATGTGCAGGCGGACACAAAACCCGGGCCATTCACAACACACAAGTGGCAACCAAAAAATACAGCACGTACAAAAGCCCCCAAAAGTATCTGGACACTTGGGCTTCACTTGCATGAAAATACTTTGCATATTCACAAAATATCAACCAAGTGACATCTATTTAAAGTCATCTCTGATTAATATATATATATATATATATATATATATACATATATTGATATATATATGAAGAGTTCAGATGCAAAAGCCTCTAAATGCCATTTGAAATTTTCTTCTTTAATGATGATTTTTATCAAACTTTTATATTTAAGTTCAGTAATTTCACTTAAATAACAATTAATAGGTAATTATCATTGCCATTTAAGTGAAATTACTGAACTTAAATATACAAGTTTGATAAAAATCGTCATTAAAGAAGAAAATTTCAAATGGCATTTAGAGGCTTTTGCATCTGAACTCTTCATATATATATATACATATATATGCTGAGTATTGCAAGAAAAATATCACGGCTGGTGGGCACATAAAAAATACATTAAAAAATATCACGCATAAATCAAATGTGTATGGCCATTTATCACCACAGCAGATACTTTGTTCGAAGCTATACCGTAGCTTATATAATATATATAGTGTATGTACTGTATGTATATAAATGCCACAAATGTTCTCTGTGCTATGAGAATATAAAAGGCAGACTGTGAACTAATAACTGTTTAGATTTATGTGTGATTATATTTACATATGCTGGCTTTCGACATGAAATAAAAAATAGTGTGTTTCCAGGGCCCAACTGTGCAGTGAAGCCCTTACTTATGGCTATTTAAGAAGACATTTCCTGTTTAGAACAGGATAATGTGTTTCTCTTTGGCCCGAACCTGCGGCTCTTGCCAGCAGCTGCTCTGTGGTGATCCTCACGCATTTCTGCGCCACAGAACGAAGGAGGAGGAGGAGGAAACGGGGCAATAAAACGTGAGGGTCTGAGATTCCAGAGGAGTCGGAGCAAGTGTGACACACTTTCTCTGGGTGAGTGTGTAGTGTACCTGTCGGTATTTGTTTGTGTTTGAGTGCAAGTATGTGTGTGTGGTGAGTGAGTGTGTGTGTGTTCCTGAGCATGTGTTCGTGAAGGCTGAGTTAGAAGCAGATGCAGAGATAATGGATGGATGTTGATTCTACACTGTCACCACTGTATGGCCATTTGGAGCCATTAAAAATCCCCAAAGTCTCCTTGATTCCTGTTCACTTCAGCTGCTGTGCTCCTTCTGAATTGCATGTGTGCATTTATGCATACGTGTATGTGCCTATTAGATCTGACAAAATGATCAAAAAGGAAAACCATGCTGGAAAGCAGAGAGACACTGAATATGAAAAATACATAGAAGTTTCTGGGTAGTTCCTCTAGGCTAGAGGGCTTGTTTTATGAAGCGATTTTTATCCAAAAAAAAAAAAAAATGAAAGAAGAAAAGATTCATCTTCAAACTGCCCCATTAGCTTGTTATAATCCTATATATATATATATATATATATATATATATATATATACACACACACACACACACACAAACAATATATAAAAACAGATTTGTCTGGTGAGCACATAAAAATACATATCACGTGTAAAAGATAAGATGATATGGCCGTTTATCATCAGAACAGTAAAAGTTAGGTACTTAGTTTGTTCTTATAAATATGATTTATATAACATCACAATATAACATAATAAGAACAATTCCGTTAGAACAGGTTTCCGTTGCTAATTCAAAAACGTCACGTTAGCAATGACGGTTTGGTCATTTTTGAGGCGCAAATATCTAAGCAATTGTGTGATGTTGCTTGTTTTATATAACAGTTCCATTAAACATGAAGATAATATTGTGTAACTTACTGTCCAAACGTCTTTCAATTCGCCGTCAATACTCGTCTTAAAAACAAAAACAACAGTAGAGCAAAGCAGTAGCAGTGGCGTTTCGTTGCTGGGGTGATTCTGTCTTTTCGAATGAATCGGTTCAAAGAATGATTCAATGAATCACCCGTAGACCTTTTCTGAATTCGGAACCGCATTCAATCAAACTACTCTTACTATTTCTGCCATAGAGAGGTATGTTAAAAATAAATAAATAAATAAATAAAGAATAGTATGCGATTCCGTATTCATTAAGTCATTTGTGTCTATTTTTCAATGAATCAGCTTAATGAACAAATCGGCTGAATGAATGATTCCAAAAACCAGACACCTGCTGCCACCTAAAGGCGTATCGATACTATTTACATGCAGAAAGAGTTATACACTTTTTGTATTTATCTTAATATTATAGCATTGTTTGACAAGTAGCCTATTGTCAAAGTAAACTGACATAATACACATTAAAGCAGTAAGAATTGTCTTTATGCACAGCTGCACTTCTTCCTGAACTTCAGCCAGCTACTTGTTTCCTGTCTGCCATTATTGGACAAATTGATCAATTCAGGTGTGTCTGACCTCAGCAGTCACGGCAAAAATAATCAGACACACCTGGATTAATCAGTTTGTCCAATAATGGTAGACAGGAAACAAGGAGCTGGCTGAAGTTCAGGAAGTAGAGCCATAAAGCCAATTGCCTCCATAACTCAGATCATTCCACCAGATCATTTTTTTGTAAAATGTATTGTGTAATGCAATTTTTGAAAATATATATTTGCCATGTAAAATATGTTTGGTAATATAATAATAAGATATAATGTCTGAAAAGTGGCTATAGGAACATCTCCTCAATAATAAATGACAACATTTCAAAAGATTCTCTATAATATGCAGCACACATTCACTTCCCTGGAAGAGAGGAGCCTTATAAAGCTATACACTGTTGATGGAGAAGAGAGAGAGAGATTATGGGGTCATGGTCCATAAAAAGGGGGGTGGGGATTATTCGAAAGAGTGAAAACGGGTGAGGAAAGGGGGGTATTCCTGTACCCCATCTGTCCCCCTCAGTCACTGTGAGGAATATACGTGGCCAGGGATGGGGTCAATCAGAGGGCAGGGGCTGGGTAGCTCACTTGCTGCATGTGAAGCCATGAAAGTCATCTAAAAGAGATTCATTAGTAATGTTAGGGGAGCAATGCTGTACCCCACTAATTCCTCAGCAGCTGTGAGCCACGCATCTGGTCTGAGCACTGTGCCTGCGATTGGCTGTGTTTCAGTGGGAGGGGCAGAAGAGGGAGGGTCCACAAAAAAAAGATCTATGATCTATGCTTTTCTCTTTTAAGGCACTGAGCTGCCACTGTCTCCTCTCTTTTTACCATGAGGGATATAATTAGTGAGAAACGGCCGACACAGATCTCTCAAAGAATTATAGAGAGACCCGAAAGTGGAATAGAAATATTTCCAGAGGCATGCGGTGGCCGTTGCTTGTGTAAACTGAGGCCAAATCAAAGCATTTATGGAGTAATATATTATATTTAGAATTCACTTTCATCAAGCAAGTCCTAAATGATCCGTTAGTTTTACAGAAACCTAAAACCAGCTCAATCACTCCCCACTGCCACACAGAAATGAGGTGCCTTCTTTCTCAGAGTCCGCACAGACCCACCTACCAAGACCGTATATCAAAAAATCAGTCAAGTGTCGGCATTCGCACATAAAAATGTCTCAAAAAAGGATTTTAATTAGAGGAGCTCGACGGGAGCCTACTCAGGGGCCCTTTCTGTGCCCGTCGCATGTAACAGGCCTGGCCATTGACTGGCCCTGCATCCCCCGTGGCTGATATATGGCGGGCTTGTATGAGGATGGCTGTGCATAACTTTGAGAGGAGAGGCTACACAGATCAGCCCATCAGCGCAACTCTTGTCACCCTCCTTTTTTATGAGTCTGAGGTGTTTTTTTTTTCTTGTGTAAAGATTTATGACAAGTTTTTTTCGCTGCTATTTCATGGGTGTTTGAGAGGGGTTAGTTAAGCCCAATTCAACATGAAGAGCTGATTGAGTTGTACCAATAGACGCTACTGTAGTTGGCAGTCACGGGGGGAGGGATGGGTCGGGTGCAGAAAAAGACGGAAGGAACGAGGCAGAGGAATGTCTTAGGCCTGTAAAATAGCCACCTCTCAAGCCGAGACTCTCACCATGTTTGGGTGGAGAGCAGTTTTTAATGGGGAAAGACAATTTGGCGCTCTTTCTGAAAGACTGACTTTCAGTGAGTGCTTCACAGGCAACCAGCGTCTGTACACATGTGGTCAGACAACTGATAAATGGACAGGACAACTAATCTGAAAGGAAAACATTCTCACTTTAATTACCCCCTATCTTTAAGCTGTGTGAAAACCGAAATTACAGCTGTCAGGCCAAGTAAATACTGAATGCACAGTTTTTCCCTTCACAATTGCCATCTTGTGTGTTTGAGTGTGTTTGAGAGAGCTTCGCCCCAAGTCGTAATAGCAGTATCTGTAACGTAGAGAGATTTAGTCGTTCTAATGGTGTAAATGTCATTCTGACACTTTTACTGTCCACATGCACATGCCAAAGAGCTGCCTGTGCATGTGTTACTGCGGGAAAAATTCCCAGCAATGTTGCTGACCCCCACGCAGTGACGCGCCGATGTGTCTGAGGCCGTGTTCTGCTTATTTAACAAGAAATATCCATGAAACAATGAACACTGTTTTCAAGCACCAGCTAATATTCTGTGTCATCTCCCAAATGTTCTCCCTAAAGCGGAGTTGTAACCACCAAAGACATTGAAGGGGTCACGTCTTCCCTGATATTTTCCTCAATGATGAATTCTTAAACTGTCACCTGCAATCTTGAATTTGGCATTTGGTAAAACAATATACACTAAATACACAGTAGCCTATATATGAAGAGTTCAGATGCAAAAGCCTCTACATGCCATTTGAAATGTTCTTCTTTAATGATGATTTTTATCAAACTTGTATATTTAAGTTAAGTAATTTCACTTAAATAACAATTAATAGGTAATTATCATTGCCATTTAAGTGAAATCACTGAACTTAAGCTTGATAAAAATGATCATTCTAGAAGAAAATTTCAAATGGCACTTAGAGGCTTTTGCATCTGAACTCTTCATATATATGATGGGTTTAACTATTTAGTCAATTAATTCAGTGTTTGTGCTTTTTGTTATTTTATTTACTTTATCAACAGGATTATGACAAATTCAGTACTGAAGAATTGGTTCCCTTTCAATCGCACATCTACAGGAATGACAGGAAGCCTAATTTACTGAATTGAAATTCAACACATGCATTTTGGGAAATTAAGCGTTGTCCCACCCTAAAACTAATTTATTACATATAAATTAATTTATTAAAAATATCTACTTCTATAATGTAAAAAGTGATCAGCTGGCAACTTAAAAAAAATGTAAGAAAACCAGTTGTCTTAACATTCAAAAATTTAAGTATCTATCTATCTATCTAAACAAACTTCAATGATTTTTAAAACTTTTTTCAAAACTTTCAAACAATATTTTAAATGTTGCCATTTTAAACCAACAACATTTGATTTAAAAAAAAATCAATTCATTTGAATTGTACTGATTAAAATTCAAATTGCAAATCTGCATCCTTTTTGCTACTTCATTGCAAAGTCAGTTGAATTTGAATTTTTTTTCAATTCAGTTCTGAATTTAAAACACACCAACATGAATTTGAAATAGATTTGAAACTCATGATTTGCTTTAGCAAATCATATTAAAACAGGTGACACTGCTGTTTAGAATCCTTAGTAAACCATTGATTGGTGACTACAAGCGTTGACAGATTATTGGCACAGGAACAGGTATTTGTTTCTTTTGCTGAATCAGTCCTTAATTTCAACCAGGCTCCCATTATAAATAGGTCCGACCTTTGGTTGAACGGTTGATTGAGGCATACCATTCTCATTGCACAAAAAAACATCTTTTGTCCCTTTTATTCACTATTATCAACATAATGGTCGTTATCTGCAGCCTTTAGCAAAGCTGATGGTTAATAGAGAGGGCTTTAATAGATTTTAGGAGGACAAAGGTAGGCAATGTTTAGCTGCACATGTCAGTCTTTTTGTGTGCAGGGAGAGTTTGCATTAAAAACCTCATTCAAGACTGGTTGATGTGTAATTAAATGTGATTACAGCCGCAGTCTGTGTGTGTCCTTTCTGAGGTCACTTGCACACACACATACACACATAAAGCGCTGCAACACTCCGTCGCCAGGTTTCATCCCCCTTCCTTGGCTTCCTGAGGAGCCTGTGACTTTGGTGGCTGATGGGAAATTTTGTGCATGCCTGAGCTCACAAAGGCTCTCTTTCAGCTGCATGCATGCTTGACCTCTTGCAGTTCATCGCCCCGCTTTGTGCTCCCGTGACCTGGCGCTGACCAGGGGTTTCCCCTGGAGGTCAGCGGTTCAATCGG
Organism: Pimephales promelas; assembly: GCF_016745375.1. The sequence continues at coordinate 15,696,933 of NW_024121122.1, forward strand.
GTGCCTGTGTCTAATTTCTCGCTGGCTACAGAATCTCTCTCCCCCCGCTGCCAAATCTGCCCAGCAATCTGCCCACAGTCTCCCCTTCTGCTGCTTGGGCCTAATTCCAATCTTCAGGGATTAGGTGTGGAGTGACAAGACCCTCGGGCCAATAGGCTGACTTGTCAGTTAGGTTCGAAGGCCAATGGTACACAATAGCCAGACTTTTCCTGTCTCCTACCTAAAACCAGCCCCCTAAAACAACACACTAAAATCCCCTCCCAGGAGAGCATATGCCTATCTGGGGCACGCTGGTCCCCAATCTCTCCTCCAAAAACACTAGCAACAGAAAAGAAGCCTATGTTGCCCGGAATCCGCGGAGCTCCTGTTGCAGATCAACATCCCCAGTTCCTGTTTCCCTTTCCTGCCCAAATCTCTGTCCAAATGAAACAACACCGTGTTTCGTCTGTGTAGGTGCTGTTGACAGACAGAGCCATTGATGTGATCTCTGCATGCATAAAACCTACACACCGCGTGTCAAAGTAAAGCATTGCGGGACTCAGAGATATTGCAGGTGTTGGTTACTTTTAAAAACCAAACGAACAAACCGTCAATTTACAATTTCAGTTATATTTGTCAAATGAAAGTGAATCTGACTTACGCTGTAGGCAACATGTACCTCCACTCCTGGCCACCGGAGGCAGCAAGGCGCACTAGTGTCTTTGGGAACGCCACACTGGCAGCACTGCGCGTACGGTACTTCCTGGTTACAGATTGTGGAAACAACTTTTTTGTGCCTATTTCGGGAAATATCTTTCTAAATATTTGCTGACTCCCTTTTAACTTTATTCAGACGGCATAGATATCACCGGACGTTTTTTCATATTTGTTTTAAAACAGTTATGGACCGATGGTGACATAGAAATGAATGACTGATTGGAAAAGTGTGGACGTGGTATGTAAACAAGCTTTTTTATAGCATCCTCAGTTCTGTGATGGGAAACTTTCTGGACTGTTAATGTGGTTAGTTATGAGAAATGTTAATTGTTGCAAGATAAATAGCATATTAAATTGGTAAATTTGATATATCGTTCCTATAGAACAACTATGTGTTACTGTAACGTTATAGTATTCCCTCAGTGTTATACAAACTGTCACGTGAACTCTTAATATTAATCTGCTAGACTGAAGTGTTTATTTTCTCCACTGATTTAAGATAAACGCAAATACTGCATATTTTTTGTGTATACTCTATGCAGACATTCTGCCATTTGTCATTTTATTGTAAACTGACCCCCCAACAAAATCTTCCTACAAAAATAACCAATCAACATGTTCCATGAGTTGCTTAAAGATACTCAAAGTGCTTCTGACAACACAACTGTTGCCATATGGCAAGCAAACCAAAAACACATTTGACAATTACACTTGCTGTTTGTAATCAGTGCAGCAATTAGATAGATGCCATTGTTAATGTTTTCAAGGAATCAGGTTAGTTGAACTTGTCTGTAGACCAACAATAGAAACATTTATTCAAAGTATTCCAGGTGTCATAATGTGATGATCTGCTTTCCTTTAGCATGGAAGGGAATCTCTTCTAAATTTTAACATCTTTTCTAGATTTCAGAGATTATTTGTATAGAGTTGTTTTTATTAGTATATAGTATATAATTTATTAAAGTATATTAGTTTATTAGTATAACATTTGTATATATATGCTTTGATTTGCATTGATTACTGTTTAAGAAACTGTTTGCATATTATTCTTCTGCCATACAGGATAAAAATGAATTCTGAATAAGTAAGGAATTTATTTAATCTCTCAAAATCAGTAAGGGTGAATGTGATAATGCTGATGTCTCTGTTTTCTTCTGTGTCTCCACAGAGCATCATAGCGAATAGTTAAAGGACATCTGTGTCAACCCACTTATCTTAATTAAACCTTAAGGCAGTGTAGAATCACCACACGTACCCGTCTGGACATTAGAGATCTCAGCTGTCTGAGAGCCAAAAATGACTGCTTCAAATTCGGGTCTGATCATGAACGTTGTAAACAGCATTGTGGGTGTGAGTGTCTTGACGATGCCCTTCTGCTTCAAACAGGTAAACACATGGTTAAAGGGGTTATGGAAAATTGTGCTGTGCAGTTTTGTTTGCTGATAGGAGGATTCCATTTGATTAGGTCTGCCAAATGCACTTACTGTGGTTTACACACAACTTTGCTGGTTAATAATCTGTAAGCTGAGCGAATCAGAAATTGATAAGCTGCAATTTTAGTTTGTCCACACTATTTTGTATCAGTACAGGAATCAGTGTAACCATGTGACTTTGATTTTAAACATGTAGGAATGTGTTCATCTATCATCTATCTATTATAGAAATTTTTCTTTTTCATTCTCTCTGCAGTGCGGAATTGTGTTGGGCACATTGTTGTTGTTCTTCTGTTCGTGGATGACCCACCAGTCCTGCATGTTTCTAGTCCACTCAGCTAGTAACACCAAACGCAGGACTTATGCTGGACTAGGTGAGAGTGAACAAAATCAACAAACACACAGAGGTTGCATTCATTTTCCATCATTTACCAAATAACAATGTTTTAGAATGTCCTACGTGTTGATTACTGTGGAATAATTCAGTTAAAGGGATAGTTCATTCATTCAAAAATTCTGTCATTAATTACTCACCCTCATGTGGTTCCAAACCCATAAGACTTTTGTTCATCTTCAGAAACACAGATGAAGATATTTTTGATGAAAAAAGAGCGTTCTGTCCCTCCATAAACAATTATGCAACTAGCACTTTGACACTTCTAAAGGTTCATTAAGAGATTGTAAAACAAATCCATATGAGTGGTTTAGTCCAAATTTCCTGTAGAGACTCACTCGATCGTTTTATATGATGAACTGATTGAATTTAGGCTTTTATTTTACTTAATTTACTTCTTTGCTGAAAATTAGGAGATTATTAAACATTATTAAACTATCATGAAATGAAATGCATTTACAAAGTTTGAAATGGCAACTAAAACAAAATACCTAACTTTATCAATGCAAGTGAATCAAACAAAATAGGCCTTTTAATTGATATAGTTTCACAAAAGCTAAACCTACAACTCATCATCGCTAATGCAGATTGAAAGATCTCCTGACACAGCAGTGTTTGTACAACATTTATTGTCATAAGGGGAGAAAAATAATAATAATATTAATAATTTTAATTGATATAGTTTTAATTTTAATAGATATAGGCCTTTTAATTGATATAGTTTCACAAAAGCTAAACCTACAACTCATCATCGCTAACGCAGATTGAAAGATCTCCTGACACAGCAGTGTTTGTACAACATTTATTGTCATAAGGGGAGAAAAATAATAATAATAATAAAATTACTTTTACAAGACACTTTTGGAAGAAACTTCATTTTTTGATTTTGGTTTTGGAATTTGCCAAACTTTTTCTCTCTATATCTTCCTTTCCAGCTTTTCATGCTTATGGAAAACCAGGCAAAGCACTTGTGGAATTGAGGTAAGATGCTTTTGTGGAGATTTAACTTTTTTAGCTTCAGCCTCATAAATGAAGTAAGGTCTAATTATTTGTATTTTCTACTTATCTTCTCTCTCTTTTCAGCATGATTGGACTCATGCTGGGGACATGCATTGCTTTCTATGTCGTCATCGCAGATCTGGGGTCCAACTTCTTTGCTCAGCTACTTGGGCTGCAGGTGAGAAATAACCTTTCTACTAAAATTAGTTAAACTCCTGTTGCTACTTCAAAATCAATCAATTGTTGATACGACGTTCCCTGAACTGATCATTGCCCTTGTTCACAATCCTCCTGTAATGATAAATTCAAAGGCCGCTATCTATAAAAAGTGCTGAGCTAATAAAAACAGAACACTTCATAGACTTTTTATTACTCTAGAGTAGATTAGATCACAGTTTCTGTGTGAAAATGTTTTTTTTATCACATGTTATCACACCAGGTGAATTGAGAAATATTACTGGCCATGAATATATCTTACTACTGGTCGAATGATATATCAACCTTATATTGGCCTTCGACCACCCTGCTCTCTAAGATATCGCCATTTGCCATCAAAAAACATAATATCGGTCCATCACTAGTAATTTCATTTTATATATATTTACGGTTTGGTTGCCCTGACTGTTGCCAGTAACTGCTTTTCCTTTTGCTTTTTCAGGTGACACGTAGCTTCCGTATCGTGTTACTGATCTCAGTCTCGCTGTTAGTCGTACTACCTCTCAGCTTGCAGAGAAACATGATGTCATCCATCCAGTCATTCTCAGCCATGGCACTGATCTTCTACACACTCTTCATGTTCACGGTGAGTCGTTCCCCTTTCCACCGTTCCAAACTCCAACCCTGTAAAATGTAATATCAGATCTCATCAGAATAAATATATATATATATATATATATACTGTATATATATATACTGTATATATATATATATATATATATATATATATTTCACTCACCTAAAGGATTATTAGGAACACCTGTTCAATTTCTCATTAATGCAATTATCTAATCAACCAATCACATGGCAGTTGCTTCAGAGCGTGGCGTGGTAGTTGGTGCCAGACAGGCCGGTCTGAGTATTTCACAATCTGCTCAGTTACTGGGATTTTCACACACAACCATTTCTAGGGTTTACAAAGAATAGTTTGAAAAAGGAAAAACATCCAGTATATGGCAGTCCTGTAGGCGAAAATGCCTTGTTGATGCTAGAGGTCAGAGGAGAATGGGCCGACTGATTCAAGCTGATAGAAGAGCAACTTTGACTGAAATAACCACTCGTTACAACCGGGGTGTGCAGCAAAGCATTTGTGAAGCCACAACACGCATAACCTTGAGGCGGATGGGCTACAACAGCAGAAGACCCCACCGGGTACCACTCATCTCCACTACAAATAGGAAAAAGAGGCTACAATTTGCAAGAGCTCACCAAAATTGGACCGTTGAAGACTGGAAAAATGTTGTCTGGTCTGATGAGTCTCGATTTCTGTTGAGACATTCAGATGGTAGAGTCAGAATTTGGCGTAAACCGAATGAGAACATGGATCCATCATTCCTTACCTCTGTGCAATGGTGCCATGCCTTACCCAATGGTGTGGGGGATGTTTTCTTGGCACACTTTAGGCCACTTAGTGCCAATTGGGCGTTGTTTAAATGCCACGGCCTATCTGAGCATTGTTTCTGACCATGTCCATCCCTTTATGGCCACCATGTACCCTTCCTCTGATGGCTACTTCCAGCAGGATAATGCATCATGTCACAAAGAACATTGCTTGGACATGACAATGAGTTCACTGTACTAAAATGGCCCCCACAGTCACCAGGTCTCAACCCAATAGAGCATCTTTGGGATGTGGTGGAACGGGAGCTTTGTGCCCTGGATGTGCATCCCACAAATCTCCATCAACTGCAAGATGCTTTCCAATCAATATGGGCCAACATTTCTAAAGAATGCTTTCAGCACCTTGTTGAATCAATACCACCTAGAATTAAGGCAGTTTTGAAGGCGTAAGGGGGTCAAACACAGTATTAGTATGGTGTTCCTGATAATCCTTTAGGTGAGTGTGTATATATGAATATATATATATATATATATATATATATACAGTATATATATATATATATATATATATATATATATCGAATTGACAAGAGGAAGTAAAGGAGTTATTTGATCTTGATTTCTCATAAAAATCATAAAAAGGATTGTAAAGTGTAAGAACTTCAAATTACAGCTGCTTATTATGGTTGCTTTAAGGAAATGTTTTTGAAAGTCACTTTAATGATGTAGTGTATTAAGTATGTGTGAAATTCATTTATAGCTTTTTTTTTTAATTAAAAATGTATGTTTCTTTTGAGAAGTTCAATGTGGCAATTGGCTGATTTTAGTGAATACAATGTGAGTATGCATCACCATGGCAGCAGGACTTCAATACCTGTGGATTTTTTGGAAGCTTAAAAGTGAAGCATAAGCTCTTAAAGTACTAAAGTCAGCCGTCCCAGAACATTATACAACCGGTTGAGAACAGTTTTTAAATCAAATTCGATGAACATTCAATGTAAAAAGTTTCGAGTTATATACAGTGTATAATTGCTGTGATCATATTGAAATTCTGTAATTTAAACTGTACGTATACTTTTGAGAAATGTAAAACAAATTACCTTAAAATGAATAAGAAAGAAGATTCTGCATTATAGGTCAGTAATTAAATGTAATATTGATGATAAATTATTTTATTGATCATAAATGTGTATTGATCAACCTTTTTGTAAATATGGTCAGACGTTCTTTCTTCCATTGAAGTTCAGGTTCAGGTTTTATGCAGGATTTCACTTGAAATGTGTTGATAATTTCATTTGTTATAATAAAATGACAAAAAGGTATTTTCCTCACAACATAGAAGCACTAATGGTTACTAAAGGTCCTGATATCAAAATTTTTGACCCAACTTTATGTAATCTGAATATTTTATAGACCATTTTGCAAGATGTAAACAACACTGGTCCAGAAACACTTCCTGTTTCAGTTTGTAACTGTTTTCTTTATTTCACATGTAAAGAAAACATCTTAAAGATGTTTGTTTAACTTTTTGATTCAGTTTTATATGTTCTGTTGGTTGTATTTTATCCCAGCTTTTATGTAGTGTTAAAAAACTGAAACAGGAAGTGCTTCTGGACCAGTGTTGTTTACATCTTGCAAAATGGTCTGTAACACTGATATTGCAAACGTGGATGTTCCTGGAGTTTTCTAGTCTATTGCATCACAGTGTAATCACCTCAACAGTTTAAATACCTTTTATCCAGCTCCACGGTGTATCCCCCCCAACCTAATTTATTAGTCTAGCATTTAACCAATTATGTGTCTTCCCTCTGCCCCCATCTCAACCTCTGCCCCGCCCCCATTCCTGATGCTGACTTCTGACTGACCATCTGATGCTCCGGCCTATAGATAGTGTTGTCGTCTCTGCGTTACGGAATAATCAGTGGCTCCTGGGTGGAGCAAGTCCATCTGTGGCGCTTCAAGGGTGTCATACAGTGTCTGCCAATAATCGCCACCACCTTCTGCTGCCACCCGTAAGTAATCTGCCCCAGAGAATGGACCACTCCACTGCCATGGTCATGGATTCAGCTACATTACCCAAAACCCCCTTCCTCCTCTGTCCACCTTCATCCAATCCAAAGCTCTGTTTGTCGGCGCTGTCTGGTTCCGGGTATTTTTGTTTGTGTCTTTATTTGTGTGTGAGAGGTTAGTGCGTTCGAGGCAGAATTCATGAATTGTGGGTCGTCAGAGTTGTCTTGACTCTTTGGTAATACCCAGAGTCCCCTGATATATTCCCGCTTGATTTATACACTCTGACTGGGTAAGCGGATCTGATAGGGTTGGGATTGGTGGTGATCCTGATGGTTACACGGGCTGGCGCTTTTGATTTTGAAAGTTGCTGCGAATGTTTTCTGCAAACGTGTGCAGCAATCAGATTTTATCCTTCAAGACTGTTCTGCATGAAAGTAGAACGTTTTCCTGTTCTTTAGAGATGAACTCGTATTGAAAGTCATGTGTGTTTTGATCCGTACAATTTGTTGCACCTTTAGTTGTTTCAATACATTTTTTTTTGTTTCTCCCCTTAAAGAATAGCTCACTCAAAAATGAAAATTCTGTAATGATTTACTCACCATAATATTGTTCTAAATCTGATTACTTTCTTTCTTCCATGATAAAAGGAATAAGTCTGCGCTGTTTTGATGTTTTTAAGCTTCTAAAAGGATGGAAAAACCATAAAAGTGGTCCATACAACTAATGCGCTGTTCTGAACCCGTGTGATAGCTTTGTGTGAGAAGCAGTTTGGGGTCAGTAAGATATTTTTAAAAAGAAATGAATACTTTTATTCATCAAGGATGCATTAAATTGACCAAAAGTGATAATAAAGGGCTTTTTAAAAATTATTTTTCAAATAAACGTTATTGTGAATGAAACTGTATCACGGTTTCCACAAAAATATGAACTTGAAAATAATATGAAATGTTACCTGAGTAATTGCTGCTAAAAATTCTGTTTTTCCATCACAGGAATAAATGACATTTTAAAATATATTCAAATAGAAAACAAATTGCAATACTATTCCACAATATTTCTGCTTTTACTGTATTTTTGATCCAATAAATGTAGCTTTGTTGAGCATAAGAAGCTTTTTGAGTATTGTAGTTTTAAAATACTTGAAAAATAGTTATCAATCACTTTTTTAACCTTTAAAATGTAAAAGCCAAAGTGTCCATCATTTCTCATTTTGTGTTCCAAAATAACATCATACTGGTTTGAAACGACATGAGGGTGAGTAAAAGGTGACAGAATTTAAATTTTAGGGTGAAGTCTTTAACTTGAACTTTCTCCATGAACTCTTTGTATTCAGTTCAAGGGTTTAATCGCAGCATCATCACTGCCCTCCTCATCTTCCCCACCCTCCCTTCTTTCTGGGATGTTCTGTAACCCTCCTGCTCTCCCCTCCACCACAGATGGTGCTCTCCTCCTTCAAACACGGCCTCCTCACTGGCCAGTGGCTGAGCAAGGTCATTTACGTTCGGTGGGAGGGCGTCTTTCGCTGCATCCCTATCTGTGGCATGGCATTTGCCTGTCAGTCGTAAGTACTCCCCGATCCTCGCACTGCCTCTTCCGTCCTCTCTGTCGCCAGTTAGGCTCCATTTTAATGGTGCAAAAGAACATTCAAGAGTCGATGCATCTAACAAGAGTTTGCTTTGAGAAAATGGACCTTTGAAGCTGCTTAGCTTATCATTACTATATTCTTTATCAAATATCTGAGAAATTGTGTGGCTCTAATCTGCGTGGATTGCCTTCTGCATACTGTTTTTACCCTATTCTTAACACTAACTCTGTTCCTTAAAGGCATAGTTGAACCAAAAAGGAAAAATCTGTCATCATTTAATTGCCATCATGTCGTTGCAAATCTGTATGACATTATGTCTTTCATGGAGGAAAAGACCAACAGTTAAGTTTTTAAATCTTTCGCACATCTGCAAATGAAAAAAAAAGGAAGAAAGTCATACAGGTTTGGAACAACGAGTGAGTGAATAATGGCAGAATGCTTTTCAGTTGTGAGTGAACTATTGCTTACCATGAACATGTTTGAATAGCTTCGGTTTTCTTTGGAATAAAAGACCCACAAGGCCGTCTTAATATTTTCGGTCAGTTGACATCTTGACAGATCCGCATACAGTTGAACTGTAAGTGCAGTTTGATACAAGCATAAATGATGAGTTTTTCATAGTTTTTCCATAAGGAGTTCACCGTGACCGGTGCACTGACACAGTCTTTGTTTGTATTATGTTGAAACTCTGATGTGTTGTGGGAGTACCATTGACTAATGTTGTGATCGTAATTAACATTGTTACAGCTGGTTTGATAATGCTGGGAGACATTTGTCCTGTGTTTATGCATATCGATAATAATTCACATTATTTTTCTCTGTCTTGAACTAATTTCATGTCTCTATTCTTTCTTTTCCGCTAGCTCAAATATACTAACCATGAAAGGGGGGTGTGTAATCTCAGTGTTTACCCGATCAGGTATTCTCAAGCTTGGGCAGGGACTCACTCACTCACTCACTCATTTACTCACTCACTTTCTGTTTTTAATGTTTCACAACATTAACACCATTCACCACGCTATGTCCATTCATCTTCCACTCCCAGTTCCTTCTCTTTTTTATTGTGCAGATCATTATTGTAGTTTTTTTTTATCCACATTATACTGAATAAAATCTCTACAATACACATGGTTATCAACTATCAACATCCAGTACACATGGTTATCATCCAGGGATGTAAAAAAACTACATTAATGTAATGATATTACTACATATAAATGTTTATATTTAAACATTACTGTTCAAAAGTTTGGGTTCTGCCAAATTTTGTAAATGTTTTTGAGATAAAAAAAAAAAAAAGCTCGGACAAAAACAGCAATTCGTGAAAAAAAGTAACTTTATAGAAATGCATATCACACATACATATAGGCCTATACATATACGGTTCCTTCTGTTATCTGTAACATGGCACATGTTTGTGTGGATGTGAATGGATGTGAATAGAATTGAGGTGTCTAAGTGTGCGGATGCCAGTACAAATCGTGTGTGTGTTTTTGAGAGTAAGGGTGTTGGGGTGGAGGAGGTGTCAGTGTTGGATTCTGGTGTGGATGAGGTAATGTGGTTCTTGAGGCTGACTGTAACTCTCCCTTTACACACACACACACATACACTCTCTCTCTTTCTCTGAAGGGTGATGAGTGATATTTGGCTGTGACTTCTTGGCCAGCATTGACATACAATGCCACTTACACCCCCGATCATTAGAAGAGCGAGACAGTGCTACATGACCTCTGATCCGACCACAAACAGTTCCTGTCATCGCCTACATTTATCCATCCATTTACATTTATTACTTTAGTACATTTAGTGCAAGCACTGTTTGATGCCAAATTAAATCATTAGAGAAAAGTTGACTTGTTTGCTCTTTTGACTTCCAGAACAGATACTGTTTATTGAAGAGAAGCATTCTGGGTCCACTGGTGGCCTTATACGGCTCCTGCTTAATGTGCAAATACCTCTGTAATGTGTAAACACCATAATAGTGTTATTCCTATCATAAAATTGTCATGTCAGCTTACACAGCATCAAGACACAGATTCACAGCTTTAGGTGTTATGACGGAATCATTTTAGTAGTATTACAAAGTAATTAATGTGTCAACAGTTGGTAGAGGTGTTGAGAAATTGCAGTGGGACTGTGGCATCACCGATCTTCCCCCTTCACACACACTGAAATTTAATCAAATGGCTTTTCTGGGGTCTTTTCTCTCTTTCTTATGACACTGAATTCTACAAATCTATATAATTCTATAGTTATGTGTCTGAATTCCAGTTTGTGTCGATGCCATGGATGTAAAAGAATTTGATTGGCCATGCTAGTAACATATGCCCCCCTTTTATTTCTTTCTCTCACTCTCTCTCTCTCTCTCAATTCAATTTGAACTATATTGGCAACATGAAAGATATTGTGAAAAAGCATTCGGAAGGATTGGAAGGACTTGAGAGATTAAAACTTACTGAATTATATAACTGTATTTGCATTCCTGAAGGAAAAAACAGGGCTTGCATTTTTAAAAAATAAAGTCAGATTTTAGATTTGGGTTCTGGGTAAATTGCGCATCACGTGTTACACATCTTGTTGTCATGAGACTCTATGTGACTGTTTTTTTGTCAGTATATGAGAATCAACCATTGGCTTCTAAGTGGTGTCAGTTAATAAGTATTTCTAAGGAGAAACAAAGGAAGCATTTACTGGCCTCAAAACACAAATTCTCAATTATGCCACATTTAGATCACGTTTTTTGTCTTCCTCGAGACTATGCAGAATGCAAATTTTACAATGACGAGACAACATTGATTCATTTTCAAAAGTTTGGGGTCGGTAAGATTTTAAATGTTTTTGAAAGAAATCTCTTATAAGCATTCATTTATTTGCAATAAATAAGTAAAAACTGTTTTCTATTTTAATATATTTTAAAACAGAATTATTATTGTGATGGCAAAGCTGAATTAGTCACATGATCATTAAGTAATCATTGTAATATGCTGATTTAGTGCTGGAGAAACATTATTATCAATGTTGAAAACAGTTGTGATGCTTACTATTTTAGGTTAAAATTTTAGGATTCTCTGATGAATAGAAAGTAAAACAAAAACAGCATTTATTTTAAATAGAAATCTTTTTAACATTTATAAATGTCTTTACTGTCACTTGATAAACGCCCAACATTCAACCCGAAAATAGTCATATAACCATTGCAGTAACTCAGAAGTTATTCAGTTAAGGTAAAAAAAAAAACTACATAGTGCTGATTTAATGCATCCTTGTTGAGTAAAAAGTATTAATTTCTCCTATCAAAAAAAGGGAATGTTTGACCAATATCATAACACTGCTGTGTTGCAAATACTGTAATGAATACATGAAAAAAATACACATAAAATGTGTAAGTCTACATAGATGTCTCTCTCTCCTCCTTCTCTGGTTTTTATTGCGAGTGGGTTCCTGCTATGAGACAGACTGGCCTTTGGTGTGAGATCAGGCGTTGGCTTAAAAAGCCCAGAACGTGGTACTGTATATCCCAATAAAAGCAGGAATGGGCTCCGACTGTGTCTACAAGAGCTGTGAGTGGGCTGAGAGCAAGAGAGCCCGAACAAAAGCCCATACTGCCAGGAAATTTTATAACATGCTAAAGTCTGACTAGCACTTGTCGATAATATATAGCCGTTGTAAATTCCCCATTTAATGTTTTGCTGGCGTCTGGTTTTATTAGTTGTCCTGATGACAGACAGATTTTTTTCCTGCTCTTTTTGTAGCAGTTTTTTTGTTTCTCTGTGATACTGAACCCTTTATCAGTGCTCGTTTCATCCAATTCGGCTCTCCCTCCTTCCCACCCTCCCTCCATTTTGTCTTTTGTATGTCTGAAATAAGTGATGGCCTTTCTATATTAAATTCCTGCTTCCCTTGCTCTCTTGCATGTTTGTGTCTCTAGAGCTCAAATGCACAGTTCAGTATGTCCTTATGCTAAATAATGATGATTATACTGTGACTGGTCAGTTTGAGTTAACCCATAAATAAGCATTTATGTGATTTCGCATAATGTTATATTTGTTGTATTTTGTCATAACGTTACTACTATAAATCTGACATTTCAAAAATTCTGCATCTGTTATAATAATGTGTCCTTTAGTTTTGTGATTTTTCTTTTTAAAGGAATGCTTTGGGTTTGATGCAAGAATTTATCAGTGACGTGCTGTAGATTACCTCATTTTGTAAAAACATAAAAAAAAAAAAAAACATCAGTCCATTTAAAACTTGTAGACCCCATAACATTGACATGATATTTGCAAAGACGAAAAAAAAAATTATAATTTGTAAAAATTCACACACAATAATTACATCAGTTATGCACAACCAAATGTTCTTCCACCTGGAGCACTATTAAATAATGATTTAGACGTCTTTACAGTTCAAATAACGGACATTTTGGAAAGAGCTAATATAAACGTTAATATAAACCTAATAGAAAAATATGATTTCCAACTGAATTTTTGTCTGTGGTAATCAACAGTAGGTCAGTCTTAACTTGTATTGACCCACTTCAACGTATGCATTTTGAACCTGATGTATTTAAAAAGGTTTTTTTCTTCCATAGGCAAGTATTACCCACTTACGACAGCCTGGATGAGCCCTCGGTGAAGAGAATGAGCACAATATTCACCTCTTCCCTCAACGTGGTCACCACCTTCTACATCACAGTAAGTGTGTGAGGCCAAAACAATAGCCATTTTGTTTTTGTATTTGAGCCTTTTCTTCTGTTTTAACCTTTTCTGGAGTGATTAACTAAACAGCTTATTCATTTTCTGACAAATGAGAAGTGCCCTATTCCATACTTATTATAATCTTATTTCATAAATAACATTAGGAATCAGTAAAACATCATACACATCGGATAGTCGTGTCATATGTTTTTCAGTCATTTGAAAGGGTATCGATTAGTTACAACTTTTATCCTGAAAAATATATCATGTTTTCCACAAAAATATTAAGTGGCAGAACGGTTTCTACATTGATAATAATATGAAATCTTCTTTAAGCAGCAAATCAGCATATTAGAAGAATTTCTGTTAAATCATGAGACTCTTCAAATATATTAAAATAGAACATTTTTAATATTTCACAATTATTACTGTTTTACTGTGTTTTTGATCAAATAAATGCAGCCTTAGTGAGCAGATTTCAAAAACATAAAATCTTACTGACCCCAAACATTTGAACGGTAGTGTATAGCATGCATTTTTGTTTATACAGACTAGCAATTATATAAACTTGTAACATTTGCTGCTCTGTCCTTATTGGCTCCTGGGAACCTGTGCCCTCAGACACAGGAAAGAAATTAGGATTCAAGAATGGTAGAGTTGCTGTCGGCTCACGTTCTTGCTTTTAGATCCATATCCGTCCCCTACAGGTGATTGCCCTTCCCCTTTTGTGGGGTTTGGGTTCACGCTGATACCCTGGAAAATCCTTCCAATTCCCATTTGGAGCTTAGAGGAAGAGAAAGAACTCGGACGATGGGGTCAGACCCACTGGCACGTTCCTCTATAACCCTCATACTATGACATGCTCCATCAACATCAAATGCCTTGTCTCTTTTATTCCTTCATAAATATTTTCAGGGCCACTTTGTGTGGAATGTGTTTTAAGACATCGTCAGAATGTTTCTGCTCCCTATTCTCTTCTCTGAAAGCTAAAGTATAAACGTTACCTTGAGAGATAATATTGCTCGTGATTTTTTTTTTTACTGTGTTCTTTGTATTCTGCTTTTATATTTCATCATCTTTTTGCTTTTTTCTCTTTGAACAAAAGCTGAATTGATTCAGGGGAGGGTTTGTGGAATAGAATAGAGAGGGAGTTTTGTGGCAGACTCAAGGACTTCTGCCTGGTGTTGCTACTGAAGGGAACCTTTTCCTCTGCGGATAGATCAAGGCCAGCAAGGTCGGGAAAGGAGGGAAAGCACTGCTTTGTTTCTCTGTAGAGAGGGCCTTAGGCTTTAAAGACCTTTGAAAAGCAGCTCGCTATTTTTCATTGCATAAAAACAATATCATTGCACAGTCAGGAGGGGTTGTGAGGTCATCAAAGAGACACAGAAAGAGACATGGATCTCTGTTAGGCTGCTTCTTTATAATGCCATAAGAAGTTTTAGTCCTGATCATTTCAAGAAGGATCAAGAAGTGACCCCATATGAAATTATACACTTCACACACTGAAGTGGAAAGTCAATGTAACCGAATTCTTCTCCTTTCTTGCCTCCAAACAAACATTACTCCAGTATGACGATTCATCTTTTTAAATTGAAAAACTGCAGTGAAGCTTGGACTGTGCCAACATGATCATTAATATATCACAAAATAATTTCTCACACATGATGCAAGATGATTTTAATGTAAAAAATGTCCTCTCCAATCTAATCCTGATGAACAAAAGTCCTACACTACATTAATTTTGCCTAATTTTTCATTGGATCACTACTGAATGCTGTTTCTTGTTTTTTGTTCTGTCTGTTATGCAAATTTGTCTTTCATAAGTCTCAAATCGAATTGTACTTCATACCCTGTTCCTCCAGGTGGGGTTCTTCGGTTATGTGAGCTTCACAGACAACATTGCTGGGAACGTCCTGATGAACTTTCCATCGAACCTGGTAACGGAGATGATCCGTGTGGGCTTTATGATGTCTGTGGCTGTGGGCTTCCCCATGATGATCCTGCCCTGCAGACAGGCCATCAACACAATGCTTTTCGAGCAGCAGGTAACAGTCTTACAAAGACAGGTTTATTATTTTTATTTTTTTGATGCCATGGACCTCCTCAAAATGATGTTTCCCTTGTGACCGACCACCTTCCTAAAACATAAAGACAGCAATTTACTTTCATGAATAACAAAAAAGTATACTCTAAAATATAATGTGTTGTATAATGTAATATTATATATACATTTATAATATTATATGGAAATGTTCTATTTTGTAAAATTTGGTTTATTATGTAAAATAATTACTTTTATTTAATTACTTTATTTATTATTTTAATGAATTTATTTATCTAATTAAACTTATACTTAACCCCCTTGTGGGTTTTAGTTTTTATTATAATTTTATTCATTTTTTTATTAACTAAACATATAAAAATAAAAGCTTAACTAAAAATGTAAATTTTAGTTAAATGTTTTAAAAATTTTAGTTTGTCATTTTGAATTTTTTTAAATATTGCTATTTAATTTATTTTTTATTTCAGTTGTTTAGTTATTTATCATTTTAGTGCTTCAATTTCAGTTTATTGCCAAGGAAACATTTCTTATTTTCGTTTAATACCCAACCCTCCCCAGACCCCAGTTTGATGACCCCTTTTCTAACCCCAGCACTTCATTGTTTTCCTGCTTTCTGTAAATTTGTTTTGACCTATTTTGAAGGAGAATTGAGAAAGAACTGTTAAAAGGGATGTGTATTGTGACTGGTTGGACATATCAACAAAGACACCCCATTTTATCCACACCAAATTAACCCTCAATATGTATCCCCTTTTTTAAAAAATGCCAAAAATCTTGGCCCACATTTACAATTCTTTACCTTGCACCGTCTGGACAAACTCAGGTGTCTCCTCCTTACTGATGCACATAAACTGCACCAGCTGCAAAAGTATTTTGCTAAATTTAATGGACTCCATAAAGACTTCATTGAGTCTAACAGATTTACGCAGGGCTGATGTCAGACCCCAAGTCTGGTCTCAGTCAGCATGCATTTTGCATGCTCTGTCCCTCGGTATGGATCCCTTGAGATTCCTCGAGTCTCCTTCCACTACTCAGACACCAGAGATCCAGCCTCCACGGACAGCAGACTGCTGGGGCACTGAGAGATTTCAGAGGAAATAAAAGGGGCTGGATTGATGAGAACAGGTCCAGATCTCCTCCATAAAGCAGCCAAGATTTCAGCTCGCTGTCTCACCATCTCTGCCACGCTGAATCAGCTCAAATCACGGCTGGATTCGCGGTCGGACGAAGGGTTTTATGCTGTCGTTAAATCTGGCATTTTGACAACTGAGCACAGGGGGGTTTATGAAGCTTGCATGCCAAACCCAATACCCTTACATGCATTTTACTTGTTCAACCATAACAGAGGCTTGGAGGACTACATGCATGTCTGGAATTTAGTAGCTTCTAGTGAAGGTGCTCTGTTTGTCTCTGTTTTTTAGCAAAAGGATGGCACCTTCGCCGCAGGTGGGTATATGCCACCCCTTCGTTTCAAGAGCATCACTCTTTGCATTGTTTTTGGCACCATGTTGGGCGGCATCCTCATTCCTAATGGTAAGTGTCTGTGTGCTCACGTTTCTCAAGTTTCACTCTCCCTAATACCTTCATGACATCACACCCTACTTCATCTTCCCTTTTAAAGTATCTCTCCGTCAATCACTTGGTACCGTCCATTCATTATCAATGGAACAGGATGATAAAGATGTGTGTTTTAGGCGATGGTGGGGAGGGCCATGTTTTATTCATTCTTCATGGAGATTGGCTGTCGCTGGTGCGGGCTCCATTTGGCTCAGTGGGCCCAATTAGACTAATAGAGAGGGGAAGGTGAGACTCGCAGAGACGATTGAATGGGGGAAAGGCATAGCTCTGTCCTCCATGACGGCTCCGCTGGCCACCGGCGTGTCCTCACGGCCACAAATCCAACCATAGAGAAGCAGACGTTGCAGGGCATAAATTTGAGTAAAACAATATGGCTGCTCTCAGGAAGAAAAATACCCCCTGGGCCCACTGCCCAGCCTTGCATCACAAGGGCAACATGGAGGAAGGATGGTAGGAGGCAGATAGAGGGATGGGGGGGGGGGGGGGGGGTGTCTGATGGAACGGTCCGGGGAGAAAGACTGATGGAGGATGGATGTGGTGATTCAGGAGATGAGGTGGTGTAGATTGCCTGTGCCATTTCTTTCCGCTTTAAACTGCCTCCGCATGGTGGGTCTGAATATAGTGCAGGTGGAATGGATTTTTACACTGAGTTAGAACAGCTCTCTGTTGTATTTTGGTTTATATACTAAAGAAATTTACAGTGATTTGTACAACTGTTAAAGGGTGGTGTTATATCACTTACACTGTGGGTCAGATAATATTAAACAAGAATCAGATAAAATTACAATTTTATATTAAGTTATTTCAGACTGTATTTTTAGAAATATGATATAGGTTTTATATTTACACTATTTAAGAAAAAATATTTACTTTCATGCAGCAAGGATGCATTCAATTAATCCAGAATGACTGTATAGGCATTTATAATGCTACAAAAGATTTATACTTTGAATAAATGCTGTTCTTTTGAACTTTATTTTTATCAAAGAATGTTGAAAGACAATGTGTAACAGTGTCCACAAAAATATTCAGCTGCACAACTGTTTTCAATATTGATAATAACAAGAACTGTTTCTTGAGCACCAAACCAGCATATAAGAATGATTTCTGAAGGATCATGTGACACTGAATAAATTAAGAATAAGTTGCATTTGAAAGTATATTAAAATAAAAAGAGATATTTTATAATGTAGTAATATTTCACAATATTAGTGTTTTTACTTGATATTTTTTGTCAAATCTTGGTGAGCATAAGCGACTTCTTTAAAATCAAAAATCAAAATCTTTCTGAATCTGACCTCAGTCTTTTGAATGATAGTGTATATGTTATGTTTTTGTTTTTTTTTAAAGACTCTTATCTTAAATTATTCTTGAATTTGTTTGAATAACATGTTTTCAAAAAAAAATGTTATTGTTGTAAAAAAGAGAAAATTTTTAGGTGCACGACCAGAAATTCTAGAAGCCATTTGTAACATTTGAAAGTTTATAGAAAATGTAATGAACAATACAAAGTACTAAAGTACTATAATACTAAAAACTAATATTTAACATCTTTATAATTACAATTCTTAATTGCAAAATACTTACACAAATAAATTATTTCAAATAATATACCTTATTATCATTACCTTTGAAAAGCAACTCAATACATTAATATAGAATGCAAGTGGTGTGTGCATGGGCGATTTTACAGCTTCAAATATGACTTGTCCAATCATATTTTAGAGGGAAATTATTAAATTACTACCAAATTACAATATTGGTTATGTAGTATGATATATTTTTTTATGTTTTTAGATTCTTAATTAGTAGTGCACTCACATTTTTATGATTACAGAATGATTCTATGAAATAAATGTCCGTATGTGTTTTTGTGCCATAGTGGAGACCATCCTGGGTCTGACTGGAGCCACTATGGGCAGTCTGATCTGCTTCATCTGCCCAGCTCTCATCTACAAGAAGATCATGAAGAACGTCTGGACTGCACAGGTACGGCACACCCAACGTACATTTTTTTTACCCATATGATATATATATATACTGTATATATTAAAATATGAAATGGTTATTTTAAATTCCTTTTAATATTTCACAATATGACTACATTTTTTATCAAATGCTGCCATGTTGACCAATTCAAGACATCTTTCGAAAAATCTTACCAACATCAAATTTTTGCCTGTGTGAAATCTGAGCTGAAATAGGGATTGCGTGTAAGGAAGAAAGGCAGCTGTTCTTCTCTCTTTGTAATGGAGTTTGTCATTAATTTTGATATCCTGCAAGTTCATTGACTTGCTGTGTGGAGTTACTCACAGTGTGTGTGCTGGCACTGTCTGGCTCTGTGCCTCGAGCTGTGCCCCCTCCGTCTCCCGCCCAAATTACAGATGCCTTTCCTCTCTCACACAACACAGTGAAAACAACTGAGGTCTCATCTTAGATGAAGTGTAACCTCACCTCTCTTGCATTGTGTGGATTGCGAGCAGCCAACATACTGATGTCCATTGTTCTCTTGTGCCAACCATGCCACACTTCCATGCCCATGAGGGTCACTTCCCAAACGCTGGAGTTCACCCAAATGGGTGGCATTTCTGATATTGGGGCGAGGATCATTCCAAAAGAGCTTCTTGTCGTAATGAGCGCAGCAGATGTTTATGTTGGCGTGAGTGTAAAATGCCAGTCTTCCATGTCTCATGCCAAGCAGCCTGACATGTCCAGGTCCACTGCTGCACAAAGAATACCCACAGATCAGGGGCAGTGAAACTGGAAAGGGCCTGCTTTAATAGATTTCATCAGCGTTTGGGGCACCATTAATGACTGTAGGACATTATTGTAGATCGGATGCCAACGATACCCTTGCCAGCTTTGTGTATTGAGCGGAGCGGTGCTGCTGCACTGGGACAGTTTAGAGAGCACACACCTCACGCCATGAGCAGGACGCACATCAGAAGTGGAGTATCCTTGAGCAAAGGAGGGGGGAAACGAATTCATCCTTCCCATTTTCAGTGAGGTCAAGCACTTGAACAAACTTTTGATTTTATCATCTCTAGGGGAAGCTTGACAAGGTGCATGCAAAATGCAAGCTGTGTAAAGTCAAAGTGAAGTATGTTAGGTGCACTACAAACATGAGGACTAACATGAAACGCATTCCAGAGATGAAAGATGTGGATCAAACACCCACAATCGCAAACATTCGGGTCAGCTAACGCACCAATTTTCTAAATTTCTGGCCAACTCTGAATGGGCGAGCATAATAATTCCATCCATACTTTTTCTAGATCTAGCAAATTTTAATTTTTCTAAAATATTTTGTTATTCGTTTCATTTACCAGTTTTTATTATTTTAGTTTTTTTTTTTATATAAAGTGGGGTAATCAAAAAGTAAAACTTATAATAATTTCCTAATACATTGAATACCTGTTAGTGTACAGGTCTTAATTATATTTGTTTTTTGGAGGTAATGTAATTTGACTACATGCATAAAAAAGGTAAAATTGTCTATTTATTAGGGCTGTCAAATGATTAATCGCATCCAAAATAAAAGTTTGTGTTTACACAATATATGAGCGTGCACTGTGTATAATTATTTTCTCTATATAAATACACACACATGCATGTATATTTAAGAAAAAAATATTATTAATATATAAAATATTTATTTTTATATATAATATAAATTATTTATAAATCTATATACAGTATATACATTAAAATATTTCTTAAATATATACAAGCATGTGTGTGTATTTATATATATATATATATATATATATATAAAATAATTATACACAGTGCACCCACATATATTATGTAAACACAAACTTTTATTTTGGATGCGATTAATCATTTGACAGCCCTACTATTTATATTTAATATTTAACAGATATTTATATATTAAACTTTCTAAAACTGTGATGATAATTTCCACCTTTTTTTTATCCACATAGAAACGTTTTGCATGATGATCTAAGGAGTTATTTCAAAATGAATTTTAATGCAGAAATTGAAAAAAAAAATAGTCATCAAAGACACACCATGTCTTTGATGACTATTTTTTTTCAATTTCTGCATTAAAATTCATTAGTCCTTGTCTGTATAAATTGTATTTTTATTATATTTAATAGAGCCCGACAATAAAAAAGAAGACAAATCTGAATCACGCCATTAATCTTGTACTGAAGTATTTCAGATGACCATATACACTAACTCTCTTTTGTCTCTTCATTCCTCTCTTTCTGTTTTAGCTGGTTCTGTGGGTCGGTCTCGGTATCCTGCTCATCAGCACCTTCACCACGCTATCCATTTCCTCCAACGAGCCGCAGAAAGTAAACCCCCCTCTGGATGTCCCCGCAAGAACTGAGGACAAGCTTCCTATCCTCAAACCCCATGAGTTGCCCAAAGTACCAGGTAACATCAACGCCTTCTATTTAAGGAGAGAGAGTTATAATCAGTTGAAAAAAATGGTACAAAATAGAAAATGAAGCTCTGAAAAGATGAGTTATAATGAGAAAAAAGAATTGTGAAGGAGCACAAATGAATAGCTCCAGTAGAAGGCCTCTGTTTGAATCAGTGACCTGAATGACGCCCTTCAAACCCGAGCGCTCGGTGTCCCAGAGCAGCAGTGAAACGGCCGGTGGCGTTTTCCCGTTATGGCTCCGGTCAGGGGAAAGATGGGAGGGCGTCCAAATCTGGGAGAGGGCAGAAACGACAGTGTTCCCTCCAACACAGGCTGATACAGAACAGAGGCTCGTAAAAAGGCACATACCAGGAGCGTCCCAACAACTTCATCCACCATTACCTCTCCTATTCTGTTCTGCCACTCCTCCTTCCTCTCCCTCCTGCTGACTGACACTGGCATTTATCATTGAGCGGACACCCACTTCCACACCTGTTTCCTGTTTACAGCGTGCTGTTGAGGGCAGCTGTATGGAAACGCAGGGCTCAGCGAGGGAGTGGAACATGGGGCCCGCGGGCATGTAGAGGTGTGCGTTTGCAGCTGTACGAGTACACACAGGCACGCTTTGCTTTTCAGGATTGTAGGGAAGTGCACCCAACCCCCTTAACTGTACGCTCGCTCTTTCTTTTCAACTCCCCTCGTCTCGCTCCCTTAGATAATGTTTATCAAGACTGCTATCCTTTCTCATTTGAAATGTGTAACTCCTTTCTGCATATACATAAATGCTGTCGTGTGCAGTAGATTATCTGTTTGGTAGTGCACTCCTGTTAAAGAAAGGTGTGGACATTGTAAATATTCAAAGGCTGTTTTGCACAGGATGAGTGGCAAGGTTATATGGAAAGCACTGAGCATCCATCTCGCACCCTTATTAGAAATCTTTACGGTTCTGCTCGTATCCTGTTGGTCTTTCATGCTCTGCTGCCCTCTACTGGTATTTTTAAGAGTGGGCTGCAGCTGACAAGCATGCACAGATTTTAGTTTCAGGCTATGGTGAATATTGTATATGACAATGGTACTCAGCCTTAGCCAGGTTTGAGAGACTCACATTTGTAAAAAGCCTTGTTAAAGTGCACAAATTAAAATTTACCCTATTTATTTTTTTATACACATTTATTGTCTTATTGTGAAATGCTATTCCAAAGGGGAAAAAAGTAGTTTATTATTTAGTATTACCTTTCTCTGAAACGGCTTTACTTTTTGACTCATGTCACCAAACCCTCTAATTCGTCAATTCTATATACACTACCATTAAAAAAATGTAGGGTCTGGAAGATTTTGTAAATTTTTTGAAGTCTATTATTCTCTCCAATAATAGAAGTCTATTGTTCTCTCCAAGGCAGCTCTTATTTGGTGAAACATTCAGTAAAAACAGCAATATTATTTTGCTTATTTATTTATTTATTTATTTATTTTTTATCAGGGAGAATACACATCAATAATACATGATAATATGTAAAATGTGCCAATTTCCTTGTGAAATAAAAAAAAAAAAAAAAAGTATTTATTCCTGTAATGGCAAACCTGAATTTTCAGCAGCAAGTACTCTATTCTTCAGTTTCACATGGTCCGAAATCATCAATCAAATAACCAAAAACAAACATTGAGACCATCATTAACCCAAAAACCGTATTCTGGACAAATGTGGGCAAAATAGTTTTGATTTATTTTTAAAAAATACTTCCCTTGATCTGAGTGGCACAAGACTTGGCTACTTTTCAGGAGTTTTCCTCCTGAACACACACAATTTTTTGACATCAATTGTACATAAGTGGGTTGGAAAAAAAAACTCCTTAATCTTGTACTTGGGCCAAAAAATGGGCACCCATAGAAATGAATGGGGCAAACTGTAATTTAGAGCATTCTAAAATAAGCCAAAATAAGACACCAGGTGACAGCAAAGTCACTTCATCTTTAGGTTTTAGCTCTAAGAACTTATTGGAATGATATTTTAATGTAGTTAAAAAAAATTAAAAAATAAAACTACATTGTATGTATTTAATTTACATGAAAATATGGTATGTTTTGAAGTAAATAAATTCAAAAATACCCCCAACATAAAATGGATAGACAAAACTTTATCGAAGACAGTGATATAACATTTATAATAGATAAAAATTAGGATCACACCGAGTCCTCAGTGCCCACATTTGTCCACAATTACAGGATTAAGGGCTATAAAGTGAATACGGTTTGAGGGCTACAGGGGCACGTGAAGCCTGAGAGACATAGGTTGATATATTTGGGTATGGGATCATTTTGACTTGCCTTTTACCTTGCACAGAAATTTGAAATATTTCTATATGTTTTTTGCACATCTGTCTGTTTCTAATGCAAGAGAACGGAGTGGATCCTCATCCAGGAGAGAAGCCAGATAGGCCCCCAATAGAGATTGAACAGCCAGCAGACGAGAAAGCAGCAGAGCCCCCTCAAATTAAAGTACCTGTGGAAGTGGCTGAGAGAAAGAATGAGGAGGAAGAGGTTCAGCTAGATCGCCCTGAAGCGGGTAATGCATTTAGCTTTGTAATATTGCTGGGTTTATGAACATCTGAGCAGTTAAGAGTCATGACTTCTCTTCTACAGGTGTAGCGGTCCCAGAAGGGGAAGCCCACCGCCATGAGCCGCCCATCCCTCATGATGGAGTTCAGATAGATGAGATCAAAAACCAGGAGGAGCTAGAGGATGAAAAGAAACAACCTGTAGCTGTGGAGGAAGAAAAGAAACTACCTGCCAGAGAGGAGGAGGAGATTATTGCTGTGCAGGGGGCAGGGCAAGCACAAGACTTAGGCCAGGAATCTATAAAAGAGGAGGAGTCTAAAGAAAAAATAGATGTGGTGAAAAGGTTTGCAAATCAAGGCCAGCCTGCATCTAATAAATTATTGGACAAGGCAGAAAATCCAGAAGATCTGAAGAAGGTTGAGTCCTTAGTGGTACATAAAGAACCAGAAAAACTTCCTGAAGTCAATGGAAAGCATGATGAGAATGAATTGGCCAGAGACAAGAGACCAGAGGAGATTGAGAAAGCCCAGGATGAGAAACGTGAGTGAACACATTAGCATCTCCTTACCAACTCTTTGGCAACCTCCTAGATCTTCATAAACATCTAGTTTCTGTTTAGCGTACATAACTGATAAACTCTTTAGTAGTATTCTGTTTATATGGCACATTTGTTTATTCATTGACTGCTTCCTTCAGCAAAGGAGAAGCTTCTTGTGCAAGAGCACGAGGAAGAGAAAGTTCTTGATGGAAAGGATGGAGGAGCTAACAAGGATGGAGATGGGGACAAGATGGAAAGTAAGTGCTTTACCCATCACAGAACATTGTCCATAAGCTTTAGGAAGTGTAGTTTGAAAAATAGTGGTTCCTGTTCTATTGTTCAGTCAGATGTGTGAGCTCACAGTTGCAATTTTCCATTCTCTTTTTCTGGTTCTGTTATCCTTCATAACTCCTGGCCAGTTGGTTTCTACCCTTGTTTCTTAGTGGGAAATGGATAATGGACTTTTTCTTGTTTTAGTTATACAATCACTATATCTAAGATTCATAATTTTTATAATTCATCTATCTATCATATATATATGAAGAGTTCAGATGCAAAAGCCTCTAAATGCCATTTGAAATTTTCTTCTTTAATGATGATTTTTATCAAACTTGTATATTTAAGTTCAGTAATTTCACTTAAATAACAATAAGTAATTATCATTGCCATTTAAGTGAAAATCACTGAACTTAAATATACAAGCTTGATAAAAATGATCATTCTAGAAGAAAATTTCAAATGGCATTTAGAGGCTTTTGCATCTGAACTCTTCATATATATATATATATATATATACACTATATATAAACTCTACCCATGACTCCTTTACCCAACACAAGATAATTGTATTAAGCAAATTTATTTATTTTAATCCATACACTATTAAGAATTATTTGATATGTGAACCTATCTTGCTCTTTTTCTTTTCTAAGTAATTGATATACTTTCTCTATTTTCTCTGGCCGACATCTGAACTGTCACATTGCATTGCTATGCTCAGATATACTGCAAAGAAGCACCAAATCTTAAATCTGTCTCTTTCACGTGGCTTGTTTTTTTTTTTATTAAGGCACTTTGCACTCTTTCTGCTGTCTTTTTCTCTTTTGTTTCTCGATTTCTTACCTTCCTCCACCATTCTGTTGTGCCATGGACTCCTGCCTCCTACAGTGATTAAAAAGATTGTTGCAGGTACGAGATGATGTGTACTATATCTGCTGTTGTCCGTTCATTCAGTCTGTCATCTTTGCTATTATTTTTAAGTCCTAACTGTTAATAATAGCTATTCTTTTAATAACAGGTAATAGTCTTGTTACCTGTGTTTACACATTGACCATTATTAATCTAGTTTTCTATATACAGCCACTTTTTCACCATCGGGCCAAACCGCTCTTTTTGCTTAACCGTTCCATTTTGGCTGATCCAGGCCAGCCGGTACAGACATGGTTTCATTTTCCACTGTGGTGCTCTTCGCAATGTAACACAAATGCGTCAGTCATTGCCTAGGTAGCACAAGAGTTTACAGACGATATGAGAGAATAGCGTTTATACTTGTGTTTATATTGCTCAAATAGTGCACAGAGAAATTGGTAGCCAGGCAACAGACAAGTGACCAACCGTGCTGAAATTTCCGGGCCGAGAACGGTTTGTAATCATGTCGTGCTGTATACCAGGCTCAAGTGGAAATACAACAGGAACCAGACCTTACTGTTTTTAGAACCATTCAGCCCGATGCTGGAAAAGTGGCTTATGTGTGTATAGTGTTCTGTAGCCCTGGAAGTACAACTGTCTCTTGTTTTATGATGAAAATGGTTTATTTGGTAGAATTCCATATTGATTTTGTTAGAATTCCATATTGTCTAGAAATGTGTTAGCACATTCATAGAACCACCCCTAGTAACTATCTAGCAACTGCCAAAAAAAAAAATCACACAGAACAACACAGCAGTCGCCTAGCAGCCACCTAACAATGCACTACTAACTGCATAGAAACACCCTAGCAACAACCTAGAAGAACTTAACAATACGCTTGAGATTCAGAACACCTTGTTTTGAATATTGCTTAGCAAATAGTGGGAAAGTTATCAGGCCAACTACAACATCACGGCGGCAGGTTTTGTATTGGCATTCACCACTAACAGTGTCTTAAGTAAAATTAATAAAGTTTTAATTTGATTAACTATCAGACTGACAATTGGTTTGGCCATGGATAATTACATTGTAATTATATTCAAAGGATTTTAAAATTTAAATAACATTTTTAAGAATTATTGTATATTTAAGGCATGTTGGGTCATTGTTTCTTCTCTTTTTCCTTTCTGTGTGACTGGTCCTCAGAGGGTCAGTTGGACCATGCTATGCTGCTGCAGGTCATTAAGGTGCAGCAACAACAGCAGAAAAGGCTTCTGGACCAACAGGAAAAACTTCTGGCGGTGATTGAGGAGCAACATAAAGAGATCCACCAAATTAAGGAGGGAGAAGAAGAACCAAAGGTAGTAGAACAGCAGAAAAAGCATGTGGACCTGGAGGAAAAACATGAGGAGGTCCATCAAGTAAAGGAAGGAGAAGCTGAACCAAAGGCAGCAGCGGGTTAGTCTCTAAAAGTCAGATAATGATCCCGTTTACAAGCACACCAGTATGCTGATAACTCACAAAAATTAGCTTATTGAAATAATTTGTTATTTACATGGGTTAGCGCATAAAGCATTAGAAAGAGTATTGCAATGTCAGCTGGAAACTTATCCTCTCGTGCAGTTACAGAAGCAGCATTTTGACTGTACCATTTTTGACTGATTGCTCTGTCTGGATGCGTTCCTGTCACGTATGACACATGCGCACTTCAGCAAGCCAACAGAACACTGGTTAATGTGTTTATATGCTGCTGGGCGAAATCACCGTAAGGGGCAAAAATCTAGCTGTGATGATAGGTTTATGCATAAGCCTTTTATGACCTTACTCCGATTAAGGAAAACGGATCGTGTAATGCGGTTACACGATCACGTGCATTGCCGGCTTATTAAGCAAAATCTAGTTAAAGGAGTAGTTCACTTTTTAAAAAAAACTTCTGCTGATAATTTACTCACCCCAATGTCATCCAAGATTTCCATATCATTCTTTCTTCAGTCGAAAAGAAATTAAACTTTTTGATAAACATTCCAGGATTTTCTCCATATAATGCATTTCAATGGGAACCAAACGGTTCAAGGTCCAAATGAGAGTTTCAGTGCAGCTTCAACGGGCTTTAAACAACGGCAGACGATAAATAAGGGTCTTATCAAGCGAAACAATCGGTCATTTCAAAAATAAATAACAAAGTTTACATTTTATAAGCACAAATTCTCGGCTTGCTCTGTTCTGCGACGCGAGTTCGTAACTCCTGTTCAAACTCATTTTTCGAGTCACAACTCGAAGGGTCCTAAATAAGACCCTTATTCATCGTCTGTTGTCGTTTAAAGCCCTTTGAAGCTGCACTGAAACTCTCATTTGGACCTTGAACCGTTTGGTTCCCATTGAAGTCCATTATATGGAGAAAATCCTGGAATGTTTTCATCAGAAACCTTAATTTCTTTTCAACTGAAGAAAGAAAGACGTGGACATCTTGGATGACATGGGGGTGAGTAAATTATCAGCAATTTATTTTTTAAAGTGATCTACTCCTTTAAGAATGTGCATGTAAATGCATTCATTGGTATAATACTGGTGATACACAGCTCTTCTGAAATGTATCTGTGGCCCTGGTCATGTAGTGAAAAATAAAAAGAGAATGAGCAGTATTGGTGCTCCCTTCTGAAGTGATTTTGCTTGCAGTGCAGTAATGAAACACATCATGTCTTTTGTAGGAGAGGTTGCAGGTGAGGTGGATGTTGTGCAGAAGCAGCCGGAAGGGATGGCGGGATCAATGAAGCCTAAAGTTGCCCCCCAGGGTGAGCCAGTTCCTGAGGACCCAGCAGCAAAAGAGGCTCATGTTGTAGCCGGTCTTCCCCACAATGCCCTTGAATCAGTGCAAGAAGGAGGTATTGAAGTTCTCAAGAAGGACCTGGAGCTGAAAAACCAAGCAGGGCAAGGCGAAGCAGTACCTGCAGAGGTCGATGCCCAAGGTGTTCCGCTGCAGCAACGAGAACCAGAACCACCCAAAATCATTCCTGACGCTTTTGCTGAGGAGCAGAGGTTGAATCAGAAACTGGCCCAACTGGAGGCGGAAAAGGAGAGAATAGAGAAAGACAAGCTGGATAAGGAAAGGATTGAGATGGAGGTGCAGGCCCGTGTTGAGAAGGAGAGGAAAGAGCGGGAAAGACGAGAGGAACTTGCACGCGAGCAGGAGCTAGAACGCGTGCGGCAGCAAAAGGAACAGCTAGAGAAGGAAAGGCTTGAAGCAGAGAGGTTAAAACAGGAACAAGAGAAGATTGATAAAGAGATCATGGGCCGTGCCGAGGAGGAGAAAAGATTGCTCGTGCACAAGGAACGGCTAGACCAGATGCAACAGGCCATTGATGCGCGACGTGAGCGGCAGGGCAAGGGAATTCTTGAGGATGAGAGTTTAAAACGGGAGCGAGAGAAGACGGATAAGGAGATCGTGGAACGTGCCGAGAAGGAGAAAAGAATGCTTGAGCAGAAGGAACGACTAGACCAGCTACAGCAGGTCATTGACGCCAAGAAAGAGCAAGGGGCACCCGAAGCAGAACTCCCGCCGATGCCTAAGCAAAAAGGAGGACGGGACTTGAAGGAGAATATAGAGGAAAAGAGGAGTGGAGAGAATGACCTTAGGAGGAGGCGCAGAGCTGTGGACCCTGAGGGTGGAGGAGGTGCTGACCTGGATCTTCTGCGGGACGTAGGAGCTTTAGACTTAAAGGGACAGCTGCTGGCTGGGTCTCTGGTTCACACACGCCAGCTTAAACAGACGTTTCAAAGGCAGGAGAATGAAGACTAGAGTAGAAAGTTCTGGACCTCTCAAATGGACGTGCAGACAAAGTGATCTGGCTGCGAGAAGAATCTCTTTCCTCATCATTTTAAAAGTAGACACAATATTCCTTTTGGGTTCATGATGGCAGTGGGCACTTTAGTTGTCCGCCGGGAACACTGAATCCATAGTCTCTTATGAGCTTCCATTATTGTTTTGTGTGAGATGTTGCTGAATCTGGTGCAATAAACAAGAATGTCTGGTGTAATAAACTGAGCGGGCATCACATTAAAAATGGGCCTTGATGGGCACACAGGGCATTTAAGAATATTGTGTTTTGGACCGTCGCATAGGACGTAAAACGGCACCCTCTTGTGTCTGCTACGGTGAATTATGTAGTTATTGCATACTTCCTTCTGTGAATGAAAATAGAAGCCAGGAACTTCCGTCGGCTTTACAATTAATATGAGGTGAGTTTAAAAAAATCTTTTATCTTTGTAGGACCTGATTTTTATTTTCTCTTGAAACTAGTGGACCATTTACTGTGCCTTTTGTGTTTTCAATCTGCTATTCTGTATTTTGAACATGGAGTGTTAATGTTACCCTGGCCAATATGTTCAGTGGTGAGTCTGATTGGTAAAAATAAGTTTTGACGTCTTTGTTTTTCCAGTGGTCCTTGTTAACTTCTTCTTTAAGAAAAATAATATTTTCCTTCATTTTCATCCAAAGTCCTTAATGAAAAATAGTTTGATCACATTTTTAACGTTCTTTCTCCTTTTAATGCAATGAAATGTACGCCTTTTAAAGGAGTGTCTTTCTATGTGGGTCTGCTGCAGTATCAGATTTTTCTTCCAAAGAGTTAACTTATGATAATTAATAGTATATTTAAAAGTTAACTATTGTTACATCTAGTAAAACCAGCTATAAGTGAATGAAGTGTGAGAATCGCCGACTGATTTATTGCTAGCTGACTAAAATTGTGCGTATTGTTTTTCTCGTTTGATTAGTTTCAGTGTGTTTATTACTTTATGAAAGTACTCAACTCTCATCTTTTGAGGTTTGTCTGAAATTGGACCATAAAATTCTTGAGTTTGTGTTAAATGTATTATTTGTTTTCACTGTGCAATGGATTTGCATTGTTTTGTTGTTCTACATTCCATATATTTGCCTATAGATGTGATTCTTATCAGTGCCTCATAGGTTTATGTTCTGCAGTGATGTGTATGTGAGGTCTGTTACACCCGCACTGTGTGTGGATTGCGTCTTTTTTCCCCCCAACTGCATTTTTTTTATATACCTTGCATGGTAATAATTGATTATTCTTTTGATAAATTTCCTGATCTCGCTTCTGGGGATCTTACATTTTATATTTCAAAAGAGCAAATATATATTTAGAGAGAGATATGGTTTGAAATCCTAAAAGATGAGTAACACGGCTTACTTTTCCATGTACAGGTGTTCAAAAGGTAAATGTTAGCAGATTTCAGGAGTCGATAACTTTTAGGCCTAAACCATTTTAGTTATTGGGTTAAATTAATAAAATGATTTATGTGAAACAGAATTTCTATTCAAAATGTTCTTTGTGTTCATATTTCAAGTTTGTATATATTATATGTACACATTTTTTCTATTTCTATTATCTTTTCCCCTCAAGTTTAGGATTTTAAGTTACATTTTATAGTGAATAGTACACTTTTCAAACTTTTTTGTGCAGTTCATTTAAAGGGATGATATGTATTTCTTTCTTCAGCTGAACACACCAAAAAATATATTTTGAAGAATGTAGTTAACCAAAAAGTTGATGGGCCCCATTGACTAAAAAAAAAACCAAAAAAAAAAACCTCAGGAAGTCAGTGGGCCCCGTCAACTGTTTGGTTACCCGCATTCATCTAAATATCTTTTTTTCTGTTCACCAGAAGAAAGAAAAGCAGGTTTGGAACAACTTGAGTAAATGATTTTAATTTTTGGATATACTATCCATTTAAACACTCCTGCACTATGACAAACTTTTTTTTGAATGCACAATATCCTAGTCTCTCAATTAATATGATGTCATGAATATGGCATGCTTGATGACTATAAAAGAATTAGAAACGTTTAAAACATTGTTGCTGTCCCTGGTTGATTTGCCATGTCAAGTATTGGCTTGATAAACAGAGGTGGACTGTAGTGCACTTAAGTATCTGTGCTTTACTTGAGTATTATTTTTTTCTGGAAACTTTTCACTTTAAGGCCAGACACTTTCATTCATAGTCAATTTTGAGATTTTGGGCATTTTATTTTTTATTTTATTGGTTTTTTTTTTTCCTACACTGAGCAAGAAATCTCAACTTCAGTAACACTTAAATACACCAAACTTTACAGTTGTGTTATTATCCATATTATGAATATGGATTCCCAAACAAATGGTGAAAATGTAATTATTTTCGGCTGTTGACAGTATTTTCTGATTTGTAGAGTGATAAACAGAGACATCCAAAATCCGCTCAGTAAAAACCTTTGGCTCTAATATATCAAATAAATGAAACAATAATTTTAAACCTGACTTCATCCAAGATTTTTGTTCTACAAAGGTATGCAAATTAGTGCATACTTAATTAAACAACACCTCATTCACATAATAGACATTAAAATTAAAAACTTGTAATACAAAAAAACTAATGTTTGCTATTATTAATGTAATCAATCAACTGGTGAAGTATGGTGATATATATTAGTTGTTTTTTTTACCCTATTCAAGGGTGTCTATTTTAAGGGTGTCTCGCCTTAACTTCACTACATTTGAAAGACAAATATTGTACTTTTTACTCCACTACATCTCTTTGGCATTGTTTTGGCAAATTTTGGCATTGTTTTGGAGCACACTAGCTTATAGATAACAGTAAGGCTAACATACTAAAAGCCAAAAAAACTTGTGAATATGGCACTGTTTGAGGGAACAGCCATTTGGGTGTCGGAAACCATTGTCGACTTTGAGTGCACATATTCAATCCCACTACTGGAACTGTGTTCTAGAAATAAAATTGATATTGACATGAGGGTAGGTTGGCAGGCATACATGTTGCATATACAACAATGTAACAATAATAAAACAATGCATTGGCATTTACTTTTGATACTTAAGTACTATTAAAAACGAATACTTCTGTACTTTTACTTAAGTAAAAATTGCTCTTTACAACTTTTATTTGTAACGGAGTACTATTTGACTAGTATCTGTACTTTCAATTAAGGAAGTTGTGTCGTTTGTCCACCTCCGATGATAAAGGACAACATGTGCTACTTTAATGCTCAATGTGCACAGAACTGATTGTCTGCATAAGCCTTTTTAAAGTCAAGAGAAGTTCCCCAGCCTAAACCTTTTCGATTTTATAGCCAATTTGGACCAAACACGACCGTTTCCAAAGGACCATTCTCTTTCAATTAACACCTTGTAGTGCACTGAAAATGTGCGAATGAAGCCCATATGAAGGAAGGCCACAAACACTGATTGTGACTGAGCTAAAGCATAACCTGTAGCATGTGTTTTCTTATAGATATACAGGTCATTGCTTTGTTTGAAACATTTTTTTAATACCGGAGCCATTTTTCGTTTGTTGATCCCCAGTCATTAGTGGCTGCCTTTATGGCCCTTCTATCAATTAACATGTGGCTAATGAGGGTGCGGGTTGTGCAGGAAGGGTGTATTTAACAGTGGCACAGCTTTACATTCCACACGAGACGACTAAGAGCCCATAATCTTTTGTGGTGCCAGTGACATACACCCCACGGATACACATTAATCAGCTGGCCTTTCATGTTTCAGCCTGCTTTTGTTTGATTGGAAACAAACCCCTTTAAACCTCCATCCTAGGTTTCAGGAGCGAGGCCAAATTCGGAGCCTAACTCGAGTGCTGATCTGCAATCGGCGGTCAAGGGCGTGATAATGACCACCCATCACGCAACACCTCATATCTTATTTCTCATTCTGACAATTACACACTCCAAACAACACACAGCGTCTGGTTATCATTAGTCTGCCTCTTTTATCCCAATTCTGATATATTGATATGTGAAAACAGCAAAGTAATGATGCAGATGGGGATATAATTCAGTCTAAACTGCCTCTATATATTATATTGTAACGATATGTAAACGATGTAAACGAGCAAAGGAAGAGAATTATGATTCCACGTTTTTATGAAAAAAATTTATTGTGGTTTTGGGCACAATACAGTTGAAATCCATTTGAAACGCATTATTAATATATCTGTGTGTATTTACAAAGAGAGAGAAATGACAAATCTACCATGAAAAGATATTCATCAGCAGACATGTTTTACTGGCTAATTCATTTAAATGATCTCCAATGTCGTCAAGGTTAATATGATATTTATTCATGATGATGTTCACTTTACTCCCTTTTTCGCCTGCAAATATAAAACAATTAGTTAGGAAAAGACAACAAAATGTATTATATACATACAAAATGTCATATTACAATATATAGACAGTCACCGAATATTTATAAACAT
The DNA here is from genome assembly GCF_016745375.1 of Pimephales promelas. The sequence continues at coordinate 15,730,839 of NW_024121122.1, forward strand.
GAATATAAATGTGTAATTTACATTGATGCATTTGGCAGATGCATTTGTCTGTGTTCTACTTGTTTCATGCATTCCCTGGGAATCAAACTTATGACCTTGGTGTTGGCGCCATGCTCTAATGTTTGAGCGAAAACAATTTAATAATAAATAAAGTATAGAACAATTCAAATATTATGGTACTTTATAATCGTGTCTCTATAGGTTTGTGTGAACAGGATATTATCAAATACTTGTAAATATGCAGCATAATCGCAATAAAACACTCACAGCAGATTGAAAGCAGCTTCTCAGTGCTTCAAATTCTTTGAGACACATGTTTTTGGTCAGCTCCTGTCTTCCAGTGGTTGTGGCGGCCACACATTTCCCATAAGCAGCTGCCTAATAATATAATAATAGAAAAACAGAACACTTTACAATACGATAATAGAATGCATCTATCTATGTATCGATGTATCTATCTATATATGCAGCTATCTATCATGCAAATCTCCCAAAGATGCTCTATTGGATTGAGATCTGGTGACTGGTGGCCATTTGAGTACAGTGAACTCATTATCAAGTTCAACCAGTTTGAGATGATTCGAGCTTTGTGACATGGTGCATTATCCGGCTGGAAGTAGCCATCAGAAGATGGGTACACACTGTGGTCATAAAGAGATGGACATGGACAGCAACAATACTCAGGAAGGCTGTGGTGTTTAAACTATGCTCCACAGGTACTAGAGGGGTCCAAAATGTGCCAAGAAAATATTTGAAACACCTTTATGTAAAATGCTGACCCTACCATTTTTTTTTTCAATCTTCTATTGTCCAATTTTGGTGAGTCTGTGCCAATTGAAGCCTCAGTTTCCTGTTCTTAGCAAAGTATGTGTACCTACAGCGACCGGTGAGTGTGAATGTAATATAATATAATATAATATAATATATACACGACAATACTGATTAAATAAGGAATACTAATTGAACGTGTACCTCTCCTGAGCACTGAGCCAACAGCTCTGGGAAGAGTCTCATTCTCGCTCTGCTGCGAGTCCAAACATTTGAACCAGACATAGTTCAAAGACTTGAAAATAATCCTTTAAATAGCAGCAAAATAATAATTTGGTGTGTCGAAGTTCATTTAAAATCTATGAGACCCATCATAGTATATTCACAAAAGTCCTATACAGAGGTTCATGTAGTGTGTATATTCAACATGAACAGCGCCATTCTGTTGACCTCTGAGATAACGTGTGTAAACCTCCCATTGACGAGTAATTGGCCAATCAAAGCGTTAATATGGAACCAGAAATATCCTCGCTGATTTCTGATTGGTTGCTTTTTCTGTTGTAGTTTCCTGCGTCTGATGAAAAGCCAATAGTAACATGAGTTTATTTCAAAGACATTTTCAGGACGGTCAAAAGAATCAAAAATCCACTTCATATTAACTTCCGTATCCAGTCACGTGTTCTATAAGACCGCGTTCTATTGGCTGCAACCACATTGAATTCATTTCCGCGAACGAATCGATTGCATTGAACAGATCTTTCAGTCATTCAAATATTTCTGAACCTGTTCACTGAAAAGATTCGATTCACAAACCGGTCAGCGCTGTGTCAAATCCAGAGTGGGCGAGCTAAACAGAGGTCCGTGTGATTGAGGATTTCCTCGGGCAGGCAGGATCCGCACGGTCACCCGCCCTGTGAGCAATGGTACATAGACCAGCGAAAAAACACAGATTTCTCCATCATGGCTTCATTATTGGAACGTTTGAATTTCCTACAAAAAGTACGTATCCGTGGCACCCGGAATATTATGTAATTTCAGCAATATTTTACGCCTAAACTAGTTTCCTACGTTGTTTACTGTATATCTGGCGTTAGCAGCAGTTGAATAGACTGTATATATCTGCGTATAATTGATATTTCTGTTCACAGACACTTAAAAATATACGACCAAAATACCATGGTACTTCCATAGTGTTTTGAACATGTACCGTAGTCCTAACGTCACCTTGTTTTGTTTTTTTACTTGTACCATAACAGCTACATGAGTGTCCATGTTCTATATTAAAACTATAGTGTCATATAATGGAGTGTTAGCCAATAAATACCATGTTACATTCATTGTATATAGTTACCTGTCATGGTATCATGTACCATGTTCATTTAGGATGTTAATGCACAGTACTTATAAGAATAATAGACACACACACACACACACACGCATACAGCGAGTTAAAAAGTCACCATGAAAGCAAAATTCTTTAATTCTTAACATTTTATGGAATATTTCAGTATTTATTGATTAATCTTTTTTTATCTAGGCCTATCTTTTTTTTTCATGTGTCCTCATATTCTTTAATCAAAATAATTTCAAAGAACAATAGCGAAGAAAAGACTATTACAACTTCCATTTCAAACTGACTTTAAAGGTGACTCTGGGAAGAGAGATTTCCTCACCTTTGTTTTTGTGTCTTAGGTGCCAACACTTATGCGGGCAACATCAGATGACGAATCGCCTTGTCCCGGCTATCTTTTTGAGGAAATCGGCAGTATCCTTTTTGAGGCATTACAGAATAAAATAGAGTAGGGTAGGATACAGAATTCTCTGTCATCAGTGGACCTTGACAGTCATGGTAACTAAGAAATTTCCCATGAGTCAGTGGGTTGCTGCCAGTGTCTTCTCGAGTACCTCTTGGAGAGACTACAGGTGGACTCCTGCTACGTCAAACTTAAGGTACGACAGAGTGGTGTGGCTCAGTCTTATTTGGTTTGGTAGGTTCAAACCCTGCAAAGGCAAAGGGTAATTCATTAACCCCCTTTATTGAGCTCAATGTTTTGAAGTATTTTTGATATCTTAAGTTTGGTCTGTGGTGTTTATTGTGCGTTTAACCCTGTCCAAGGTCCTGAAGATTCTCCTGCATTTATGTGGCCATGGACCACCTCACTTCCTCACAGAGCTACGGCGGAATGCTACATTTATACAGGAAGTAATAGGTAAGCAGGTCTAAACAATTAAAGGAAAACACTGGAGCACTTTTTAAAGGAAGTCATATTGGCTGATTCGTAGGAGTCAGCGTGCACACATAAAACCCTAATGTTTAAATCATCAAAACCAGAGCATCAGTAACTTGAAAATCTTATCAAGATGCAGGGATGTTTGGAACCTGCTTTATTATATTCAATGAGATAAAAATGTAGTGCATTATTTATAAATTGATCGAGTTATGTTTTGAGTTTGAGTCAATGAAAAGGGTGACTGTATTCTGTCTTTCTTAGTCTACAGCGGCCCCCCGGACCCCATCCATGGAAGTGCTCTTTTTCAGAAAGTCAGAAGCTCGGCACAGGTAAACTTTCTCTCTGTGCAGAAAAATCAATATCATTGACCCATTAAACTCCAGTTAAGTTCTTTTTGTAGTCTTTTATGTTGACCTTCTGTTTATTTCTTGAATTAATGATGTTTTACAGTTTATGGTATATCTAGAAAACAACCATAGATGCACTTCTATTCATAAAGAAAATGAAGTATATCATTAATACAGCAGGGATTTACTCTTCTGTCTATTTGTTGTTTGTTTGTTTTTGTGTCTGAATTGAGCCAGCATTTGTTTCCATACAGGAGTTGGCTAGCCTACTATTTAATGATACCATGTCCTCAGATTCTGGACTTTCTCAACACAAAAAACTGACACAATCTGTGGGTGAGTGCTGTTTTGGTATTTTCTCCATATGCTTTTTTGTTTTTATTTTGGAGGTCTTCTACAATAGGTTTACATCAATACAAGGTCAAAAATACACGTATTTTCTCATAATATACATTTCAGCATCACCTTTTTTATCACAATGTCTGAAACCAATGTCTGGTTTGATCAAGGATCCGGTCTCTCTAAACCCCTCTCCTCTGATTGGTCAGATGACCCAGTCTATTGTGATTGGTCTACCTCTTCTAGCGCACGTCGGAAACCAAACGCCTATTACAATATCTGAATTTCAGTTGCCGAGGCTTTCTCAGAGCATGATACACAGTGATACAGTGTCCGTTTCATCGTATCAAATCGACCGTGAGTCTTCAGTGACAGCAATGTGGATCTTCTTGACATATCAAAAGCACAAACTAAACTCTTTCTAGCATCAGCTACAAGTACAGTGTTTGAAGGCGGGTCAAGCAGACACTGTTCATGCAAATGCAGACAAGCGTTATGCAAATGTGTTACAAACCTACGTAGGTTCGAGCTGGAAGTAAGACTGGAATTACTGACGACTTGTTTCAGACAGTTCACAAACGGTTCTTTCTTTTGGGAGACATTAACTCCATTTTTCCTGCACTTTGATCTTTGAAACTTGTTTTACATTCCCAAACAGCTTCATAACACTAACAAGGTATTATCCAAAAAAGTGTAATAGGTATACTAGTTAAAAAAAATGTTAAATAGCTATAGTATGTAAATCATACCAAGATTTCTGTGTGCAGGAATGGGCTCAGAGTCGCACAGGTCTGGCATGCAGGGGTTTGGATACAGCCCAGGAAGGAAAGAGTCCAGTAAGACACAGACATTTAATGTTATTCATCCAAGTCCTGAGCTCAACACTAATATTTACAACTGGAAGGCATTCTGGTGTGTGTCCTGTCTCTTTTCCCTCTCTCGTTCAGGTGGAGGGACTCTACTGGACAAGATTCAGAAAGCTGCCGAGGTGGTTGCCAGCGCTGTCCTTCCTCCAACGGAGCATCCTGGCATCCGTCTCCACGATAACCACTACCACGCTGTGGTGGCGCCCTCTGCTACTGTGGAGATGGCAGTGCCAGCGTGTGCCTACAACATCCCATCCCACGGCCACAGAAGTGAGCCATGCACCAGGTTATAAAAGCAGTGCATGGTAATAGTTTCAAAGAAATGAGCATTTCTCCTTCTCTTAGCATCCCACAGGTCTCCAGGGCATGCTGGTGGAGGCTGGGAGGAAACGGACAGTGGGCACAGCTCGTCCCAGGAGACTGCGGAAGCCAGTCAAGCCTCGCTTGGAAGAAGCAGTAAGTCGGGCAGCCACTCCGGGGCGAGTCGGGAGTGTGGTGACCTATCGGAACGGTAAGGGACAGACTGCTACAGGGCTTCTGTTCTTGTCATATGGTGAACACACATTGCTTTCTCAAGTGTTCGAGGTCATTAACATCAGGTCATTGCATCACCAAGGGGCATTTTAATGCTGGCACCTCATTTCCAGAACTAAAATAGCAGCATACAGAGTCATGTCAGATGTCATTTGTCATATTTCCCACAAAATCACAAGATATAAAAATTATAAATTTTCGGAACATTGAAACATGGCTTATAATTAAGCATAAATACTCATTATCATAATGAATCAGTATGTTTGAGATTGTTTTTTTTATTAAAATCTGCATACATTAAAGGCAGTATAACAAATATTACCAGAAGTCCTTTATGTTCACTGAAGCTGCATTCATTTTAATATATTTCTATTTGAATATTATATTTTAAAATGTAATTTATTCCTGTGATGTCAAAGCTTCAGCATCATTACTCCAGTCTTCAGTGTCACATGATCCTTGGGACATAATTCTAAAATGCTGATTTTCTGTTCAAGAAACTTTTTTTTAAATCTTATTATTATATTTTTTGGGGAATTCATGATAATTTGTAAAACAATTGTTTAGAAAGTTAAAAAATAACAACATTTATTTGACATAAAAATTATTTGTAACATTATATTGTCACTTTTGATCAATTTAATCTTACTGACCCCAAACCTTTGAACAGTACTGTACTTTTTTCACATAGTGGTAATAAAAATGAACAAATGGGCATCATGTTCACAAAGCAAAATGCAGTACATTCATTTTTTTTTCTTTTGATGTTTTGTGAGATTCACATATTTATTTTGATAGTTCTCATATTTTACTATTTGTTCTTTTAAATCAGTGTGGAGGCCATTCAGTTGGGGGACTGTGGTCAGGAGACGGCGCTTATCAACCGACTGACCAATGGATCTAAAGTCTTCCTGTCCAGAGAAGAGAGCCAATACTTCATCAAAGAGTAAAAAAAAAAGCATATGAGACATGTTCTTGATTTTTTTTGTTGTTGTTTTTTTGGCATTAGTCTTGATCATTACTGATCTGCAATACACCCTTGGATTATAATGTCAGCGTATATAGTTTTCTTTTCACAGATGTGTAATCCAGTGGATTGATTTATTGATTGTTTATTTCATTCTTGGATATTTTTTCCATTAACTTACTTCATCATTCTCATTTATGTAAGTTTATAAAACCATGATGAAAAGGAGGCAGGACGAAGAATATTTTATATTTCCCGCCCCCTCCACAAAAGGATAAAAATCAAAAATAAACTCAACATATCAAAAGACTCAACATATCAAGTCCCCGTCAATACATGATAACTTATGAAACAAACCAGAAACCAAAACATCAACCTGAAACCGATTTCCAAAGCAAAAGCAAACCATGATCAGAACCATCATGATCAATTTCTATAAATATTCATTCAAAACAAAAGCAAACCATGATTTTGTTTTAGTTAAAATTTGAGTTAAAATAACTGTTTTCTTTCAGATGCTCAACTCTCAACTGTGAGGTGGTTGTTGAACTTCTCTGTCGCAGACTTCAGGACCACACACAAATCATCCAGATGGTAATGTTTCCTATTCTGTAACATTTAGGCTCAGCATTATGATTTGTTTAAATAAACCTAAATTGTTTTCTTTAACTTGTCTGAAACATTTGTTTTGATAACGCACAGCATAACCCATTTGTGTTTGCTTCCCGCAGAGAGCGTTGTGTGCTCTGGCCTGCCTGATGTCTTCAGACTTCCTCTCTCTAGATCATATTTTCAATATCACACACAAACGCCTCGAACAACTTAGTGACGGAACCGCAGGCCCTGTCGCCAACAAGGCAACCAAGGTACCGTCACCAAAACCATGTGTAAATGAGTGGAAGCAGATCATTCAATAATAATAAAGCCCCGCGGCCCTCACTCGTCCTGCTCGCCACAGTAAACACAATGAATGGTGACTGTGGAACGTAAAAGCCGAATCCCGGTCATTTTGAGCGATCTCGAAACACATCACGGAGACTCACTAGTAGCCTAGACTTGTTGTTTAACTACTGCGCTCTGTTAGCGATAGGCGTGGCCTCCTAGGCCAGCGAAGCAAGTGCATTCTGGGAGTTGTTTTTCATCCACATAAGCCAAAAATACATTCTCTGGCTTTTCTCAGTCTAGAAAGCTACAAATTCAAAAATAATTTCACATTTCTTCAACATAAACGACCCATTTAAATACACATTCATCTTTCCAGAAGTGAAGTATCCATTTAAGAGTGAATGTGGCCATTTGTAATTTTAATGTGTGAGACTTCCAGTTATTTTAGCTTCCAGATACTAAAACAGTCTGTTATGCTGCTTTATATTGCAAAATTGTAATAATAAATTCCCCAGAAATAATTTCCAGGGGCGAGGCCCGGCTGAAACAATGTTTTTTAAATATTAAAGCATCAAATCCTACTCTAGCAGATCCCAAAAACAAAATCAAGACTTTGTAAAATGGTATAATATGGCCTCTTTAATAATAATTAATACTAATACAGCTAATATTTACTGATAAGCACAATTGCCCTTGTTCTATCCTCTTGTAATTTTGTGGGACTAACAGATTCTTTTTTTCTTTTTTTTTTTTTAAATCTAGCTCCTAAGGCAGTTTGAGGCCTTGCTTGATTGCGTCACAAATCCCAGGTGTGACCATCCTGGGCGTCCAACCTTCGCCAGCTCTTCACTTTCAGACCAGCCCTCCGAATCTATGACCGTCCCCTTTGTTCCAGGACAACTTGGAGAAATCACAACCTCAGTTATCCCATCAGAGGAGACCCCATCTACACAATACCCACAGCGTAACAGCGCTACACCTGGGTCTGATATGACAAGAGAGCAAGAAGAGGGGAGAACCAGAAACACGAACACCTCCAAGATCTCAGAACCACTCAGACTGTCGCTCTTCAGTGGAATGGAGCTAGTGAACAGAAGCAAACCTGTGTGTTTGGTTGAGCCTGTTCCTGTCGAGTCAGACGCCCAGACAAGTGTAGAAGCCACTACAGGCATAGACTGTGCGAGTGAGAAAAGCTGTGAGAGAACTACAGGCTCACCCACATCAAGTGAGCAAGTGTCTGCCTTCTCCTTTCTTAATCTCTGATGCCAACTTTCATCTACGGTTTCATCTAACCTTCCATTCAGGTTCACGTGATTCAGCCTATGAGTGATTTCTTCTTGCACAGAATCAGCTTTGCATTGAAAGACATTTTTGAATGGAATGGTTAACAACCTTGTGATATTAAGAATAATAATAAGTGACTACATTTACATGCACAATCAAATAATAGTCTGCAGTAACGTGAACGCCATGACCCGATTAGACCAATATTCTGGTGGTTTCCAGAAATCTGAAGAGCCGATGCTTGTATTAAACATAATTTTGAGTCACTTAAACACCTTGTTAGGAAAAGCAATTTTTTTAAACAGAAACGCTAAAATAAGGAACTTACCGACCCCAAATTTTTGAGAGTTAGTGTACATATTGCATGTCAATGTGCTCTTGATGAGTTGATGTCAATATGCTGAATTACTAAGAAAAAAATCCAGTATTTCCACCAGAGAGTAGCAGAAAAAAACATGCATGTCTTTGTTTATAAGCCGACTACATGGATACAGGAATAGTCTAGTTGCTGTCAAGGATTTCTTGTGCATGTGAATGTGGTTACTGACTTAACCAGTGCTTATGGAGATAACATGCAATTGCAACTGCAACGTACTCTTTACGCACCGTCTAAATGCTGCTAGAGGTTCACATTAAGGCTGGGAAAAATCTTCATGATCAGTATGGTAAGTCTCTTCAAATCATTCTGAATTCTTTGCGATGCTTTTGAGAAATAACTCAGGACACTTTTCAGTTGAGGTGTTTAACACGAGTGTTACTGAAATGATTGCTACTATTTGCACTAGTCTTTCCTCTTACTAAAAGCACTTATTGTGTGCATTATAAAACACGGTAAGAACAAACATTAACACCTACATAGTCAAGTTTGATCAGAATACATCCTGCCAAACCATTGTCTACCTTGTGTGCACTGCAAATATATAAAGAATTATCTTGTGTGAAAATGTTACAGCAACTTATAAAACTAAAGCCATGAGTTTTGAAAGGCAGGTTTGAATACAAATGTCCATTCGGAGACTGAAACGGGAATAAAAAAAAACGATACATGTAATTAGAAAAAGTCTTTATTTAATTTACATCAGAGGAAGAATTCATAAAATAACAATGATTTCAAATATTGTATATATGCTAGCTATGCATTATGTACAGTCCTACATACAAAACAATGGTGACTGCAGGGACGATTTTCATCATCGAAAGCTAATAGTCTTTCACACAAAGCACAGTGCCTGGGTTGTACAGTATTGTGTGCACTGAGTAGTTGAAAGTGTAGAGATCACCTGCTTGAAATGATGTAAGCATCCTCATACAACTGTTTGGACTAAGCTGAAGTTTAGTTGAGGATGTGTATCTAAAAAGGACTGAACTATACTTGTGCATACTAAATTTAGGAACACTACCATTCCAGTTTGTTTTCTCATTCTGAAAATGAATCAAGCCATCATATATATTGGTATATTAACATTTTATGGTAAAATATTTAGGATTTTGTGGTGATATGACACTGTTGAGTGCTTAGTTAGGTGCAAGCTAATTTTAGGTCTGCCTGTAGAAGACTAGTCCTCGTATTACATTGAGTGAATGATCTAAACTAGCGCAGTTTTAATGCTCTGATCAATTTAAAATTTAATCATGGCTTTCAATTTGCAGTCACTGGATTTAAACACTAATTCGCCTGTCAGTTGGCTTACACCTTCTCTAAGAGTACTTCAGTATGTACATTAGCAGACCTGAGTCTAGCATGCATTTTCAGAATAGTCTCTCTACAGTGTGATGTGCTAGTATGCGTTTCCTCGTCTAAGGTAAAGGTAAAGAGATTTTATTTATTTTTTTAAATCGACAAATCTGGTAACAAGTTCCTCATTTGAAGTCTCAACCTTCATGGCACACAGGGAGAAATCCTCTAGACCTGAGTTTTGGATATGTAAGCAATCATCAAGCCTTCCCCCCTCCAAAAAAAAAAAAAAAAAACTTCCTGAAAGAGTCCAAACCGGCATCTTCTGTAAACAACAGCATTATATTGATCATCCTGGAATGACTCCAAAGCAGGGGATATGCAAATATAATCACATGGTTTACCTCAGCTCCTAAATAAAGGACATTATTTTATTTATTTTTCCTTATCTAGACCAACCAAAGAGTGTCAAAAGTGGCCAAATGCATGTGTCTGAGTAAAACATGACCCAGAACCGCAGTAGCACCATGTGTGAGTGTCTCGTAAAGGGGAAAAGCTTACAAGAACTTGATGTTGTTGTTTTTTTCAAGATAGTTCTTTTATATAGCACCTATGTGAAGTTCATGGTCAACACATCAAGTAGAGCCCCACATAAACACTATGAACATGAAAAAGTGCTATAAGAAAGAACATAAATGCATTTAGAGGGCCTATATTTGTGCCAGGCCTTAAAGCGACCCATAAAATCCCTCTAAAAGCTCCCTAGTACATTGTTCCTTAATGCCAATGGGTGCTGGAAGAGTCACTGTCCATCACGTTGGACCTTGCTGACCACGAGTTTGCAGGCTACTGAAGTGGGCCTCCTTCAAGATACGGTTGATGTGATCATAGGAGATGTTGTGGCTCAAGGTAATGGCCGGCTCTTCTGCAATAGTGGGGCTGCAGGGAGCCTGGGAAACAGGGAGTCCTCTTTGGTCGGTCTTCTGGGTGCTGGAACTGGCACCTGCCATGCGGTCCGGACTGCTAATCCCACTGCTGTCACTGCTGGAAGACTGTTGGGGAAAAAAGATTTGAGGGTTTCTGTGCTGTACCACTTCTGGTTAAAGTTTCCAATGAAAAATGTCTTACAAGTGGGCTGTGTCAACTAATAAAATACTCAAAAAGAGACTAAAGGTGATGATACACAGGGCAACTTTTTGAGCAATGTTGTTGGGCAATCTTGCCGAGCGACTGTTGCTTGAGTACTTTCCCATTGAAAATGGGCAATTCATTTCTATCTGGATAATTTAGATCAGTCGTGGGCCCTGTGTCTCATCTAGTTGCCCGTTGACGGCAACATTGCTCAAAAAGTTGCCTTGTGTATCATCACCTTCAGGCATATTTGGTTTGATTAAAACTAACCCTGGAGTGATTGCAGTTCATTCGAATAAGTGTGAACACTGCCACCCGAACCCTGGCGCGCACACAAGCAAGTGGACCAAGGCGGCAGAAAAGATGGGTCTCGGCCCGCTTTCAAACGAACTCGGTTTGATATAAAATATGATTCCAACACGGACCAAAGATATGTAAAAGGATCAAAAATGGGACATGACGTCACAAGATACGACCCTAAAAAGGACAGAATGCTAAAGCATGCCTGATATTACTCGTTACAGTCGCGATATTGCCGCATCTAAAGCGTCTCCTCAGAGCAGATCTTCGTTTGTGTGTGACGGATGGATTCCGGCTGCTGTTTCGACTCCTTTACATACTTTATAAGCTTTTCAAGAGTTCTAGGCTGGTCAAAATACCATCATATGTTGGCTACGCACACACAACGAGCGCATTTATCAAGTTCCATTGCGAAACGTTATAAAAGCCAACCAATCAGGTTATGAATGTATCCCTATGACTTTAGGTTTGATGTTAAAATGCCAATGTGAACTCTAAGCGGACCAGGGCTACAAGTTTTAGTTTTTTTTAGACCAGACAAAACAAACTGAACTAGAAGTGTGAACAGGTTCATTCATCACACTGGAAAAGTCAAATACCTTCCATTTGATACAGCTTTGGAATCAGACTTAACTCCATACTTTTGAAAGAGCTAAGTGTGTGAATGAACGTCAACAGTTGTGCCAAATGTTGTGTCTTCTTACCTCAGAGTCCCAGACATCACGGCCAACCTCAGGAAGAAAGGAATAACCCCCAGACCTCTTTGCCTGGGGTAAGACCTGGAGTTGCTCTGCATCACAGCTGCGTCTGCGTTTTCTGTTGACAGAGACCATCACCTTTGACTACTCTGTTCAACATGCATGGAAGAATTCATAACCGCAAGGTCTGTTTCAGCTGGTTCAGAATCATTTGCAAGCCTTTCTTAGTAGTACGTGTACCACTGAGTGTCACCATTTCTTAAACCAGGAGTCTGAATGTAATAATTAACTTAATAGAAACTAAATATGTTCCAAATAATATTTAGATACATTTATAATATTAAATCTTCACAATATAAATTGGGCTACAACAAGAAACTAAATAGATGCCTTTACAAATTCAGGATGGATGTCCCTCGCACGAGGATAATTACATTTAGGGGGGGCGTGGATTGAAAAGAACGAACATTGAAAACTGTCTTAAGAAATGGAGCCCTGCAGACTTGATTGCAACCATTAGTCATCAATATGTCCACTGCAGGATTATGACTCAGATTTGAAGAATAAAAATGTCATCAACACAAGAGCTATCAAAGCCTGATGTTGGATAATAGCACGGACTCATTTAACCGATATAGTAGTAGCTAGTCAAGAGGATCAGGCTTCTAAAAGAACATCTAAAAATAGCCACCACCAGACATGAAGTACTGACAACAGCAGCCACATGGATGTTGGCGGGACATGCGTTACATAAAAGCAACATGAAACATGCGTGCAGACACAATTATAAGCAAATGATGTTACCTGCTTTCTGTCAACATGTCGTATCTGTGCATTTGACAGCCAAATAAGGGCACACAACACCTCTTCGACTCAGAAACCACCGGCTTCTTTTCAGCAAAATGAAGGGAACTGTCAAGGTTTCCCTAATGAAGAGCGACATGACACATTAAATACATTGTGAGAAGCTGCAGACACGTTTACATTGCAGTACAGGTGTCCAGAAAACATAATATTAATATCTATTATTAGCCTATTTTGCATTTAGGTGCCTTCGTGAGATACACTGGGCTGTTACATTCATACTAGGAAAATGATCTGCATAGAGTGACGGAGAACGAACCACCATATAGAATTTAAATGTAAACGTTTAGTATTAATTGACATTATTGAAACAAAATGGCTAATGGGCGTTAATCACACTGATACAAAACGACACTAATGTTGCCATGTAAAAATAGTGCGTTCAGGGTGTCAAGCTGAAAGACAGATAACCTAGCACAATGCTATGTGTAGTTCACTTTACTTCCTCCTAGCGATCAACTGTTCCTACTACAGAAGCAACGAAGTGATTTAAACGGAATAAATTGAGTTTGTGAAGAGACGAAATGGGTGTTGTGTACTCTACCTCTCTCTGTTCACAGATGGATCTTGAGTTCAGTCATTTTCTGAAGTTACAACGTATCCATTTCGCCGGATCTCATTCTTTCTCTCACTCACTCGCTCGCTCGCTCACACTTCCATCTGTTGCTGTCATAATGACGTAGCTTGCGTGCCTTTGAGAGAGGGGTGACGTACAATTGGCACGTAATATTTTATTTTTTAATTGAATGAATTTATTATTTTTGAGATTTTTCTCTACATTAAATAATACATTTAAGGTGATTTGGATTAGACAAGTAATCCGTTAATTTGAAATGGTATACCATTCAACGTTTTATTCAGTCATGACGTCAATTCGTAGCAAAGCTAATTCGAATTTATCCTTAAACTTCTGCATTAGTAAAAAAATATGACTCTTTGAAGATAGACCCTTTTCACATTAAGTTTGTATCTTTTTTTACTATTCTTTACTATTCTTTCTTTGCGAAATGTACTTATGTAACAGATACATTTATAAAGAAAATAGCCTAACTTCTTTTTATTTTCACGATAGATGTTGATATATTTACAGTATTTAGAAATTGCTTACAGTAAGACTCTTCGATTGTGTAATACTTATGTTACAGTAAGATAATATAATATGTTTTAGTTCATTTTAGAATTACATGTTTTGTTTTGTTTTTTTTCCCAGTCTATGTAACCCCGGCTATTTACGTATATATAACAACATATATGTTGTTATTGCCTTCCTGCTTGAATTCTTACCTTGTCGATAGATAGATAGATAGATAGATAGATAGATAGATAGATAGATAGATAGATAGATAGATAGATAGATAGATAGATAGATAGATAGATAGATAGATAGATAGATAGATAGATAGATAGATAGATAGATAGATAGATAGATAGATAGATAGATAGATAGATAGATAAAACATTCCTTGCGAGGAAAAAAATTCGTTAGGAAAAGAATTTGCAATTGCTTTCGTGATCAACGGTGTTATGCATACGGCCAGGCTACTAATTACACACAGGCATTGATAGAGACGGCTATCCGGGTCTTTCGTAACTCAAAATAATCCAGCAAGTCCATATGGCAAGTCCTCTAGCGGGGTCCATCGCACATCGCAGGGTCCGTTCTCTTACTGCATGTCCCATGGTAACAAACGGCAGATTTCATATGCACAAACGAGCTGGAGAAAATACAATCGACTTGGTTAAAGGTTCCCAAGTCAAGAATTTAAGAATGATTAAAAGACACTAGAGAGAAGACATTTCCCTCTTCCATTGAAAGATGTCAGTGAAATGATAAAATATGAGTGTAGGTGAGTGGCAAATCTAAATATTTGATAGATTTTTTTTTTGTCCATTTTAGTATCCCATGCCTTGTTTGCAGTTTTTTAAGACCCCATTAAATCAAAATGGGAGTTTTGTGGCTGTTAACCCATATCTGTTTTGAGGCCATATATGTCAGTGTACTACTTGAAAGTTGACTAAATGAACTAGCAGTTAAACAGATATTTAAAATGTGGAGGTATTTATTAAATAGGTTAAAGGAAATATATTACATTAACAACACTGCTCATAAATTGCTTTCATGTTTCTTCGAAGAGATTTTGGGGAAATATTAGTTATTGGTTTCTACAAGCAATACCGTGATTTCAAACCTATTGATCCAGTCCTGTAATATCTGATTTATTTAAATTCTTTTCTCTTTCAGAAGAATGTCCATTTTGTGGAAAGCCATTCAAGAGGCTGAAAACCCACCTAGCACACTGCAAAATGGCACCAGTTACACAACCCAAGAAAAGCATTAAAGCGCCAAAAGAACTGAGTGCAAAAACATCCAGATATAAAAAGACAACAAATGGTGTCATCTTTAATGAAAGACTAACCTCCAAAAGCAAGAGTAACGAAGATACTCACAATGCAGACAGTCTTCTCACAACTACTGAGGTCAAAGTCTTCTCATCTAAAGCTCTGGACATGGAGAGGCCTAAAAACAAATGGCTTGCGAAAAGACAAAGGGAACTTGAGCGATTACACCTGTTAGTGCCAATCTCAAAGATGCTAAGCAACCCTACCTCATTATCCAAGCATGAAGGAGATAAAAGCTTTTGTGAGATCTCCAAAGGACCAAATCAGGGAACATGTAATGGAAAAAGTGCTAAAGGCAAAAAGAAGCTAAAGATGGCACCATTATCGGAGCAGTTGTCCATCACCAAGAGTAAAATCAATACCCCTGGATTTGTGCCAGCCATTCTGAAAAACTCTAGCCTGCCATCTGAGTGCAGTGTACAGCATGAAAATCCAAAACTTAAAACGAAAGTGTACTTTTTGGAGAAGCTTGAAACGCTCACAAACAGCCAGGACAAGAATATCGATCAAGTGTCGAGAGCAAAAGAGCATAAAGCTCATGCTTTCTTTACGTCCAAGACTTCTGTGTGGGACCACATCAATTACAGTTTGTATTACAAGAGGTTTGTGCCGTATCCTGTTATTGAAACATCCAAAGATTCTGCTGTGGAGACTATGCAACAATCAAACAAGCCTGAAACAGCAGTTACCAAGGTTGCCTTTCCATCCTCACAGACTTTATCTGAAACCATTCATCAACCTTCAGAAGACATCATTAGTTCAAGACTGCAAGGTGCAAGAAGTCTATCATGTAGTCCAGAGACAGTGACTGCTTACAACAGAATACAGTTCTCCTCGGTCCCTTTAGGCAGCTATGCGAATGAAAATATTTGGAAGAAGGGTCAATTTCCTGGACCGTTCACCCAAAGTGAAGGTAATCCATGATTTCTGTGATGTTTGGTTGTTTACATCCCCCAAATGGGATTGTAGTTTTTTCCTCACTAAAGCTGTTAAGTACAGTCTTTTACCTTTGTATTTTTAATGCTATGATTCACATCGTAGGCTTAGTTCATGGCTTATGACGCTTTAACAAAGAAGTCCTATGGTAGAAATTAATGGAAAAAAAAACCTTTCATTTCCAACATTTAGCTTTATGTTTACTTTTAGGTACCTTAGAATTGTTAAGCACATTCTTAAGTGCCTTTCTGATAGTAAATGAGCTACACTTTCATCTTGGCTGGAAATGGATGTTTGTCCATGAAACAGTTTCATCTCATTCCTCCTATTACCATTTATATTCAGTCTTTCATGTGAATTTTTCCACACCCACATTGTGCTTCCACACTAGTATTCATGACATGCACGTTAAAATAATGCATTTCTCATACCAATTCAAAAGAAACAAGAAATTATGAAACTATAAAAATCCCTTTGTTCATATAGTGCCTCTAGTGCAGCAGAAACTTGGAGATGTCAGATTGAATAAACTTGGCGCCTGGCTTGCCGCTCGAACTCCGGTGTCACCTGGAGAGATTGTGACCATGTTAAAGCAAGGTTTGTTCCTTATCCAACATAATATAACATAACATTTGGGTTAGTGATGTTTTCTAGTGTTTTCTGGTTATGTGTTCAGGTTGGCAGTGGTACTACAGGAAGTACATTGACGTTCGTAGAGGAGGGATCGGTGGGATATCCATGCTGTTGACTGGATACTGCATTCTGTGTTACACATGGAGATACCAACATCTCAGTGAGTCTGAATACTTGTCATCAACAAACATCCCATAATCATTGGCATGTATGATTGAAATGTCTGTTTTATTCTGTTTTACAGAGACTGAACGCTGGAGGAAGTACCATTAAGGACGTTTGGTGGTCTTTGTAATTGTTTTCAGGGCCATATGGACTAATAAGAAGGGTAAGATTATAATATCAGGAACTATTGGTTTACTGTTGAGGTTTGCTGTGTTTTTGTTGACAAGTTAGTTAGAAATGTCAAGAAGGTGACTGATAAAGGACTTATGAATTAAACATTTTGATAGGAACCTATCTTGAAGTACAGATAATGGAATTATTTGAATTAAATATTTATTTGCCAAAAAATAGAATGCTTTTAAGCAAAACAATTTTAAGTTTTGTTTATTGTGTAACCAGAGGACTTACCCGAGATCTAATAAATTATATTGTTCTGCACTTTTTTAGACCTGTCATATGTTTTTTTTTTGTTTGTTGTTTACATGATCTTGTTTAATTTCTTAATTTTTCTATAATATTGTTGCATATAAATATCCACAATTTTTTAAAAAGGAAGACATTACGACAGATAATGGCTGTATTCAAAATGGATTTAATATTTATCTCTGCTGTTGTAATGAACACTCACAAAAACAACAAATCATGAACTGACCAACATATACAGTATGACGTGTACACCTAACATAATAAAAATAACTTTTTTGTTTTACATTCTTTTTCTTTACAAAAAGTATAAATATTTTGTGTTTCATGTTTTTATTTTTTGTAATACAAACATTACAAATCAAGTTTTAGGTGATGCAGAAAATAAAACGTTAAAAGCAACTTTGACCATGGGGTATTACGATAACTGAAGGCCACACTCGCACAACAAAAAGCAGTAAAAACAAACGATAAACTATTTAAACTTGTTCTCACTCGCTCTCTCCTAAGGCAAAGAAGCCCTTCAAAGTGAAGGTCTTTCAAAATGCTCCCTAACACCGACCTCTAGAGCTCAGATCAGAGAGAAGAATATTTCACTTTTTTTTCTGTCTGTCATCATTTTTGGTTGAATTGCTGGGAAAGACGGTGGCGTTTAGTGTTAATGATGCTAAAACAATGGGATGACATTAGATGAAAACAAGCAACCTTCCCTTTCGATCTGGAATGGATGCAGACTTGTGAAAATGTACGCACACTGCAGTTTAGCCAACTATGATCGCAAATTCATTTGAACTTTGTTTGAAACAATGGAACCTCCGACTTTAGTTGGCTTTGGGAAACGCTCCCCTGGTCAGTTTTTGACATTGTCTTGGTCATACTCCCATTGTTGACTGACAAAGCCCTGTAATGGCACAGTTAATATAGGTTCTAATCTATAAAACAGGACTGAATTCTTCTGACAGTCTCCTCTTTAGAAATGATTTCTCAAAACGGGTTCTTAAAATGTGGGCCTGTCCTCCAACCAAACTGCATTCTCTCAGGAAACAGCCATCTCATAATGCTACTAATTAGATGCCAATATTGAATTTACAAAACCACTACTTCTGCTTTCACCGATTTAAAACTGCAGAAGGGTTGAAAGAGCTGTGATCATGGCTATTATAAGTACAAGGTCACGTCCACATGTGCAAATATAAACTGCCACTAGAGGCAGAAACTGCAAACTGACTGCCAAGACTACAGCCTGACCAGCAGGGGACTCAACGCACAAGGGAAAATGAACATCAGTCTTGGTAAATCTCACAAAAATCCCCAAATCAAAGTTAAGAAATTATATTTTGCTCCGAGAAATCAAGCCTGTTGTAGGACCACTGAGATTGTGATGACAATATTTCATGACAAGCACAATTAAAACCAATTTGCATAACCATAATGTAAAAAAATTATAATAATTTGTGATGAGGAAAAAAGTGAATTGTAATGTACTTGTAGTTCCACTGCCTTAAATTCTTTTAGTTTCTTTCAAAATGTAATAAGAATTTGACAATAAAAAAATTGAAATGCGATTAAAATGTTTTAAAAACTTTTTGCAAAATATTATTTCTTAAAAATTCCATTGATTTTGGGTTGAAATGCGCCATGTTTTCATGAGATTCACCAATGTGGGTTCTTTGAGACACTAACTAAAGGTGCAAACCAGCACATATTATCTCCTGACAGGGAGCAGCACAGAATTTAAAATATAGATATATATATATAATGCATCATTTCAAAAAATGAATTCAACAAAAAAGATAAACATCATGTAACATTGTACCCTCAATCTGAGGACTTAATTTCCCCTGCACAAAACCACACGAGTGTGTTTTGTCTTTGTGGAGAGGTAACATACCTGTAAGGTACAAAACTAATTGCAAAACAAATGTAAAAAAAAAGAAGAAGAAGAAGAGCACAACCAATGTTTAAAAACAATTAAACGCGCAGGTGTGTTTGTGTGCCTCACTTGGTCAGTCTACTGCAATGATACAACATAAGTGTGGAGACAACCATAAAACCTTAAGTGCGGACAGACTATTAGACTAAGTGTCTGATATTGATCGATACGCTACAAATATCAATGTCTACTCATGACTTTCCAAACATCACACTTACTTACTGCTTGATTGTGTGTGTGTGTGTGTGTGTGTGTGGGTGATTGCAAGTGTATCCTGTAAAGCATTGTCAAAAAGGCTTTCTTAATGTAAACTTCTCTAGAACAACAGGCACAGTATTAGAGTATTACTATCATTAGATTCACCTTCCTGTTCCTCAACCTAGTCAGAGCTGCTGTGTGCATTTCAAACCGTGATAATGCCAACGTAGGTCCATTCACACATGCCGTGAAGTTCAGCTCGCACACACATGGCATGAAATGAAATGAGATTAACATGGAACGACTAACGCACATAAATATGGCACTGTCTAACATTCTAAGATGCTATTCACAGCAGCCTCAAGCACAGAGTCTGTGTCAGCCAATGAAGTGTGATTTTGATCTGAGGGAAGTTGTTCTTCGTGGCCCCGTCCCAGGCTCGAAGGGTAGCCTTGGGCAGAGCTATGCTTTGATTGGCTGGGAGATGTAGGGTAGTGAGCATGTTGACTGTTGCTGCTCATTACGGTGCTGGATGTCTTTTTTTTGAGGTCCAGGATGCACTTGATGGGAGTTCTTCTGTGTTCTTCCATTCCTTGTTGTTGAGATTCTGTCCTATAAGCAGGTTCTGTGTGGCTGTTCATACCCTGCCCATCTTTCACGGTGAGACTTATGGAATGCCTTGGAGATGTTTCCATTGTGCTGGGATTGCCCTCATTGGTGACAGGGGTCAAGACTTCGGGACTTGGTATCCTTAGTTTACGGCCACAGCAGAAGTCTTCCAGGAAGCCATCTGAGGAGCAATGTGGCAAAAAATTACATACATACATTCAATCAAGTAAGCGCAAACATTTTTTTAATTACATTTTTTTTTTTTCATTTTTGTTTGCATTTGGTATAATTATAATACAACATTGTAAATGCGTTCCATAAATCACAACAATTTCAAAAGTAACCAAAATTTACAGTGCAGTTGATGTATCTGAATGATCAGAAATTACCAGCACCACCTTCACACTCTACTTTTGTGATGATTGAATATATATATATATATATATATATATATATATATCTTTTAATTATTATTTTTAAATTACTCGTATAAGAAATTAATTTCTTCATTTGTTCCCCAAGGCTTTGCCAATTATATATAGTTATGCATGTTACTTTGCATATAACAAAATCAATGTGCACATTTAAAATATTAAATAATCACACAACAAAAAAAACCTCCAAAATATACATTGCAAATACTACTTAACTGTATTCAACCAAAATAAACCTAATTTGGAAACAATGAAATTACTCAACATTAGTATTAGTTCATTGGTTATATAAAAAACTGGCTCCCATCTCTCACCTGGATCCACTAATATCATTCGTTTGTCTTGGGTCAAGTTGCCCCGTTCCTCTTGGTTAAAAGTCCTGTCAATCATCACCATTTCTGATGAAGGGCTAGACCTCTGAAAGAGCATTAAGCAGTGAATGGTTTTGCATTAGCCCAAGTTACATTCGAGTAATTAATTACTTACAAATAACTATATGTAGTATTTTGTGCATTTAAGTTAAAAGCATGTTCTGAACCTACCTCTGCTTCCACCATGAGTAAGCGTCTGTATTTGTTCACCATGGCCTGCGTTCTGTTGAGCACTTGTGTGGCAACTGCCTCAAACTCCTCATCAACTGTAAGGTCAAAAATGATCATCAGAACCTATGACATTTATCTATGGTTAAATATGAATTATGTAGAGGAAAAGTTGAAAATGCACTTTTGGCAAAGTCTTCATCTTGTGGTGGTGAGCCTTGGAAAACATGATAGGGCAGTAATCTGTAAATGCCATCGTTTAATGAAGTGAAGGGTGTCCGCTCTGAAGACATGACTCTACAGTGATCCTGTCTTAACTGCTGGAGGACCCTGTCAAATAAGGCCCAGTTTTACAATGATTATTTCTGCAATTCTATTCATTGACGCTAATGGTGCAGAAATTACACAATTCATCTGTAACAGGTGTACAATTTGGGCACTCACATTCCTCCTCTAGTAAGTTGCTGAGTTGCAGGTCGCTTCGGTGTGAGAGGCAATTCCTGACTGGCAGGAGTGAGTGTTTTCACAGCTAAGATTAAGTAGAATGAAGAAAAAATACTTCATGGACCCAAGAGAGGAAATTCAGGTGCAAATAAGCAACAACACATAATAATATATACACTACCATTCAAATGTCAGAATAAATTAACGCTTTGATCAAAAGTGACAGTTAAGACATTTATGATTAGAGCTGGTATCGATTCAGATGTTCAATTTTGATTCGATTTCGATTTGCAAGCTCTCAATTCGATTCAATTTCGATTCTCGATTCCTGATTTGATTCTCGATTCGACTATAATGAATATAGATGTAATACAAATCCTATATTTATTTAAAAAAAGAACAGTAAACAAAGTTTACAAGTGGTTAATTAATACAAAGAAATGAACAGTAACAAACCTGTATATAAAACTCTTTTTATTTTAGGTACACTATACACTAAATCGTGGCCGTTGAGAATCGATTTTGAATCAACCACATTTTTAAAAACGATTAATCGAAAAATCGATTTTTTTTTTCCCAGCCCTATTTATAATGTTACAAACTATTTATATTTCAAATAAATGCTTCTTTTGAACTTTCAATTCATCAAAGCATCCTGAAAAAGTGTATAATTTTTTGTATCATCATCAGAAATGTTTCTTGAGCATGAAATCAGAAATTTTAAATATGTAAAAATAGAAAACATTTATTTTAAATTGTATATGTAAAAATATGGCAAAAAAAATGTATCTCATTTATGGTCACTGATGGAAACACAAAAAGGATTCAGAGTAGTCTTACCTTTGGTACCAAGGAGATTAACTAATTGTGTTTGCCCTCTTTGTGTTGCTGTTGTGGTGTTCTATGAAATCGAAGAAACATTCAAATGTAATGAAACAATACAACTTTGAAGAAACACTTTGGATAAATGAATCCAAATATATTTCACCTGGTTTAGAGAGACTTGAAACTCCGGAACGCCTGAAGTTGTTGGAGCGTTCTGGCCCACAGGCATAAGGTGCTGGAGGTGCTGTCCTGGACTCACAGATAACTGCTGACAAACCTGTGGGCCTTGAACTCCAGAACTGACCATGGTGAGGTGGCTCTGTGACGTCTGTAGAGGCGATGGGCTAGGGGACGCGCTGGCATTCCAAACTTTGGTTGTGGCAACAGGTGTGGGTGAAGCTTGGCCTATTTGACCTCCACTGACCAAACCTTGATTGACTATTAGCTGCCCTCCAGCTGAAAAGTTCTGCCCAGCGATAAGCTGTACTGTTGTGTTCTGATTGGTAAGGATGGAGTAGGTGGTAGTGCTTATTGACCCCGGCTCACCCACTTGAGTGTTTGTTTGTAACACCTGCCCATTCACAGTCTGGAAGCTGTGAACAGTCGTACCAGGGGTTAGGGAAATGGAACTGGGTAGCAAAAACTGCCCCTGAGGCAGATTGGACTGGGACTGTGGTTGTACTTGTTGCCCCAGAGGTGAATGCATTACAATGCTGCTGGCTGGATTGACCACCTTCACCTGTTGAGCGGACTGAGGAGAGCCAGTTGTTGTGTAGGGGCCACTGACTAAATTCGCAGCAGTGTTGGTGCTAGGTTGAAGCCCGATGTTGCTGATATTGTATACAGTTTGTCCTCCTGCCTGTAAGGGTTTAGGCTGAATCGGTCTAACCAATGCCTGTTGCGTAGGGCCTCTCTGGATGATAATATTCTGAAGTGGTATCGTTCCTTTATTGAAAGACATTGACACCTGACCAGCTGCGGAAGGGGTGAACATGGTACCCTGCCCGCTGTTGTTTGTTACTACATTTCCGCTCTGCCTCAACAGGATCTGAGGCTGTTCCAAACTGTTGATAGTCATCATAGAGGAGGCACTGCCACTGAAGGATCCCACTACCTGGATATGTCCAGAGGGGCCATTTGGCAAGGGTAGTTGGGGAACCTGCTGGATAAAAGCCTGAGGTTGTGCCAATGGTGCCACCACACCAGGACCCGAGACACCTCCAAACCCTCCAGAGACCAGCTGCTGAGGGAAGGCGGTAGCTGTAGGAATGAGAGATGGCTGGGAGTCCAAAAGGGCTTCTTGAGCCAATGTCTGCTCTGTGATATCTGCTTCCAGCAATGACTTCTGGAGGATGTCAAATGGTTGGTCCTCGCCACTAAGATCCGGAGAGGTTCCACCGTCGAGGTCATCCTCGATGAACGGAAGACTGCTTGAGAGCTGAAGCTCAGCTCCACCAGCCTCCCCAAACTCTCCCAAATGATTGTGTCCATCTTTGAGTTCTTCATTGGAGCCACTCTGAGTAGAAAACCAAATAAGGTGTTGTTCAGATGCTCCTACTAAATACCAATTCTAGGTATCCCCATTGCTTGCAATCTTTAGCAGACTGTATAACAGTATATCAAGACGGTTCACTCGTTTCTATGAATGGGAGAAAGTACAACACACAATATGGCAAGAAACATCCTGCCTTCTAAATAAAAGACCCAATCACCAATTGGTAAAGTCGTCACATCACTGCAGATGTTATTATACGCTCCTGTTCCTACAGAAACAGTTAAGCCCAATTTACGTGTAGTCGACGTGCACTTGGCACATGACTGCACATGCGCATTAAAGCTACTTGAGCATAAGAAACATATTTATAGGACAGTTCATGTCAGATTTAGTTGCTGATTTGAAAAATGTTAAATACCAGTTTATCCCCATTCAAGATAGGAGCTAGTCTTTATGACCAAAATTACTGCCTGGAAGCGTTGCAAATAATGGCTGGCATGTGAACTGACTTTCCTTGATAAGGACTTTAACTATACTCACGGTGTCACTGGTGAAGAATGAGCTGGCCGACCCAAATGCTGCATTTGTCACATCATCTTCTCCAATCTGTTTGAATGTCAAAGAAAGTTGTCAATAATCTTTTAACTTAAAACACTAATGTCACATAGTGTAAGTATACTTACAGATTTACTATTTGAACCATGAAGATACTCATTCAATGCTTGCACATCTCTGTTGAAATAAAACATTTCATTAAAGCTCGTTTATGTTTGTTATATTAATTTTAAACTGTTTGTAACTCTTTAACCATAGCCATCAAATTATAAAGCTGATTACCCTAAAAAATCCAGAAGACGGCGGTCGTCTTCATCATCCATGACACCTGCGACAGTAACAGATTTTGAGATATTACAATGGACAATTTCCCTGCCGTTTGGCTACTGTGAGACATACTTTGCATATAAATTTGTTATGAATACACCTAAGGATCCAATAAATGTAGTGCGCATGGTGTTTTACACAAAATCAATGCATTGTAATCTGTCAGGATCCCCAGTAAAAATAAAAAAAATATTTTTTTAGATATCAATGTCAAATGTGGAACACAACCTGTTTCAATGGCTTTGCTTTGAAAACATGTCTTGGGAAATATATAATTCATTTACTATTTGAAAATAGTCTGTGCATTTGTCATGACAATACAATTATTATTTTTTTCAACTTCAATCTGCTAAGTGTCTTCTTTAAAAAGAGACCAAACCATGCTCAAAAGCGTTCAACATTTATGAAAAGTGGTAAACAGGTAATAAATGGATTATAACGAATATAATTTAGTACCATGAAAATACAAAATGTTAAATAAAAAACGAAAATATGGTACATTCATTTCATTGAAAAGAAAATTGGCCATTTTGACTCCCACGCAACGCTACGTGTTAGCAATTCCAATACACAACTTGTGACAAACAGAAATTAAGAATTAGAAATGTAGAATGTTTGTAGTGTGACCGGCTCTGGTAAATTCTTTTTTCCAGAGGAGAATAAATACAGAACATAAAAATAACTATAGCTGATATTCTTGTGAAGTAAACAGAATTTTTTTTACTTTGCAACAAACACAATTTCATCCTAATCAGCTAGAAAACTTGTTTTTAGTGTTTAAGTACAAAATAAGGAAAGTAATGTAGTCTAATATACATTGTAGTGTTACAAGAATATGATGTTTATGTTGCACAATTCTGACAAAGAATGGCTGTAGGCTACTCTTTGCTGCAGATAGCCTGTGTAGACTTTAAAATGGCTGCTGCTGACTGAAACTGCGCCACTGCTCGACAGTCGACAGACAAAAGGGCGTTATGACACAGAGAACTTGTGCAGTGTAAAAATGCAACTCGACTGTAATTTCAGATAATATTTTTGTAAAGCTGCCACAGAAATGTGAACAATTTTAAAATTCATGTGTGGAAATGTGATAGAGGAAGAAACGTGGGGGATGGGTGGAACATGTTTGGCCAGTTTGATTGTTCACACTGCACTTCACAAGCTTCTGTTAATGCTTTATAACACATATTAGTGAGGGAACGAAATGCGTCGTCTGTCCCAAAGTGATTAAATGTTTGACCAGCATTCGATGGATATGTATTTTTGCCTTTGTTTCAAAACAAACGACGTCGTGCGTTGTTAAGAACAGCTTGAACTTGCAGAAATCCAAAACTGCTAATTGAATTAATTCTTATTAAACGGCATTCACACAAGAACAGAAAAATAACCACACCGAACGGATCGTCTAAATAGATACGAATGAATTATAAGATTAGTAGATTTGAAACAACATTTTCTAACTAGCAAGTCCAAGCTTAAAGTAATGTAGTGCAATCTTAATGAAGAAAAAAAGTATGACAGGTTAATCCGGCCCTTTTACGTGTCTTTGATAAACAACTTCAAGATATATTTATAAAAACCTGAATTTGCATTTAAATGGACGGGTTTTAATAAACTAAACGATGTACTACAGATGTGAGGTATATTTAACACTTATAGCTATTCATTAAGGCTGTTGACTTAGTCAACTTAGCAAGCAAACCAAATGAGGGAGGAGATGAATTATTTTTTCTTCCTCTCTACCAGAGGAAAAAAAATATCTATCCTCTTAGCCTGATAAGTCAAAGGGGCGGAAAGAGACACGTAGAAAACCAGCAACCCCTCAAAATACAGAGTAAAACCCTGTTGAAGCAAGGCGACGCATTTTACTGATTCACTTGTCAAACAGGGTGGACTAAAAAGGCTCTCCATGGCGCAAGGGCAGGACGCACAAAACCCGCCTTAATCTCGCTGAAAGTAGCAGCTAGAAACACACAGGGACTTTGTCCATAAATAGAAAGAGGCTGGAGAGACTCGTTTTATCGCACGTCTCGAAAAAAGCCTTTCTACGATGCGTATTTGCGGATCTGTGACAGCCGACGAGCGCAGCTTATACGGGCGGCAAAAAGAAACGCGTAATCGGCATCGGGCGGCTCGTTTAATACTGGCACGGATGTCTTAGGTTTGGTGAAGGGTGTAAACGCGGATCATCAGGCGAGTCTTATGCATTCTTCGTGCTCCGAGTTGTCGACGGCCTTCCTGACGTCGTGGACCTTCCCCACACCTATTAAGAAACGGCTGAATTCGTCGAGGAAAAACCGAACGGAGAACAATTCGTTGGCGAAGCATAAATATTTATTTGAATTTGCATCACATAAAGACGACTTGAAAAAGAGGCAAACCCTTACTCCTGTCTCACTCCTCTTGAAACCCAATATCTCCATTTGGCAACTTTTAATTTGCTCCCCCTCCTCCTCCTCCTCCTCCTCCTTCTTCTTCTGTCTCCCTCTCTCCCACTCATATATTTTTCCCTCACTGTCCTTGCTGCTCAGTCTCAGATAGATTTTTCTCTCTCCACGCTTGCTCTTCCCTCCCCGAAGGAAGGGGAGGAAGGAGGTTGTGTGTGTTTTTTCCTTGAAATTTTTATCACAAAATTATAATACACTCAAAGGGGAAACTCACCGTCATGAAAAAGCAGTGCCGTGTCCACGGGGTTTCCTCGCCATCTCTGCACGGGCCGGTGGAGCAGTGCGGCTCCAGCAGAAGGCAGCATCTCTACATAGTGCACTAGACACCAAGGGCTCTTTACTTGAAACCAGAGGGGTTTCTTATTATGTTTGTTTACTACTGTAAAGGCTTCTTCTGTATCTTCTGCAAAATATAAATAAAAGCTGCTGTTTTGATTGATCACTTCTAATGCCTGACAAGCATGAACAGAATAAAATACAGTGTTTGTTATGGGGGGCGGGGCACTTGTGGACCACACCTTTAAAAAAAAAAAATTATAAACTAGAATTGGGAACATTAATATGCATATGAAAATATACCCAAAAATAACATGTAGATAAATCGCAATTTGTATATCATTTTGTGTGTGTGCTTAAACGGATGCATCATGTTAATATATATATATATATATATATATATATATATATATATATATAAAATAATATTCCAACCTGATTCCAAAACTGAAGGCAAGGGAAAAAATAATTTAATAAAACATTAAATAAATAAAAAAATGAAAGGATGTACAAAATATTAAAAGGAAATTGACTCATACATAACTTTATACAATTTACCAAGGGGTTGATTATCTTCAATTAGATAAGTATTTTAGAGATGATAGATCATTTTTTTAACAAGTTAAAGAGGGTTTACTGTCATTTCAGTTGATATACCGATATTATAATAATGTTTAACATCAATTACATTTTTTTTTCATTGACAACACCTTTGTGTCCTGAGATAATATCACCCAAAAGTGTGAACCTGAAGCAAAATAAGAAATGTATCATTGGATCCTTCTGATTTATTTTTATTTTTAGCTTTATTTTTTATACTGTATGCTAATTATGAGATTGTTACAGAAAGCATGTCAATGTTATCATTTATGAAACTAAATTAAAACATTGAAAACTTAAAATAAAACTAACATTTACTGACAAACAATAGCCTACATTTTCATCACTTCAAAACGAACTAAGATAAGTTTATTTTGTGTTTAAATAATTTCGAATACTATGACAAAACTAGAAAACTGATCAAACGACTTTGAAACTAAACTTATGGCTAAATTATTTGACTTAATTTAAAGGAAATTAAACAAGTAAAAACTGAAATTCAAAACTACAATGCACTTTAATGCGCTGATTATGTCCATAGTGCATACAGTGATTACGTACGAAATTTAATATAAAATCAATATTAATTGTTAGATAGGCTATATCAAAAGAAGAAAAAAAAAACAGTTGGCAAACTGTGCAACAGTCACGATAAACATCACCTTTAATAGATAAAATAAATATTACATAAATAATTTAATTAAAATGTGAGTCAAATACAAATATTATAGCGTAAAGTGGTCTAAATATATATGGAGGCTAAACAAAGTTATAAATAATTCCCACAAAAAGATGTGTGGGAAAACAGTTAATTCTGAACGTGAACATTTAATGAGCCAATAGAAAGTCGCGTTACTAATGGTAACATTTTTTTGTCCAATCATTGATCAGCATGCTTAGACGAGTTGTCACGTTATACATACGCAATTACCACACCTCTTTAGAGAAGCAACATGGCGGCACTAGGAGTGAAAGTTATTGTGGCGAATGATGACGGAGAAACAAATACAGCTGTCAATATTCCCGAAAGCGTGTTACGAAGAGATCAAGCGCGGCTGGAAGAGGCAGAGTGCCGGAGAAATGTCAAGGAGAGCCAGACCGTGAAGGAAGAAAAGAGCGTTTTTTTCACGTCCACCTTTAATGCTGAGAAGACGGCAATCGAGGAGATGCTCTCCAGCCCAAACCTCAGTGACCGCGACAAAGCCGCAAAAACACTGGAGGAGGCCACTGTGAGAATTCAACAGCTCAAGAAATTTCTCAACGACAGCGTGCTGTTTCTAACCCAATATGATATAAGAAAGGCACAGCAATCCATGCAGAAACTCCAGAGCTCTCTTGATGAGAAGAGGGACATGGTGTTGCCTAAAAAGAAATTCGCTTTCAGATCCAGGAATGCCGTAGCAAGCAAGCAGCCTGAACCGTGTAAACAAACACCAGATAAGGCTGCATCTGATGTTGGTGGTACTGTAGTAGTGGATGCTGCTATCTCTGTATACAAGTGTGGATACTCTAATGCTGAAAATCAAGTCCTGATCATGCAAGCTGATGAGATCCAGCAACAAGATGTTCTGTTATCTCATCTGACTAACTGTAAAGTGAGACTTTATGGCTGTCCGAGCACCCTGCACATCAAGAATGTCCGGAGCTGCGAGATCCTCTGCGGGCCAGTGTCCAGCTCTGTGTTTGTTGACCAGTGTACTGACAGCACTTTAGTGTTCCCCTGTCAGCAGCTGCGCACCCATAACACCACTGCCACTCAGATATATGTCCATGTGACCAGCCGGGCAATAATAGAGGATTGTCGTGAGGTCAGGTTTGCACCATTCACGTGGACCTATCCAGGCATTCATGATCATTTCAAAGTAGCCGGACTTGATCCAGATCGAAACAATTGGACGGATGTGGATGATTTCAATTGGCTTGCTGCTGGCACACCTTCACCCAACTGGACTGTCATTCCTGAGACTGAGAGAATAAGTAGTTGGGACTTTGTGGGACCATCTAAATAAACTTTGATGTGATTACATTATTGTGTGCTCAGTAAATATGATGCTAATATTGAGATGCACTAAAAATTAAATGTTCACCAGTTCCATACTTACAAAGCGAATTAATTAATTGAATGATGTATTAAAATAATGCCGTAAGAAAATAAAAAGTCTTATCAAATCTGTGGTAGTTTACTCAACATGACATTTAACACTGAATGAAATCATCATTAAAGGGGCAGTTCACAGAAAAGTGAAATATCTGTCTCATCATGCTCACGTCAACGTCGTTCCAAAACTTTAGTTTTTTTTTTTGTGAAACATAATAATTTTTTTTGTTTTTTATTTCTCTCCATACAATGGAAGTCAATGGTCACCAAATTGTCCATACACCAACATTCTTTTAAATATCTAATTTTATGTTCTGCTGAAGAAAGATAGTTATACAAAGGTTTGGGAGAACATGGGGGTTGACAGAACTACAGTGGCTCAATCTTAAGTTAATCAAGTGGCGAGAATACTTTTTGTGCGCAAAAACAAACAAAAATAATGACTTTATTCAACTATTAATTTCCTTCTCTGTTGGCCTCGAGATTTCACGTAGTGAAACTACGCAACGCTTTTAGGTTTTAAAGTATTCTCGACGCTTGATAAACTTAAGATTGAGCCACTGTAGTCATTTGGAATATTTTAACGATGTCTTCAATAACTTTTCTGGGTCGGCAAGTTTCAATCCCTTTAGAAGCCAAAGGAGGAGTGATGCAGCTCTCAGATTACATCAAAAATATCTTCATTTGTGTTCCGAAGATGAACAAAAGTCTTACAGGGAACAACATGAGGGTGAGTTTTCATTTTTGGGTGAACTATCCCTTTAATTCTGTTACTCATTTATACATATATAATGTCTTTTGTTTGGTAACAAATTTCAGTAATTTTCTGAAAACAAGATTTATTGAAAAAGTGCAATAATTTTTGTGCATTATGTGCAAAACAATGTATACAAATGAAGGTTTTAAGTTAACACTTAAATGATAACAAATTAAATATAGTTGTAGTTATGCATTAATTGGACTGCTATATTCAGATTTATAGGCTCTAGTTTTTGATATAAATACAATTATTATCTACATATGCATTTGTTGTGTAGACAAGTCATCTTTTTACTTTATTAAACTTTACAATAAAGTCTTATTTGTAAACTACTAAACTACAGGTGAAACTCGAAAAATTAGAATATCGTGTAAAAGTTCATTTATTTCAGTAATTCAATTTAAAAGGTGAGATTAGACTCATTACATGCAAAGTAAGATATTTCAAGCCTTTATTTGTTATAATTTTGATGATCATGGCTTACAGCTTATGAAAACCCCAAAATTAGAATTGTGGAATATTGTGGAAAGGTTTTCACAGCCATAATCATCAAAATTATAACAAATAAAGGCTTGAAATATCTTATTTTCCATGTAATGAGTCTATATAGTATATTAGTTTCACCTTTTAAGTTGAATTACTGTGAACCTTTGCACGATATTAATTTTTCGAGTTTCTCCTGTACATTGGTTAACATGAACCAACAATGAACTATACTTTTTTTAGAACCAAAAAGTTGTATAACTTTAGTTGTATCTTAATGTTAGTTTATGCACTATGAACTGAACTAATATGAACATTTGCTTTTATTAAATAACAAAACTTAATAAATTCCATAAAATCATATTGCTCATTGTAATTCATGCTAGCTAATGCATTAACTAACGTTAACAAATGAGACCTAATTGTAAAGTGTCAGTGTTTTTGACTATCATTGGTTCCACGAATATTTGAACTTTGAGAAATGTAGAGATCCCCTCAAACAGTGGCTTGCTTGTTTTCCATTAACTCTAAGACACTTGAAGTGGAAGTGTAATGGTCTTAAATCTTTGCTTCCTGGTTTTTGGTGTCTCTTTAGTCATGCCAGTCAAACCATGTGACCGATCAAGCCAATCACACGGCACGGCAGCAGCTTACAGATAGGCTCATCTGCTGGCCAGGGATTTCTGTAAATGGGATGAGGGTGATTAGCTGGGTTTAGGATGACGTACAGTAACTTTGTGTTTAATCATTTGGATCCTTGGCTTTTGTCCTCCCTTTGCAGATAGAGGGACACCACTATTTGCGTCAGTACCAGGGCACACTGTTGTTTTTAAGTATTGTAGATGACAATCCACTTTTAAGATTGTGAAGAAGATAATGTATTACACTGGCATTTACCTGTAAAAGAATCTGGATTTTGTCTATTATGGATGCAAAGATCATCATGAAAATCGCTGTTAAGTTCTCGCTCTGCTGGAATGGATTACACATTGCGCCTTGAACGTACTTTCAACGTTCAGCTTCTGTAAGGTACATCTTTGGAGATCATCAGACTCTGTTTTTTTCTTCTTTCTTTGGACTTTAACTAGTTGTTCAACATGGCTCTCATGAAGGTAAAGTTTGACCTGAAGAAACGGGTGAAGCTGGCCCAGATGCTATGGCTGATGTACTGGTTTTCTGTTATGGCCAGTGTTCTTGTCTTCAGCATGGGACTTTTCTTTAAAATCGAACTTCGCAAGAGAAGTGAACTTATGGACAACAATGAAAGTCATTTTGTACCCAACATTCTAATCGGTGTGGGTCTTTTAGCTTGTTTTCTCAATGCCTTTGGGGGCAAAATCTGCTATGACTCGCTCGACTCCACCAAGTTTGCGAAATGGAAGTCCATTTTGCACCCCTTTCTCATTTGTTGTGTGTTCTTCAACTTCCTCCTCATCCTCACGGCGGTTCTGTGCTTTGCCATGCGCATTCCTCTTGAGTTTACACTTGCCGAGGGCCTGAAAAATGGAATGAAGTTCTACAAGGACACCGACACACCCGGTCGCTGCTACATGAAGAGAACTCTGGATCTCATGCAGATAGAGTTCCGTTGCTGTGGCAACAACAACTACAAAGATTGGTTCGAGATCCAATGGGTGAGCAACCGTTACCTGGACTTCAGCTCCAAGGAAGTCAAAGAGTGAGTGTCCTTTTGCGGCTTAATGATTGGGTGATGCGTAAACATTCATTCCTTTTCAATCAAATTTGTTCAGATACAGTTTAGACTGTTAGATAATGATCTTAGAAGTTTAATTTAAGATGTTTGGCACTTTTAAAGGATCAAAAACAGTGAATGTTTTAGAATGCCTGTTTTTATGCTGTTTGTGGAGTTATTTGGCTAGTTTGAAGTGAGGCTAGGGATTGGGTGATTTGCAGGGGTCAATGTGCAGTGTAAGTGGTATCAGGTATGTTAACCCGTTTAGATTTAGTCACTAATCTTCTTGGATCACATTTTCTTGCCCTCAGAGCTTACTGTCCCTTTCAATCAGTTCAATACCTGGTAGATTGGCTTGGAATAGACATTGAAATTACTAGCCTTGATATCAGAGTGTGTGATATTTTCATCACAGAGGTTTTTGATGATTAACACCTAACCTATAAGGTTAGCTCTAAGTCTATTAAAAGTTTCACAAAGTGATTAAAATTATTCTATAAATTCATTTCAATAAATTAAATTTTATCGATAACAATAAAAAGGAAGTTACAATGTATAATTTTGTGGAAGTTGCTTATTTTGTCACCATTCACAGCTTTCAATCATCTCAGCTTTCGAATGTGAGACACGAATGTGTAATGAATTTTATGTTGAAATTTTTTTTTGTGTTTGTGTGTCTTTAGTCGAATCAGCAGCAATGTGGATGGAAAATACCTAATGGATGGCGTTCCCTTCAGCTGTTGCAACCCTAGCTCGCCACGGCCCTGCATCCAGCAACAAGTAACCAACAACTCGGCTCACTACAGCTATGACCACTACACCGAAGAACTAAACATCTGGAAACGTGGCTGCCGAGACGCTCTTGTATCATACTATGGTGGAATGATGAACTCTATTGGGATACTTGTGTTGGCGGTCACCCTCTTGCAAGTAAGATATTTGGCTTTGAAATATCTTAATGTGCTGATCCAGGATCAGACCTTAATGACTTGCATTACGTACCTCTAATCTTACTGGATTGTGCTGTAAAGGTCAGACTGATGTATGATCAGTACTTAAGGAATGTTTTGTCCAGTCTAGATACTTAATCTTGTAAATAGACATCATAAGGGGTTTTTGTTGTTTGCCCCCTAATAAGGTAAATTATAACTACACATTGTTTTGGCTACAGATTTGAGGACCCTGTCCGTCTTATCAGACAATACCCAAAGGTGCAAAAGTAAAGGTTAGTTAGAGGAGTAATTGTATATCTTTATGGTGTCATACCATGTTAAATGACAGAAGCAGAGGAGGGATGCTAGGGACGCGTCCCTACCAATATCCAGTGACATTGATATATCCCTAGCAATAATTTCGATCAAAACTTAAAATATATTTATATATTGATGTCCCCGTCCCCACCAATTTCAAAATCAAACCTACGCAACTGGAAAGAAGCCTCATTCCCTCAATCAATCATCTAATATGGCACCATCAGGGAAAACATCTAACTGACTTGGGTATTAACAAATATGATAACTCTTCTGATTACCTTGTAGTAGTTCTGAAATATCGATTTACCTGCTGGGATAAATTAAAATACATGTCTCTGGAATTCGCATTCGATACCTTAAAGAGCTATTTTTACCTGATCTATTTTTTAAAAAGATTGGTAAATAATATTAATAATCATTTATTTGACTTAATATTTACCTGAAGAAAAAAAAAGAAGAAAAAATAAACTAAATTTGAAGAAAAAAATGGATGATACATTTTTGTAAAAATTGTAACACATTTTTTTTGTGATTTTTTTTTGTATTAATGGACACATGGAAATAATCATTGATTTAAACAAATTCTGCCAAGCTTACAACAGTCTGTAGCAACAACCAGAACTTAAACTAGGGTTGGTGGAGATTAGGAGTGTGAGATGGTGTGGTGACTGAAGATTCACAGGGATCAAATGTTCTAATCGGCAGGGCAGAGTTAAATCTTGCTTTCTTGGAAAGGGTGATATTTAAATCACCAATTAAAGATATAGAACATTCCATCCATTATAATTTTAAATACACACACACACACACGCATACATATACTGTAAAGATGTGTGTAAGGGGTTGCTTATTTTTGTCAAGTATATATACATCATGGCTATCTATCTATCTATCTATCTATCTATCTATCTATCTATCTATCTATCTATCTATCTATCTATCTATCTATCTATCTATCTATCTATCTATCTATCTATCTATCTATCTATATCTGTGAAATGTAGCCTGGACATATGTTAAATATGAATAAACATATCACTCTTTACTGCTATCTAACTCATATCTTTCATGCTTGTCTTTAGACTGCTGTAATGATTGGACTTCAGTACATAAACACCTCTCTGTCCACGCTGGTCAACCCAGAAGACCCTGAGAGTGAGAGCGAGGGCTGGATCCTGGAGAAAACCGTCAAAGAGACCTTCACTGATATCATGGCTAAGATGAAGGCCATGGGCAAAGGCAATCAAGTGGACGAGGGGGCAAATGAAGAGGCTGCTGCCGCTGCGAGCTGAGCTAACCCCGCCCACTAAACTTTGGCCACACCTACAGAGCTGAGGTAGAGAGCTGTGGGACACAGCCTAAAACTGTAACTATATCATCCACACTACACAAAGTGTAGACTAAGCCAGTTAATGAAGAACTGGTGAAGAAAAACGAAAAATCCAAATACAATACAATGTAAATATTGTCAGTTATTTACATTCCTATAAATAAGTTGGTATACTAGAAACCAATATAATGGTGAAAACACTTACTAGTATACAAATGATTGGCTTGTAAATAGGGGCTTTAAATATAATATAACATAATCAAATTGTAATTTTACCAGCTTCGCTTTCCCCTTTGACTTTGTACTTTGCTACACAAAAATGTAAACGTTTTTATAGTAATTTTTATAGTCATATTTTGTTTTATTTATGAGTTGATATTCAACCTAAGAATGGCTAGTCACGGATTTGGCATAGTGTGAACGGTAAAAATATGTACCGTCAGTACTTTTATTTATTAGGAATAAACAACACAATTTGTCATGGGACAGGTATGGCAAATGCAAAGAAAACACATTTTTAGACAGGTGTCTTTTCCACATACTTGACAGATGGATGGGGAGACAAGAAGTTAGTTTTGTTTTATTTTAAACTAATGCTTTATAATAATAAAAAAGTACCAGGGTTGTGATTTGAGAAAGGGGTATAAAAATCAGTTTAAAATATATATATATATATATTTTTGTGACCTGTCTGATGATGCTTTGTGCACATGTTCAGCATCAGATAACATACCTGATTTCAACAGCACTGAAAGGAGAGGCTGATTTTGCAGGTTTAGGAGACCCCGATGTGTGCTATGGTACAGAGGAATAACCAGGTCCAGGGTTAGGGGATGCTTGAGAAGTCCCCTGGAGTTGAGGAGACAGCTTAAGACTGGCAGCTAAACCCTGACCTGTGACTTCTGCATTCCCACTGCCTGGGAGCTCCTGTGCTTTTACATCCGCACAATCACTCCACCAAACGTCCCAGGCCAGAGACTCAAACTCTATGCTCAAACCTGTAATTTTTTGTAATTATTTTATTTTAATTCAAATTATGTGTCTATGTAAATAGTGTAGAATTATTACAAATAAATATTTTCCTTTTGTAAAAATACAATTTAATTCTAAGAAAAAGTTGACTACTCTAGGACAGTGTTTGGTGCGTAGTGATTATTATTGTGAATAAAACTTGTTTAATTGTAAAGATTTCTGTTGTCCAGTCATTTGCTGAGATCAGGTGTGCAGGGCATTCTGGGACCTCTATGGGAGGCATGCCTTATCCAATGAGATCAGCAGAGAATTATGTGATTATTGCGTTCATATGGTGTTCGTTGTGCATGGCACATGGC
The DNA here is from genome assembly GCF_016745375.1 of Pimephales promelas. The sequence goes on from NW_024121122.1 coordinate 15,767,915, forward strand.
AGTGAATCTGAATAGTAGGTCTGGTGAGTTTTGGTTTCATCATATGGTCTGTATTTAAAAAGTGTTGTGCATGAAATACCTCACACACTGATAACATCACATGTTAACAAAAACATAGAAAAGCCACATAACTGCTAGATTCATTTGAAAAGTCATCAAGATAAGTCATCCACACGAACAATTCTGTAATGCTTTTAGGAAAGAAGCAGAATTTTTAGCATTGAGAATACTATGGGAAATGATAAGGCCATGTAGAGGGCGACTTTCTTTGGGTATTTTGGTTTTCCGACAAGCCCATAAACACACCTGATCTGATAAAGACAGTAAGCTGCTCAGCTTAACTTCTTGGCAGGTAACCTGGACTTCTGCTGCATATCCGGTGAAGAGTTGAAGAATACAGAACGTCCTTGAGCAGGTACAGAATGTGTCAAACAAAGCTGTGCGCTTCTCTTTTCACACTTATCTTCCCTTTTGGTCACAGGATATTTGGGAGTGGTGGGAAATCATGCAAGTGAAGCTTATCCCCGATTAGGTCTCGATGTTAAAAGAAAGTGGTCTTATAGCTGTAATTGGGACGTGTCAAACATGGGGTCACGTGAGATTATCATCTGAGATTATGTTCAGTTTTGAAATAATTTCATAATGACCAATTTCAGGTGAGGTACTATTTTGAAAGTTTGTTAAGGATTAAATCAAACTTCAAATTTGTTCAGGTGACATTTGGATTCTGCTCAACAGAAAGATCAGGCCACATTCAACAATTTACAGGAGTCATTACAGTCACAACAAATACAGTGGAACTGAGAGACATAATATATGCACAAAATATGCTGAAACGAGAGAAAAACATTCTAGCTGTATATGTGGATTAACTGGTAAAACAAAAGTGCGAGTATGTCAAATGATCACTATATAACGAATCCTCAGTACATTATTGGGAAGTAATTTCAAGTTGTTGAGTTGGGAGAATAAATATTTTTTCCCCCTTAAATTATGTAGAGCAAATACTTACAATGTTAATGATTATTATTTGTTAATTTTCATAAATTCCATCCTGTATATGTTCCTTTACCAGGTTAATGGAAATCGCACTTTGACTCATTTAATCAGAGATGATTCTTAAAGGTGAAGTGAGTAATTTTATATATAATGTTTTAATGTGAAATGTTTTCTTTCAACCAGAACATCAACATGCAACTCAATAATGGCTCATTTGGCGATATTTGTTTGTTTATGTATGCAATTTCATAGAATTACCCTTAGTGGCCCAGAAATCTCACCCCTCACCTTTAAAGAGTATAAACTCAAAGGATTTGTGCATTGACCTGTGTTTAAATCCTCTATGAGAGAGAGAACTAGGCCAACTAGCATAAACACATCATTAAACCTAAACTATCAATTTAAGTCTCAAACACTGCCATCTGTTGGTTTGCTTTAATGTATTGCAGTTTTCAATAAACACTATTATTGTCAAGACGATGACGCAGTTGTCTCTTAAGTTTGTTTTTCAGACTGAATTAAGTCTACAAACACTGCAAAACCTGCTTCACTGTTGAACCTTTCTCTCTTCCTCTCAGCTGGAAAATTGGATCTCTCCATCCATATTTTTCCAGGCAAAGTTGAGCTCCTCCTACAGCACTATCATACACAAACTCTCTCACAATCATTGTAATGCCTGTTGTTGACCTATGTTTAATTAAAATCTGCATATTTTCAATTCTAATGAGCATTTCCGAGCCTTATGAAACAATATGATAGGTCAGGACAGGAGTAAGGACAATTATTATTATTATTATTATTATTATTTTGTCCCTTTATGGATCTTGACATGCTGCATAGACTACAAGTACCTGCAATTCTTAAAAAAAATCTACTTTTCTATTGCATAGGGTTAAAACGGTGTATGGACTAGAAACAACTCGAAAGTGAGTAGGCTATACAGAATTAGGCCTATCATTTTGAGCAAAATATTCTTGTAAACATATTTCTTGCTCTCTCTCTCTCTCTCACGCTCATGTTCATAAAATCACTCCTTCTGACAGTTAATACACATCTCGCTGTGTGTCTTTAGCCCCCCACAGCCTCATCAGTATAATGTGTCTGAGAGAGACCCGGCTGATGACGTTCCACACATTTAGCAAAATGGGATCGTGATCTCTGTCTGTTTGAATGATGCATTGATCTGTGAGGAGTGTAAGTGTGTGTAGGCTACAAGTATTCAGACATAGGCCTGTTATATGCACATGACAGAAATCTAATCTATTTTCCCAGCAGTTTTTCCTATGTTGGGAAATGTAATAATAAATGAATTAGTTATCTTAATTTTTTTTTTATGTCAATGAGTAAATAATGTCACTGACACAAATCATTCTTTATTCGATTCACATAGCCTATTTAAAATAAGACAAAACAAGCTTTAAAATACCTCTTTATAGTTAGCACTAGTTGTCTCCGGTAAGTTGTAACATTAATAACTAGGTTTTGATTCAGAGGTCTAATTAAACTGTGTGTGTGTTCTCTTGCAGGGATTTTTATGTTGGTTTCAAACACTTAAATTTGAATCATTTGGTCCAATATCATATTTTATACTGTCGAGCAATCAAGCAAACACAATAAAATCAAACAATGATATATATGATCAGGCAACAGTCAACACTCAACAATAGTCAAGTGGTATTTGTCATAAATGTCAGGATGAAGTAAGTTGTCACATTTGTGTTTTATGTTGTAGCTACTGTAAATTATAATTACATTATGTTTTGGTCCTTTAAATGTTTTGGTTATGCATAAGTTGGCTACCGTCAGAAAATGTTACTGTAGTAAAAAGTGTGACCCCAATATAGGCCTACAATGTTCTTGAAAATTTCAATGTGATGTTACATATATGAATTAATAACTATGTTCATAGTTGCAGATGGTTCCTTCTTTCAAATACCCTGAATCCTGACTGGTCATGTGATCTCAAGATGTTTATCCCCATGATGTAAAATTTGATTTTAAAATACTAGAATCATCTCATGTGAGTGTAAATTATTTTCAAATAACTTTTTTAAAGCAGTGCACCTCTAAATTATGAGGAAACCATGATACATTAACACAAACTACCTCATGGGGGCAGCATTTACTGACGTCTCACATTTATTGACAGAATCTATTCTGTCAGTGTCAGCATTCAGACAAGTTACACCCATGCGATCTTTGTATGCAAGTTGCAAACCCCAATAATTTCGCAACAAACATTTATATCACATACACCAATGAAAAAAGCGGAATAATTTCACGATGATCAAATACCTACTACACAGTCATGACGTTTCTCTCACCCCTCTGCACTCTTGTGCTTGGCCTGAGTCCAGGGTTAGTCTCATTCTACGTGACCCGGAGATAAATGCCTGCAAGGAGACTGCGAATGACAAAAACACTTTGGGGACCGAGAAAGGGTGAGATAAATATACGCACTGAAGTGAAGAATGAAAGGTTCTTTGTAGGTGTAGTTTCATTGTTGCGGGGCAGGTTAAACTCTATGTCTACAGGAGAGAGTGTTTTGTCTGTTTTTTGTAGGCTACTGCTGGCTGTTTCCTCTCTGAGAACAGGATTAAACAGCAAAGATGGCGAAATACTTCATTATGTGATTTACGACATGGCCGCCAGGTTAGTTCTGATGCCTGGGGGTCTGTCAGGAGGCCACAATGGCGTTTATAGTTTAAAAGACTTTTTTACTCAATTCTTTTTCAAAAATATTCCAGTCTCTGGTCAGTGAAGATGAAGGGCTCATTTGGTTTTCTTTATTCAGCCTTAGAGGCATTAGCTTGTCAAGTTATGCTGAAGTAAGGCTTCATTGTGAGTTGATGTTGGGTCTGTTTGTTCTCTCTGCACAGCTTTGCCGAGGCAGTTGGCAGCAGAGCTTAAAGGTATAATTAGGTTTTGATATTAATGGTAATCTATATTCATAGTAAGTTGACGGAGCCTTTCACTTTTGCTTCCAAAAGCCCATCTCATCACATCGTTCTGTGCTCTGATTCAAAGTTCTCCCCGAATATTTCAGGTTCAAAGTAAGTGTCACATCTGTGAGAGAATTTTTTTGCCTCATTCCTCAGTTTACAAGGGTTTCATGCACCCATTTATTTATCTAGGCTATGTATGTATGTGTGTATTTCTTTTTGTATGTACATACAGTGTATGTCTGTATGTATGTATATGTGCATGATTTAATGCATAAATATATAAATAGGTACTTAGGCGACATACAAACTTTTCATTAATTAATGTATGTATGTTTTTGTTATTTTACTAACAAATATATTGAAAATTCATTATCATAGATCTGCTGTTTCATTCAGATATATATATATATATATATATATATATATATATATATATATATATATATATATATATTTATTTATTTTTTAAGCATTTTTAACACTTCCATGCCAATCTCTGTATGTCACTAGGGCCTGAGAGAAAGAAATGACATGCAGAGAAAAACAAATATTGTACAGTCTGGCATCAATCTATATCCAGACAAAGCAAGAGATAAAGAAACATTTGAGGGTAATTCGTCTTCAACCCAAATTTCTGGCACTAACACCTTCAAATCTAGTGTTAGTGCCAGAACATTACCCGAGTGAAAGCTTGACAAGACAGTCATTTCTGTTTGGGGTTTGTAAACTGTTTGCATCACAATAGAAAGAAGAGTTTATTGTATTCCACCTAAACCCTTAAACACACATCTACGATTGACTCATTCTCACAGCACCATTAACCAATCATTCACAATGACGAGCTATGTCCACACGTATCACGTATTAGATTGCCAAGAAAACTATTTCTATTTGTGTTAAATGGATTGAGGTGAGAAGGAGGAGTGGTAGACGAAGGGTAAAAGACCATTTCATGGGGAGATAAAATGGCATATGAGGAAGGCTCTGGTTTTACAATGGCTATTAAAGCATTTTAAGGCGCTTTAGAATAAGACAATATTTTAGTCGTTTATGTAAATAGATGCGAGGCAGGCCCAACCCAAGTTGATTTAGTCATCTAATGGTTCATAAAAAATTGATAAGCACTAATTTATTTAATAAACATTGATTTGTGTTATTATAGTTAAAAGTCAGTGATCAATTACTTGATCATAGTGGTGGTGCAACCTCGTTTTCCCCAGGTCTTTTAAATTCAAGCGACAGCTATATGCTAAGGCCAGGAGCATAATCGACAACTCCCAGTGACTGAAAGATGTTATATTTTCCAACTAGAAATATATGCAAAATGTTGGTAGTTTAATACATTTTGAATTGTTATTTTGTAAATAAAATAATAGTTATTGTAAATATGTTTGGAGTTGTAAATAGGCCTATGTAGGTTTATTATAGAAATGCTAAAATGTGATTTAAGTGCTAACTGACCAAAGCAACTGGCTCGGTCTAATCCACAACTTTAGTATTTATTTGTTCCAATCTAATTCACATGGACAATTCTGACATTTTTATCAAGTGATAATGCTTTATAAAGATGCTCAAACCATTTCATGATATAATAATAATAATAAAAAAAATTCAAATAGAACAAATAAGGAGCCAATAAAGGAAAGAAACCTGAAAACTTTTTATCAAAGTACCACCGTTTTAATATATTGTGGAGTGATGTGAAATTCAATAAGAGGCAAATGTAACTGTCTTTAAAATATAGAGGAACATATTCTCCATTATTGTAAAATATCTCTTTGGTAAAGGCTGATTTAACTCAGTGAGTGCTTGTGTGTGTGTGTGTGTGTGTGTGTTTTATGTACAGAGTTCAATGACAGGCTCCATCTCACTTGTCTCTGAAGGACAATCTCCAGCAGCAACAACACAACATTATCTGAAAATCAATTTTCTCAAGTTTCCTTTTGATCATTTGAGAGTTTTGAGAGCTGATGCTGAAGGGGAATAAAAGTGTGCGTATTTTGAAGACAATAAAAATAAAAGCCCTTCAGCTGGAGAGTATAACAATAATAGGATATATTGATCCGAATGGGCCTGTTCAGTATGATACACATGCTGGTGGGGAAGGACTGTGACATGTAATGCTTTATAAAGTGTAATACTTTTAAAACTCTTCATATTTTCTTGTATTTCTAAATGATATGCTATCCTACACTCAAACCTCTTGAAATATTTATTTAGGTGATCAAAACTGTACAAAATAGGGTTACACTTTATTTGAAAGTGATGTAGTTACATTGTTTTAATACTAAGTAATATTAATTAAGTACATGTACTTACAATAGAGTTACGGTTGCACTTTATCTTACTTACCTAAGAAAGTACTGGGTATTATAACTACAACTAGTAACTAGTTACGTTTAGTTGTAGGTTCAGGGTTAGTACCTTATTACCCAGTTATTGTAATTCTTATATATATATATATATATATATATATAAAAAAACATATGTATGGGGAACAGGACTGCAAAAAACAAGTGTACTAACGTGAAACTACGTCACCTTAAAGTAAACTGTTACCCAATATGGTAATATTGTGAAAAATATGGATTTCTAATTTCATATACTCAAATATTTTAAAATTAGAACATTCCGTGGATGGCAAAGCTGTATTTTCACATAATCCTTAAGAAATCATTATAATATGCTGATTTGGTCCTCAAGAAACATTTCTTAGTATTATCAGTGTTGAAAACCGTTGTACTGCTTAATATTTTTGCATAAACTGTGATATATTTGTTCTGGATTATTTGATGAATATAGGTTAAAAAAAACAGAATTAGAAAACATAAATATCACCAATCAATTACATTTTGATCAATTGAATATCCTTGTTGAATAAAAGTAAACTGTGGAAGGTTTATGTAAAGTAATACCACCAAACACAAATTGATTTATTTATTAAAAAATTCTTAAATATTCAATGTTTATATATATATATATATATATATATATATATATATATATATATATATATATATATATATAATGTTAACATTAGGAAAAAAAGTTTGTGGTACGTTAAAAAAATTAGAGATTATAATGTTAGGGGAACAATAACGTTCTACAAACCAAAAATGATTATTATTTTTTTGTTTTTTTGGAACTTTCCTATAGCTAATCAAAAGCAAACCTGTAAAAAATAACATTCTGGGAACCAAAATTTGTTAGCTGGGTTACAAGCTCTACAATTTAACGTTTTTAATGCATTAACGTGCTTAATGTAATTGCGGTAATTATGACATGGCTTGAATGCACCTACAGTCAAACATGATCTTAAACAGCCCCGTAAACTAAAAAAAAAAACTGATGAAAAGAAGATAAAACATCATCTTGCATCAACATAAATTAAATTAGAAAGTGGGGTTCTGAGTGTCAGACACAAACCACATTGTTTGTCATAATTAGTTAAGATATGTTGTGTTTTGAAATTAGATCACATATTTTTATTCTTATTTTACATGTACACAGATGTTTCATGGATCGTTAGGTCATAAATATTTGCCTCAAAAGTCATGGAAATGTATTGGTAGAATGTGAACCCTGAATTTAAATATACAATTAGCTACAAATGTAAAAAAAAAAAAATACGCATTATGGTCAATACTCCTGCTATCACATGCAATCGGCCCCTCATTCCAATCAGGGGTGTGCGTTGTCCCTCAAATACACTGTGAGCCTCTGAAACGTGCAATTGTTCTGTTTGTGCGAGAACAATGGGTCGTCTTCGCCCTCACATGCCCACACCATACCAGCTGGCGATGACAAACCATGTCACCACACTAACCCTCCTTGTACGTCCAAACGCCCATCGAGCACATAAGACCGCTGTTGTCCTTGGCTGGTCAATGGACACTTGATTGTTTGTGAACCAGTGCTATGTGTTGGTCTGCCTGGACTGGGGGTGGAGGGTGGCCTGGACAAGCATTCACGATGCTACATATTTGTCTTAGAGGCCACAATAGAAGTACACATTTGGACTCAATGAGACACATTGAGTTAGATTGGACAAAGGCAGGGCAGTTCACAAACACACTCATGTAAAAACATGGGCAAATATATATTAGCGCAGCATTAGCATGTCAATACTGAAGAATCCTAAACTGCTTCGGCATGCATTGGATTACCATAAAAAGAAAGCTGGAATTAAAAATTATTATAAATTATGCCCCATTTAACCTTTTTCCAGTGTATTTTCATGTTCTAGGTCACTTGCAGGACACGTTCCAACTGAACACAGTGTGCTTGAAAGGAATCTCATTGAAAATGACAAAAATACTGATCATGCAAACAGTTAGTCATGTAACAGTAAGTTTTCAAGGCAGATCACAATGCTCAGTTTGATAAACAGGAACTTCACAATGAGGAAGTATGCAGTATCCAAGCTCTGGAACGACAGGTTCTCGATATGACAGTCAGACTGACAGAACACTGTAGCATTAATGAGCCAAGTCTGAATACATTGGGTTGTGACATTTGCTCTTTGGAAGATTTTGAGTTCTCATGTCTTTCAAAAGGTTGGGCGTTATATCTGAGTCGCTGACAACGAACGGCTCATGATGAAATGAAAATGCAATTCTTTGTTTAACCTTGTTAAAGGAGCTGTATGTAAGATATTTATTTCAAATAAAAAATAATCCTGTAAAAAACGGTAAATTACTGGCAGCTGTTGCAAAGCATCATACTGTAAAAATACGGTGTGTTACTGTTTTTGAAACTAACAGCTAAATACTGTATTGTCAGCTACAGTATAAAACGTTAATTTAACAGCTATATGCTATAACACAAAAACAGTAACACACGGTATTTTTACGGTAGGAAGCTGGCAACCACAGCTGCCAGTAGTTTACAGTTTTTTTACAGGATTATTTTTTACAGTGGACCAATTTAATGCATCCTTGCTGAAGAAAGGTATTAATCTTTTCTTAATCAGTATCTTACTGACCCCAGATTTTTTTAATGGAAGTGTATAGCAATCAAAGGTTTATTTTTTTTTATTTTTGTTTATTTGCATTTCCATTAGCTGTGCCCATCACAGACTGCCGACCCGCGTATCTTCAAAACAAATAGCAGCAACGTGCATATTAATTCCTTTTAAAAACTAGCCTACACGCATGGTTCTTCAGTAACTCTTTTAGTCACAGCAAATCAGACATTAATGACCTCAGGGATGAATGTCACAGAGGCGGAGAGCAGTTTTAAATCTTTCAATAAAACTTGCTCTCAAATGTAAAACAAATTCAGATTGACTACCAGCCTTTCAAACCCCATGAGTTCATGTCTTATTGATTATCTACACACAGTTCCCAGTCCTTCCATTTCCTCCCACTTCTGTGAGCACATCCTCTTTTATTGTCTGGTCCAAATGTAATATCAGTAGATCAGATGTCTGTGCTTAAATATCTCGAGACCCTATTTACGAGTCACTATTTATGTTTTGCTATTTATAATGTACTATTTATGATTGATTTGATTACTGAACTTCTGTTTACTCTTGTTTCTTTCGATTTTGCACTAACATAGCATCTGTGGTATCATGTGTTTTTCATTACAAAGTATGGTTGAAGCAATCATAAACATATACTGTACTTCCCCACCCAGGATTTTATGATGTGGTGAAACTGACAGTGTTATGCCTTTTGGGCTGTACTGCAGTCTTCATACTCTGTTGTTGTGTGCGTTGACATTAAATGTAAACTGAGTGAGATCAGAGAGTAGAGAATATGATTTCGGCAGATGGCCATGACGTAGTGGAACCAAGAGATATTTCCTTCAACATGTGTGTGTAATGTGCAACACCCCATTCCTGAGAAAGAGAGTAGATAATTTGCCAAGAATACTTTGAGCACAGAGTCTTGATCGATCCAGTTTCTTTTGTTCCTACAACTTTGTTTTGGACAACTTTGAAGACAATTCCAGGTGTGTAAAGATAAACAGAGCACATTTCCTTCTATAGAGTGAAAGCAATGTGATCCTTATGACACATTTGCTATTTTTGGGCCATAGAGAATCGACATTTTACTACTCACTGCACTACTGACTTAGAGAATATGGGTTCTGTCATTTCTGAAACCATACAACAAAATTATGATCTCAAAGGAGCTGGATTTGTTGTTTTTACAATATGATTATGTCCCATTCCTCAATATTATATGTGACAAAAACAAACCAGTTCATTTTTGTGGTGAATCTGTTTTTGAACTTAATAAACGTAGACTTACAGAGATGACAACAGTTTAAAATGAAGATATAAAATGTGGCTTTCATTTTCTTGATATGTTTGCTTTTAATGTAAGTCATTGGATCCATTTCAAACCCTCCAAGTCCGTTTATATGACTCTTGAGAGTCAGTTGCTTCACATTGAGAATTTTTGCTCTAGCCCACTTGTCCCTCAAAGGCCTTTTGAGTTTAAAAGGAAAATGTACACACAACCAAATAACATGTGCTTCTCCTTTAGCAAATCTACTGTTACAGAATTTCAGCTCAGGATTTTACTAAACTTTTAACACCATCTTATCAGCCTTTGTGGGTAAAATTAGTCACACCATATATTTAATTTATCTGCCTCACGACAACTGTATGTGGTTTTAGATTAAAGGAGTAGTTCACTTTTAAAAAAACTTGCTGATAATTTACTCACCCCCATGTCATCCAAGATATCCACGTCATTCTTTCTTCAGTCGAAAAGAAATTAAGGTTTTTGATGAAAACAATCCAGGATTTTCTTAATTGGGAACCAAACTGTTTAAGGTCCAAATGAGAGTTTCAGTGCAGCTTCATAGTGCTTTAAACGACACCAGACGATGAATAAGGGTCTTATCTAGGACGCTTCGAGTCATGACTCGAAAAAAGATTTGTTAATTTTAATGAACGAGTTTGAAAAGGAGAGTCATGAACACTCATCACAGAACAGAGCAAGGTGAGCATTTGTGCTTATAAAACTTAAACTTTTTATTTATTTTTGAAATGACAGATGGTTTCGCCAGATAAGACCTTTATTCATCATCTAGTGTCGTTTAAAGTCCTTTGAAGCTGCACTGAAACTCTCATTTGGACCTTGAACCGTTTGGTTCCCATTGAAGTCTATTATATGGAGAAAATACTGGAATGTTTTCATCAAAAACCTTAATTTCTTTTCGACTGAAGAAAGAAACACATAGACATCTTGGATGACATGAGGGTGAGTAAATTATCAGCAAAAGTTTTTTTTAAAAGTGAACTACTTCTTTTAGTAAGCTTACATTTTTCAAAATCACAGACTTCTAGAGTAGAAGATCTGGATATCTGGAGTGTATCTTCATTAATTGGATAGGAAGTACGTCCTGATTTTGCAGAGTTAGTCGCACTCCTGGGTCCACATATTTTGTTGAAATGTTGTTGTTGATCCAGGAACATACTTGGTGAAATCATGTTCTGCGGATAGATACAGGTTTGTAGAACATGAGGGTGTGTAAATTTTTTTTTTCCTTTTCTACGTCATTAGTCTTTCAGAATATTTCATCAGTGTCTGAGGCATTTATATGATTTTCAGATGTTGCTCATCTTGTATAGTCTGTTGGATGATGATTGGAACCGACAGATCAATCCGTAGGCAGCTGTGGTGATGTCATCGCTTAGACTGCTAGCTCAATTAATGAAGTCACTTCTCTGTTCTAAAAACAACAGACCACAGCCTTTCGATCCTTCAAACCCTCACTGATTGGCGTTTTGGAACCAAACTCAGGAATTGATATCTATCTAATCACATCCATTGATCGTGAAGTGGACGTGCGAACCAGGTGATCCTTAATGTATCCGTCATCAATGTGAAAGACAGACGACTGATTATCTTGATACCACAGGCGTGCTCTCTGGACTCTTTCTGTCCCAAGACTCTATCTCTGTTATATCTTCTTGGATAAACCAGTGGAAAAAACGAGGCATAGATTCCTGAAATCATGCCTGGTCAGTCATGGCTGTCACACCCTCCCAGCCCCCCCGATTAATAGCCATCTGTCTCTCATTTGGATTTGTGACAAGGGCATCAGGACCTTGGGGCATGTGCGACATGCAGCGGAGGTAAGGTGGTGATGTGAAGGGCTTTACAAAGACCTATCTATAGCACTCAACCGGCCCAGTGCCCAAGGTGTCAACTTGAACATATTGATCTCCCTCTGTTGCCCATAAATCAACCGTAATTGTTATGATGCTGGCAACACTTTAGTGGATGTCCCCCTCTTGTAAAGTTCATATAAATGAACCATTGCAGTCAATGTGATATGAGTCATTGAGATTCAGTTTGCCCAAAAGCATTCAAATGGCATTCTCATATGTTTACCATTTCCCTTCATACTGGCTAAAACCTAAACAGAAAAAAGACTTGTGCCTGATAAAACTGAGAATAAGAGAAGGGAACAGACAGTGGATGTAAAATAAACAGTTGATTGATAGAGCGGGAGCAAAACAGATGACACGTAGGACTTAGCTGACTGTAACACAAATGAAGATGAAGGAAGTGAGGTTAAAGATGATGTAGATCTAGGAACGAAGACACAGGGAAGTTACGAGAAGACTACTGAAGAGGATGATGATGAAGATTTACATGTATTTGAATTTTGATTAATGTACATGGGCCCTTTTTAAATTAATAAAAAAGCAAGACAGAGATGTGAAATGACGTGAGCTTTTTTTGAATCAACCCCAAAGCCTCACACCAGTACGTCGATTTCCATACTGTCTGTCATCATTCTGTGCCTATTAGCATTTAGTGGCTACATGTGGGTTTGAGAGTCACCTCAGGGTATCTCTTTGCCTTGAGCGAACTTTCCTTTTTATTGAGAGGGAAAGAAGAAGAAATGAAGTGGCAGCAATGGAAGTGGTTGGAGGCCAGGACTGCCCATCTACTTGCAGGGTGGCATGTTGTGATGCCTGTGGGTTTCTCTGCTCTCCAGTTTTCTAGTCTAATGTTCAATGCACTTAAACCCTCTTTTTCCTCCCGCTGTGCGCCTGTGTATTGGATATGTTACATTACCCACTATGCATAATGGATTAGTAATAAATCTATTTCTGTAACGGGGCTATGTCTCCTGCATTATGTCTCTGAGGTCTTTATTAGTGAATACCGATGATTTTGTGCAGAAAGTGGTGGGAGACTGAAAAGTGGTGATGAAGGGGAGGAATGGAGCAAAAATAGCTGTTGATGATAAACCAGAGAGAAAAATGAGTATGGTGGCACTGTATTATTCAGTGCAGATTAAACACTAATGCATTCTCGGCATCTGAAGATAATAGATTTGTGATCTGTGCATCAGAAAAACAAAAATAAACAGATTACACAATGTTTTAGAAAATGAATACATCTGATGTAATTCTTAGTTTCAACCATTGAGCATGATCAGGAATGTACACAATTTGTCACAGAAAGTTTAAAAAATAGAAACAAAATTTGTAGAACTCCAAATAATCACAAAATAATAATAATAATAATAATAATACATTTTATTTGTAAAGCGCTTTACATTTGACACTAAATCTCAAAGTGCTACAGTAAAACATAGTTACAAAAATCTTTCCCTCAGCCCTTGCAATTTATTGATACAACTAAATGTTATAAAAATGAATTGTTATATTAACTTTTAATTAGTAAAGTAAAAGTAAATGTTATAAAAGTAACAGATTTTCCCTTAACGTGCAGTGAGCGTATACCGATTTCTGAGAAACGCTGTTGATATTTGAAATCACCAATCCAAACACGCCCCTTCTGAAAAGGGTCACACCCCTTTCTTGATAGCTCCGTCCCCAATTCTTGAACACACTATGTTGGCACCTCCCCCCTCACGAGAACTGCTGATTGGCTAATGATGTTTTGGTGCTCGGGTCCGATCCACTTTCAACAGCATTTCTCTGAAATTGCTTACTGCACCTTTAAAATAAGAATGCAAAAGAAAGTATGTCTGAACATGATCATCCATATACAGAAAAATTAATTAGCCTATTCAGCATGATTCTTTCTGATTCTTTTGGAAAAGATACATTTCCTTTGGTGTTCTTCAGATTCAGAATGTTCCATCAGAATATGGTTGACAATAAAATTATTGCTGAATTTAAGGGATCCACAGGCGTGAACCTTAGAAAGAAAAAAGTGGTGTTTTTCTCAAGCTGACTAAATTATCCTTCAAACAGAGCAACAAATTGTCTCACTATGGTCTCCCAACAGTTAGGACCACCAGTGGACAGGTAAGTGACAGGTGATGGGCAGCTGAATCTACAGCTAAGGTGCTGAAATGCCTGCAAGCGCCACATATGAATTGCAGTGATGCAGAAAGGGTTTTGATAGAGAAATCATGAATTGAGGAATCATTTGACTCTATACACATTTATGAGACACTAAATTCTCACTGAATGTGCTTGAGTCCTTCTGAAATGAGACTGATGTTCTAAATAAGTCAGTGTGTGGGCAGTAGCGCAGAATTATTGTCACATTCAGTGTAAATCCCCTTCTTGCCAATGCAACTTAATCACAATGAACTACAGTATGTAGGAGCTATAGTCATTGTTTTCTTTAATGCGTTTTTTATATAATCATGTACAATTTATATAAATACACTATTGTTAGATTTTTTTCAGAAGTTTATACTTTTATTCAGCAAGAATGCTGCATTCAATTAATCAAAAGTGACAGTAAAGACTTTTACATTGTTACAAAAAATAGATATTTTCAAATAATTGCTGTAGACGTTTCTATTCGCCAAAGAATCCTGAAAAAATATTTTTTTATCACGTAAAATAATTGTTAGCATTGATGATAATAAGAAATGTTTCTTGAGCACCAAATCAGCATATTAAAATGATTTTCAAAAATGTGAGTAATTATTTAAAATTTCACAATATTACTATTTTTTGTGCAATTTTGATCAAATAAATGCAGCCTTGGTGAGCTTAAGGGACTTCTATAATTTAAAAAAAAGTACAAATATGACCGACCTGATATATATATTTAACAAAATATGTTTTAAAAAATATTAAATGTGAAATACAACACACAATGAATGATAAGTATCTAAATGTCACGTATGTGTATCATATTCCTTGCTTTACATGGATACTTTGCACCACTTGTATCAATAGATTATAATGGAATGTCAGAAGATGCAGAGATGAAACCTAACCATGGGATGAACTTTGACCTTTCAACTGACCCAGCCAGGCCCCATGCTGAATGTAAAGCTTGTTTGGCTTGTTGACAGAACAGCTTGTGTGCACAGAGCAACTACAAATGCACTTGCCTGTTTAACTCCTTAACTCCTTCTTGCTATGACGTGGGAGAGACACTTAATAGTCTCTCTGCATTCATCATAACATCATAGACAAAGCATGTTCATTCTCTGTATTCCACTAATATATACACACACACACTGGATTGCAGAGTACTGACCATAGACTGTAAAAGGGTACTGACAGGCTACAAACCCAGGGTTCTCAAGTCTCACGCATTGGCCGTGAGACACACGCATTTCGACCGGTTCACACGCTCACACGCCACACTGTGTATTTCTCACGCTGAAAAGGCAATGCCAACCAAGTTGTCCTGGCTGAAAGCTTTCTAACGTTGTATACGAGGCGCAGGCAAACAAAGTGAAGTTTCCTGCCGCCAGCGCGTATCTCCGCCAGATTGCGTTCGTTACTAGGCAACATATACGCGCGCTGCGTGCACCACTGATCTATACATCACATGTCATTCAGTAGCGCGAACACACGGAAATGGACGGAACATCCTCGACCACCGTACGTTCGTTACTAGGTAACCAACAACATCGCGCGAACACATGAGTCGTGATGGAGAAGAAGGTAAGTTGGAAGAAGCTCGTCTAACATTTTTGGGCTAGAACATTTAATATGTAGCCCATCGTACATTATTATTGATGCAGTCAAAAACTCTACAACTACTTTGCAACCAGGCTCAGTTTGGCTATCTTACGTTATCTGAAACTAAGAGAAATGTTAGTGGGTATGGAAAGGAATGAAGATTTACTGATTTTATTTTAAATTATATTATACTGTAATATTAATAGTCTTTCTAGTTACATTAAGGATGTATTACAGCAGATTGCTCTGGGTAATATTTAATCATTGTCATAATGTTGCATTTGTAGTTTTCAAAGATGTCAGGAAAAAAGCAGAAAGATATTTTGTCATTTTGGGCACCAAAGGGTAAGCCCCCTAAAAAGGTTGCCAGATTAGAGGAGGAGACAGTGGAAGAGGTGGTGCACTCTAATCTGTCCATTTGTTCTCAATGTCCCACCACACAATAAATCATTCGTCTAGATAGAAGACGCATTCAAAAATCAAAATGCAATTTTTAAAGATTTGTTTGAAACTGTTTGGAGCAATTTGTTATATTTTTGGTTATCTATATTTGTAATAATGCATTAAAGAGTATATTTGATGTGATGAATTGCTCTGTCATTTATCAGATTTACTAATTGTTATAATTTTAATTTGTTCTGGTTAATTATGAACAATGGGTAAAATTGGGGGCGGGGATGGGTGGGGCGGGGCTTCATTATGGCTCCTCCCCTAACCGCGTGTGATCTCACTCCAAGCTTTTGCTCAAACTTGAGAACCCTGCAAACCAACTTTGTTAGTACACAAAGGCCCAGTGGCAAAGCATGCATCATTCACCATGTCATACCCAACGTACATTCCCAGACATACAGCATTCTTACACACACACACACACACACACTGGATGCTTATGTACATAGACATGATTGTTAGATATTGCATACATTCATATCCATTCACACATGCAAACATGCAAAAATATACAGTTATTCACAAACAAAATGAGAACAAACATTGTTTAACATAATCACACAACTATAGGACACACGCTCTCAAGTAGCCAGGCTATTTACTCATGAAAGCAAAACAGTTGCATAAGTTCCCTGTATCTGTTTAACGCTATTAGCAGGCGTAATGTTATGACGCAGCGCCTGAAAATAGTGCCCAGCTTCCAACGTGACCGGGACTAAGTTTGTGTAGTCATCGCCAAGGGGGTAATCCTTCGACCGGAAGTTGAAGCCTCGCGGGAGCTGCCATCTTGTAGCAGAACTTCACTTGCGTTAGCATTCCCATTGACTCCCATTCATTTTGGCGTCACTTTGACGGCGAATAACTTTACATCTGAGGCGTTTGAAGACCCCATTTGAACGAAATTTATTTCTAAAGAAACACGACAATGTGTAAAAAGCTCCATTACCTTGTAGCTTATGTTATGGCCCCGTAGAAGCAGGTTTAGTGAAAGTAAGCTAACGATTGCATCATACCCAAGCGACTCTCTGTCGCACAGTAGATTACCGTATGGACAGGGGAAGAAGCTCTTGGGCAATCGGGGAAAAGTGGAGGCAAAATGACAAAATAATTAATCAGAATACCTAGCAAAAGTGTCTCCTGCTCCTATATGGACAGCTCCTATTCACACTCTCTGGCTCTGCATGTTTGGGAAGGGAATGATTCAGATTTCTCATGCTACAGCACTCGAAGACAGACGGGTTGCTCTCGTCACATCTACGTCGTCAAGCTCTGTTTGAGTCTGCGTGTCAGGGACGGAAGTGCTAAAAAAAACGCCAAAAACGGGCTTCAATCGTCTCAATGGAGTTCCGAGATCGCTCTGTCCATTTCTTATACTGTCTATGGTCACCGCGCCTGCTGCACTCATGGTACGACAAAGTTTCTTGATTATTACGCAGGAATGAGAGTATAGTTCCCTGCATATCAGCCTAGAAAATCGCAACTTTACATTTTCCGTATGTCTTAGTGCACGATGTAACTATAGAAGAGTCTATTAACTATATTAACTACTAACTATAGAAGAGAAGTTTTAAATAGGAAAAATATCGAAACACTTTGGTAATTTTTTTGGGAGAAATGCTAATGGTCTTGTGCACTTCAATGATGTATGCTAAGCTATGCTAAAAGTACCGCCAGAACCAGAGATCGGCTGAATGGATTCAAAAAAGGTAAAACTCAACATTTTAACTCTGGGGGAGTTGTAAAATGAGCGTATTTCCAAAAAAAAAAGTTTCCCTCCCCCTTGCAACTGACATCTCATCAAATCCCACCCTACATTTTTCTCATTCAAAAACAATTTATACTGTAGTACTATTACACATTGTCTAAAACAGCACCTATCTGTTTGTACAACCAATGGCAGACTGAGATAGTGAAACATTTTTTTGGACATTTTAGTTGTGGGCATCACTAAACGAATCCTTTAATACACTTCTGTTAAAAGAGGAAATGTGCGTGTGATGTGCACATCAGCATAGCAAATCTGTGTAGTTGTTTAACTTTCCACAAAGACAATTCAATACGTTTTCTTTGTTTTGCTCAAAGCCTATAATAATCTTATTGAGGTGTCAATCAAATGACTATTGTGTGTTTTGTGGCACATAGTCTTTTGTCAATACATCTCTCTGCATGGCTTTGCCTAGTGAACTGTTTTCTCTTTCTCTCTCTCTCTATCCGAAGAAGATGCAGTAATGAAACGGTCTGTTCTCTCACTAGTCTGTTAATTACTTCTCTATTTATTTAGCCGTTGTGCTGTGGTGATGGGAGGCCCTGGGGATTGTCTGACTCCCATGCTAAATAGCCTACATTCCAATCCCTTGATGCCCAGGCTAATACCATCCTCACTTTCATCTCCACGGCCTGGCAAATTAGCGCCCATCTGACTCCCTGTAGTGAAAAATAAGGGTATAAAGGGTCGCATATAGCATCCCGGAGGAATGTTCTGACCACTGGAATATCTGTTATATACTCATACACACTGTGACTTGACAGTTTTCTGCTAGGTAATGTTTTAGCCATAAACCGTGATCCTCAAAAAATCATGCTTGTTAAAAGGATTTATCTAAAAAAAAAAAAAAAAAAAACTAAAAAAAACTAAAACAAATCTCAATTTTTGTATTATTTCCAGTTTCATATACTTAAAATAAGAAAAAAAAGTCCAATAAAATAAACGGGGGAAAGAAATTTTTCTTTCTTGTTTTAAGTATAAATGTTGCGATGTGGTATACATATATATTTTTTCTTGAGGAAATTGATCTTTACTGTATATTTGGGGTATTTTTAGTAAGAAAAAATGTGCAGATTACATTTAAAAAATAAATATTTGTTTAAAGCGTGTGCGTATAGTTTAGCATGCTAACCCATGCCACTCTTCACGATCACTCAGTGTACAATCACAAAGGCAGCAGGAACACTAACCTTTTCTCCTGTCTTTGGATCTGTTTCTTTTTGCATTTACCATATTGCTCAAAATGTCACATGGCACAAATCGGATCCCAGGTCAGCATTTCATCATCAAACTGTTCCCTGTAGGAGGGCCTCTCACTCTGGCCTTTTGCTGCTGTGAGAGCAATAGCTGAAGTCTGTGTTCATCTACATAAGAATGCTGCCCACTTCACAGAGGAAAGAGGAGGGCCGTGCAAACTGATGAAAACTTTTCCTGTTCCCCCAAGCCCTTTCATTCCTCTCTTTCCTTTTTCTTAAGACTTGGCTGAGATGTTACACACACACACACACAGAAATAAACCTTCTTAAAATGTGGCGTTTGAACATAACACATGCTTATAAAACAAGGTCAGTGAGATAACTGAGCTAGTCATACTTGATTTTTAAGACCATGATATCCACCATGCTTCCACCAAGATAATGTTATCTCTGAGACAGTCAATGCTTAAATATTTAGTAATGCATTGGAATGCAGAAAAATACCCACTTTTTTCCTCATGTCATCACTTCGGGGTTATTGAGTGTGTTATAAGGGCAGAATGTATGAAAATGTAGTAGGGCCTAAGGTTTAGGATAGGGTCGTCAAACGACTAATCGCGATTAATCGCATCCATAATAAAAGTTTGTGTTTACATAATATATGTGGGTGCACTGTGTATAATTATTTTATACATATAAATACACACATCCTTGTATATGTTTAAGAAATATTTTCATGTATATACTGTAAGAGTTCAGATGCAAAAGCCTCTAAGTGCCATTTGAAATTTTCTTCTAAAATGATCATTTTTATCAAGCTTGTATATTTAAGTTCAGTAATTTCACTTAAATGACAATTAATAGGTAATCTTCATTGCCATTTAAGTGAAATTACTGAACTTAAATATACAAGCTTGATAAAAATGGTCATTTTAGAAGAAAATTTCAAATGGCATTTAGAGGCTTTTGCATCTGAACTCTTCATATAGATTTAGCCTGTAGCCTATATAATTTATATTATATATAAATAGAAATATTTTATATATAATTAATATTTTTTCTTAAATATACATGAATGTGTGTGTATTTATATATAAACAAAATAATTATACACAGTACACACACATATATTATGTAAACACAAACTTTTATTTTGGATGCGATTAATCGCGATTAATCGTTTGACGGCCCTAGTTTAGGATTATAAAGTGCATCTTGGCTAGTTGTCTTGTCAACATATCTCAGTAACTTAGCTAAGCTTATTAACGTTCTCACTATGTTATGAAAATGTTTTTTCTTAATGTTTTCTGAACATTCAAAAATAAAGTTTTTTTTTGTGCCAACATTTTGATGACGTTATGAAAGACCAGATCAATTTAAATAAATGTCATATTAACATACTAGAAGAACGTGTGGTCATAACTTTAAGAGAACATTGTCAGGAATGTCGAAATACATATTTTGCATTTTCTCGCTATATCGTATATAGCACTAAACTGTATTTTGAATGGGAATGTTGTATTAAAAAAGTGTAACAACTAGGCTCTAGCCCCTGGCTGGCTGCCCATACAAAGACTCTGTAGAAATCATAATGATTTTAATGAAAGAAAAGCGTTGTGAATGGGAGCTCCTCCTGAACCTCAAGTACACTGTGTGTACAAGTTTGAGAGAGAGAGAGAGAGAGAGAGAGAGAGAGAGAGAGAGAGAGAGAGAGAGAGAGAGAGAGAGAGAGAGAGAGAGAGAGATTGTGCTGGTTTCTTCTCTCATTGGCGACTTCGCACGATGGCAATGTTGAGCAGTGTAGGGTTGATGATCATGTGACTGACAGACAGTTTTGGGAGAGAACGGCACTGACTGAACACAGAAACATCAGGCGAGACTAAAGGAGTTTCCACAGCGCGAGAGATAGAGCCTACAAGTTATCATTGCCTCTGCTTTAAACCCGTTTTTCAAGAGCTCTGAAACACAGCGACGGTCGGTGAAAAAGTCCTGGGAGGAGAAGAAGCTGTTTTCAACAGCCAGGATAGAGGTTTGGTGTGGTGTCTATAAAACACACTCTGTTGAAGAGGAGAGGCGAACAAATCTCAGCGGGCATGCGGGAGTTTTTGGAGTTATTTGACTGCAAACATTCTACGAACAAATAAGAACTTTCGCGCAGATTCGTTTTAATTGCGTCATCATTTTTTTAACGGATGATTGAGGGCGATACAAAGTTGGAACTTTGTGTTTGAAAAGTAGTCGCAACATCGGGTCAAAAGTTTGGAATAAAACGGAAAACAAATCAAACCCCTCCGTTTGCGTTTTTGTCGGGGGCTGTCGTGTTTTTCCAAAGCTTAGCGCATTTTTTATAGCTTTTTTTGGGGGGCCAATATTTTAAACATGGTTGGGGAAATGGAAACGAAGGAGAAGCCTAAGCCGACTCCTGATTATCTGATGCAGCTCATGAATGACAAGAAACTGATGAGCAGCCTGCCAAACTTCTGTGGTATTTTCAACCATCTCGAGCGACTGTTAGATGAAGGTGAGTTCTGGTATTTTATTAAAAGAATGAATCAATGTGTTTGGAAGAATGATGTAACGCTAGGCATCCTAAAAATGTCAGTGTTGTTTCTGTTTCAGTTCATCTTTTAATCACTTTTATTCATTCCAGTGATTCGAGTTTTTTATTCGTTATCTGATTAATTTAGTTAACGTTAACCTCTACACTTAGCAAGTCAATATGTTGTTACGCCAATGGGTGGCGACAAGTGCATATTATTATTCGCGAGTCTTTGAATCATTCACTCCTGATTCGTTGAAAGCATCAAGTCTTATGATACTTTATTAAAATCTCTGTGCTTGCTAATCTATGAGTTTTGCCACCTACGCTGCAAAAATATTGAGAGAGTCAAAACAGTAGGCTAATTTCGACACATAATTTTACTCTTTTTAATTGTGAACAAGATTAACTCTGTGTCGCTTCATTAACTTTGTGTGAAGGAATTATTCTTCACAGCTCTTACTTTAAAGGCAAGCTATGGGCTATATGCACGCATAAGTTCCGCATTTGACGTAAGGATGCTCGTCCATTTCCGTTTGTGTAGATTAAAGCGGAGGAAAACCGGAGAAAACGGGATTATGGCAGAGTCTTCATTATTTACTGTCCTCCGTCTTTGAAACGAAACGTACATACGTTTAGATGTAATTTTATATATAGTTATGTTTATTTAATATAATTTTAAAAAGAAGCATAAACACAACGAGGGGTGTCTGTTTTATCTGTTTTTGTGACTAACGTTTCATTAGTAAAATTTTCATTAAAATTCAATATAAACTCTCGGTATTGCATTGGACTCTATGATCGGCGGAAGTTATCGAGCATCCTTAATCCTTCACCGGAAATAACGCCGTGCATAGAGCCCATTGGCTTGCCTTGTGGTTTAGTCAGTATTTGAAACCAGGAAAGCAGTCAAAAGAAAGGGACTTTGATGAACGAAAGATATCTCTCCAATAGGGTTGGGTATCGTTTGAATTTGAACGATTCTGATTCCGATTGCGATTCCTTGTTGCGATTCCGGTTCCTAACGATTCTCGATTCTGATTCTTTTAAGAGGCAGGGTCAAAAAAGTTTAGCTAACCTTGCTAACCAACGGCCTTTCTGAAGGAAATAATCCTTTCTGAAGGAAATACTCCTGTCACAAATAATCCTTTTGTCACAAATTTTGCATTTTGCCGAGATTTCGTTATTTTTAGAAAAGTGAAGCCACACTTTGGATCGCCGACGTAAGCTACTCATGTTCGACTCGCGCGGTTATGCCAACACTTCCGGTAGACGCTTCTTCGTTGGTGTTGTTCAGCGGTTTCTTATTCCGCTTGGCGGACTGTGAATATCGAAACTAGGAATCGAAATTTTAACTTTTGAACGATTCCGGAAAAAAACGAAAAGTTAGTCTCGGTTCCAATCGATACTCGATTCTCGATACCCAACCCTACTCTCCAATGAAGTAAACGACAGCCATTTATTTGAGGACATAGGGCTGTCAAACGATTAATCGCGATTAATTGATTAATTGCAAAATACAAGTTTGTGTTTACATAATGTATGTGGGGGCGCTGTGTATAATTATTATATATATAATACACACACATGCTTGTATATTTAAGAAATATTTTCATGTATATACTCTATGTAGATTTATATATAATTTGTATTATATATAAATATAAATATTTTATATACAAATAATATTTTTTTCTTAAGTATACATGCATGTGTGTGTATTTATATATATATATATATATATATATATATACAAAATAATTATACACAGTGCACCCACATATTTTATGTAAACACAAACTTTTATTTTGGATGCGATTAATCGTTTGACAGCTCTACTTATTTAAAAAATAAAATGATTTGTTCATGAACTAAAGAACACATTTGCTTCACCACAGAAAGTTAGACTGTAACAATAATGGTAATGACCATGTTTTGATTTTTAACAGGGTTCAGGAAAATATTAGACGGTATAATTTCTTGCCTAAACGACCATAGATTTTCTTTTTAGAGTTTCCTCAGTTACATGACCTGGAAATGTCTTTAATCACATCCAAACACACTGAGATATTTTGCAGCACGCTTATTAAATCAGCACAAATGCATTCAATTACAAAATGTCAGCTGGATGTACTCGGATTTGGGGAACTGATGGCTGTAATCGAGACTAACCTATTGTTTGCTTTGTGAATTTAGAGGTAAGGCTATTTTTAACTCGTACTACAGTGGCACGACATATGTCTAGGCTCTCCAGACCAGGATGGTATTGTAAAATAAGTTTTGTACTTAAAGTGAAAAGCTTGCATTTGCTCCGAGTTGACCCTTTTTTCAAATTCAAACGCATGCAACCGTTTTCCTCTGAGAATGCAGGGGAAGCTAAGGATGTGATAACAGAACCACTTCTCTCTTTCTCCCTCTCATTCTAATCAGCCCATGGCCCTGTTTTATTTCATTCCCAGTGTATTGCTGATAATCCAGTGTAATAATGTAAATGTTATCACTGCAATACTTTCATGGAGAGAAAGGTGATCTGTTAGATAGATTTGTGTAGCCTATAGAGAATCTTGCAAACCACATTAGAGTGGATTTCGCCTGTCTGATTCATTGGTACAGTGAAATCTCTTTAGATTCATTATAGCTCACCCATAGCTTGTGGCATATTGAAGTATGTGTCATAAATGACCTCACAAAACACGAGTTTTCAGTTCCTCTGTTTAGAGCTAATTTAGCCTTATCTATTCTCTTCAGTTGAGCATATCACAAACGGGTTGGCACTCTTGAAATGTTGATTGTCAGGTGGAATTGCAAAGTTTAGCTTTCTTTGATCTAGCTTTCTTCTCACAATCACAGTTTCTGAATCACCCACTACATTTTGTATAGCTTTAGTGCCTCATATATTTTCCTTGAATGAGGATCCCAGTTCTGTCAGGTTATTTTAAAGAGGTTACTGTATAATAAGCTTGGTATTTTGCTTGAGCATAGGCTATTTTTTTCCACACACTCATTAGATTTTATGATGCCAGAGAACTCCTGTAGTTTTCAAATGTGTTATTTTTTTTTTACCTAAAATTTAAGGCATCCTAATAGTTTTTTTAGCTCTTATAGGTTTATCTTTGTATTATTTAAAATGTGCTGTTTATAGCTGTTGTTCTTATGTGTATTACTTGTTGTGTTCTAGATTAAGACAACAAGTTAAAACATCATATTTTTATAACCCATTATTTAATATTGTGCATTGTGGTGTGTTATTTGTTCTGAGAATTGTAAATCTCCAGTGTTGGTTTTCCAAGTGTTGCTCTTTTTCTTCTCACTTCTTTTGTGTTCCCTCTGAGGAACATATTTTGCTGGTATGCAGCTAATTTAATTATTTGAGTAATTATGCCATCATTGAAGGAAAATATTTGGGAGTGAATCCAGAAGCAGTGTTGAACCTTTCTTTGAAAACACTGGCTTTTCTTTATCTGATTTAGATATAAAAAGAGACTTCGGAGCCCCAGGGGGCCTACTAGTGATTCAAAGATGAAACTGTTGCAAAATGTGCTTTTTTTATTTATTTATCCCCCACTGGAACTGTTCTGTTGCCACTTGTTGTTGCGTAATATAAATGACATTGGGCTTGTGTTAAGAACATTGCTCAAATGTGATTTTTGGAGGTACAAAATATGGCCAAAAAAAAAGTATTTTCACTTTTTTCAATAAATTGAGCGAAAATAGATAGATGGTTCAGAAAACCACCCTCCACAGGAGGTCAAATAAATTGTATTTTAAAGGTTTTATTAGAACCCCCATGTCGTTTAAAACGCCAGATTTTTTTTTCTATCAACAAAAGTTAAACAAATCTTGAAATTAAACAGGCAATATGTGTAAAATAAGTTACATGTATATAAAAAAATACACTATCAATATTCTATCAAAAATACACTTTAAAGAAACATTGAAATGAAATAGACAAAATGTATATTGTTACCACACTATAAAAAAGTTGATATTAAGTACAATCAGCTTGGATGTTTAAGTCATTCCAACTTAAATTTCATTTAGCATGACAACATGCTGTCATAACTTATTGATTATATATTTTTTACAGTGCATCCCAAAGTTTGCATCGCATTTATAAAGTGCCTTGAACATTGTGATTTTATTTTATTTTTTCTGAAACGGTATCTTTTAATGCTTGTCACTTAAGTTAAGAAGTAAGAGGATACTTTATGAAAAGACAGTCCACTTCGTGTATACAGACAGGAGCTATCTTTGGAAACAGTCTTGACCAATCAAACCATGAACGACGTGCTGAGTGATCTGAACTGTATGAACGGGCATCGACTTATCGAGACTATTTTCTAAGATGGCTCCTGTCTGTATACACGAAGTGGACTGTCTTTATAAAGTATCTTCTTATTAAACGGTCTGTACACTTACAAAGTTCTCAATGCTTCGTTTTGCATGTAGGGACCCTCATTATGTTACTGTGTCAGTGTGGGGCTATTTTGTCCTTTGTTAGTGGTATTAACTAGCGATTTCACTTTACTTAGTAAATGCCCCCCAGTGCTATACCGTTATACGCTAAACAGTTTTTAGAGATAAAACTCTTTACATTCGATTATCATGAAAACAAATCTGACTTGGTACCAATGTTTTATTAGACCAAAGGTTCATTTTCCAACAGAGTTCTCCTTTTAGTTTTCTCAATGTCTTCATAGCATCATGTATTTCCTAAAGGGGTGAAAGTTGCTCCATGCAAATGTGATAGGAAAGTTTGAATTCTCACTAGTGCCTCTTGACCTCTGGTTATCCTCACATTATGGTCTTCTCGTTTAAACTGTAAAGTGTGTTGCTCTGGTCACCCCGTCCAAACGTAGACTGGCACACGAGCAGTGAAGAGACGCCTCTCTGACCTATATGCATCATATGACCGTGACAAGGGCACACACAGAGTGGAGTAGAGCAAAGATCACATGATTCTTCATGAGTCTGTCATCACTTCATGACTGTTAGAAGTGCTGAATGTTCCACAGATAGAGATCAAGTGAATGTGTGTGTGTACCTGGTAGCCTATTAATGTGAGTTCTAGGAAACATTTTTTCACTGTGTCCATGTATCTATTATTTAACAAAGTTCATAATTGTTCCATATATTTATGCTCCCCTAAAATGCCTTTCAGTATGAAAGTGTGTGAGTGAGTGAAGTTATCTGACCTTTTCGACTCAGAATACATGTGACACACATGGTCTTTGATTTTGACTGCATTAAGCTATTACCTTCTTAGCCAGATCCCATGACACAGAGAGAGCGAGATGCTGAAAGTCCCAGGGGACCAGGGTTTGGGATGAGGGCACACCGACTAGACCGCTTCCCTCAAATTACTGGAAAGTGCAGTCAGGACAGATGTGTCAAAATTAACGTGCACTAAAGGATACTTCTGAAAGACTTTTCTGTTGGGAACTGGTGAATGAAAAAGGCTTAAATCACTGTTCAACCCAATGAAAAGCTCCATCACAGTGTCACACCAGATATTATAGCATTAGTTTTATTAATAAAGCAATAATTTATTATTACATTTTCACTACTGTTTAAAAGTCTGGGATTTTTTAAAATACTTTTATTCAGCAAGGATGCATTAATTCCATAAAAATAACTATAATAATCAAATATAAAAATATATTTCACATAAATGCTGTTCTTTTGATATTTCTATTCATCAAAGAATCCTGAGATTTTATGGTTTTATTTCAGTTAGCCTAATAGCTGTATTGATTTGCATTGAGAGATGATCTTATGGAAAGTGCCCCATGCCAATCTCTAGGTATGTGATGATGATGATGATGATGTGGGGCTATTTTAATTCCAAAGGCCAAAGGGAACTTTATCAGGATGCATTGTATCCTGTATCCATGAAATAACTGGCCTTTAAAAATAAAAATCTGCCTGTCTCTCCTGATTTATGCCCCCTTTATTTAAAGGAAGAACATTTATTTATTTACGATATGTTATTCATTTACAAAGAAAATCGGTGTCCTTAAAGGTTGGAGTTTTCCTCCTTTTTTAAAATTAAGGCATTAAGATGCATTTCCAAAAGATGATTTTTATTCTTTTAAGTCAACTTTAGCATGGGTGTGTGTTCACTTATGCTAAGCACTGTATGTTTTGTCCCAACATATTGGTAATTTGTTGTTTAAGCACTGATCCCATTCCGACCCATTCCACTATTTTCGAGTGGAAACATTACATTTTTGTCTCAAATCTTTGAAAAGCACAGCATTTTACTTCTTTGACAGCACTGACTAGAGACAAAAACCTTACTGACCTCAAACTTTTGAACGGTAGTTGATATTTTATTATATTTATATTTTTCAAGACATGATTTTATCCATCAGGAATTTATTGGATCATAAAAAGTGGTCACTTTGACCCCGTTTACACCTGGTATTAAAATGCGATCTGTATCCAGATAAGTTATCCGGATAATAAGTACTGATTCCATTTACACCTGGCCACATAAATGTGTTTTTGCAAAACGGATATAAATCCGATCTTCACCTCCTGCGTTATATGCAGATTTATTGGATTGCACGCCACCAAAAACAGATCTGAGCGGCATTTTATTGATCATCAGCTAATTTCCAAATCCGAGACATCAATAAGAGAGAGTGGCAACAGGCCTGGTAAGATAATTTCGTTTCTTTACTTGAAGATGTGTTAACTGCGTCTGTGACTTACTTTCACTTGTATTTGCGATGTTTGCACGTTGAAAAGACGCTCAGCTGCTCATCTGCGGTGATGCGTGTCGCGTGTCGCATCTGACTAGGCTATAACATGACATAGCCTATATAACACGCTCTCACTCGTTTATTTTTTTAGCATTTTTGGGAGGAGTAAAATATACATATGTGGTTTCAACAACCAGATTGCGTTTACACCTAGTAAAGATCCGGACACAATGCGAGCCAGACTACCTCCAGATGTGGTCAGGCAGATCCGATCACGATCCGATCACAACGCGTTTACACCTTGCATTAACATGCGTTTTTTATTATCCGGATAACTTATCTGGATACAGATCGCATTTTAATACCAGGTGTAAACGGGGTCTTTGACTAGTGGTTTAAAAATAAGAGAGTTTAGAGATTTCCGCCGAAAAAGGAAGTTGTTCCGCACAAGTTCTTACATTTAGATTAAAGATGACAAAAACAAATGTTTTTCTGTGGAATAAAAATCATAATTGGCCTCAATTGTTTCTCTTTTCCCTGAGAAAGCTAAATAAATACTCATCCACAAAGGGATTTCACAGATCTGGCTTTTGCTAGGGAGTTTTAGAGATGAATCTCAAACAATATTGGGGAAAAATGTTTTAAATGATGTTTAAATATGACTAGATCTGACTCCCTGACCACCAGACAGTTTTTCACAATGGCTTTTCTGGGTGAAACTGCTTTGTTTGCTTTGGCAGTGGCAGACATGGCCTTGAGCTATAAAGTGACAGTCTTAATGCCGTTTTCAGGTCAAATCTTAGCTTCTCTGTCAATCCTCGTGTCTTGTGTCCTTGCGTGAAGGTGCTTTTCAGTTGTTTGTTTTTCTTTGTCTCCATTTTGGCCGTTTTCTTTGATAAGATAAATGTTGATTATCAAGCGTGTCAGTGATCTCATCAGTCTCCTGCTCTTTCCTGGCAGCTTAGCTTGCATCTGTAAATACTCAATACTTATCTCACCCTTAACTGCCGGTTTGCCTTGCAGTCGTCCTGACACCACCAGACAATTCCTCTGTCTCTCTCAACCTAAACTCAATCAGCAATCATCCAATCACAATAGCATGTTCCTGCTGACCAACACAATCACAGTGATAAGCGCAAGCTGCACATTCAAATTTCCTGATTGCTAGGAGAATCAAGATGACCTTGATTGGAAATTCTTGTCATATACAAACATGTACTCACCCTTGTGTAGTTCCAAATTCTTTTTTCTTATAGTCAAAAGAAGCATTTGATTTATATCAATCATCTTAATTTATTTCAATCATTACAAAATTCAGTTTATATTTATGTTTTGAAGTCATTTTGATAGTTTTGATGAGCAGATTAGTCTATATTCTCAGAAAATCCTTCACTCCTCTGTACCCTTTGAGTGAAATATGGTGCTTTTCAGTGCTTCACATGTCAGGTTGGATGTCAATGACATCATCAGAGCTCATCATTGACATCATGCTTGATTTAAGACTGAGCTATATGGCAGAATGCATGATTTTCGGTGAAGCATTACTCAAATTTGAGTCTGTTCGTCATGCATGGCTATCACAATTAAATAATGACAGATTTTTTTATGCATGGAGGAGATGTCAACACAGCAAGCATTCAAAATGCTGTTAATTCATTTATGTACGTTGGATTTTTAAGTCATTAATTGTTGGTGAATGACTAGTTGCAGTTGAAATAGATCTGCTTTCAACACAGGTATTTGTTCTGAAGCTGAAGTCAGTATTTAGTTTGAAGATAAATTGTCAGAGCAAAGGGAATATTGTTCTTTCATGTACACATTTGTTTTTACACTGTCACAGCCTGACAATGGCAGTAAATGTGGTGTCTGCTCTCTGTGAAAACGGAGGAGTCGTCGGACAGTTTCCTGGCAGGCGACGATTATCCAGATGGTTTCACGGTTTGCGGTCTACTCTTTCATCCCTCTTGCAACCTTTTCTAGTTTTTTTTTCTTTTTACCTTTATCATGTTTCCTCTGTTCATCTCAGCGTCTCTCATCTCTCCCACACTGCCACAGATGGTCAACTCGCTGCCTGCGTTTTAGAGACTGAAATAATCTGTTTCTGTTCCAAAGTCTTAAAACTCTCTGGTGCCTGACGTGCATTTTACCGTTGAGGGGTTACATTAAATATTAATTAAATACAATTATTTAATTTAAGACTACATACGTGTGACATGCTTAATATTATTAGGCGCAATAAGTGTGTAATCACGATTTCAACTCTTCTGCAGTTTATATGGCCAAATACACGTGAAATTATGTCAGAATGCCCATCTTGGTGAGTTTTCACGTAAACACAGTCAGTTATGTCAGAGTAAACAGTTACATAGAAGGAAAGTGTGCATTTAACCATATTGGAGCCATGCAGCTCTTAAAGTGACAGCAGCCTAATAAACTTTCTTCAATCTGTGTGCTTAATGTTAATAAAACAAAAATAGACAAAGAGAAAATCACTCACTGATCTTGATGGATTAACTTTTGTTGCTTTAATAAGAATCAGTGTATATTTAATTCATACAGAGAAGAGTAGGCTGTTTTATTTTTATATTTGATTATTCAATTTCTGTTGTTATATAAGAACAAGCCTTAACCCCCCTTGGTTTATACTAAAATGACACTTACTTTTATAATGCTACTGTAAAATATTGCTGTTTACTTTCGGAAGTTGAAGGGATGCTTTCTTCTCACAAAAAAAAGTATATTGGTTCGGTTATATCATTTTCAGTTTTTTAAATAATTTATTTTACGCACTTAATGCATTATATTTAACACATCATTGCATATCACATTTTTCTTTAATATTGTGCAGCTCTAATTTTGATATTTCAAAATATATTTTCATTTATTCATGTGAATTTTCAGCATCATTACTCCAGTCTTCAGTGTCGCATGAGCCTTCAGAAATTATTTTAATATGCTGATTTGGTGCTGAAAAAAGATTTATTATTATTATCAATGTTAAAAACATGCTGTTTAATATTTTTGTGGAAACTGGACCCACTCATTCATTCATAAAAAGTAAGTACTTTTGTACTTGGTTGATATTTCTGTTAAGTATTTGAATTGACAACCTTCCATAAATCATATATTCATAGTGTTATCTTTCTTGTTATCTCCACTTCTGTTGTTTTGTGTGTGTGTGTGTATGTACATCTTTTCAAACCTTATGTAATGGGACACACTATGAAGCAGTGTTTGGTTGAGTAAACACTTTGTCTTTATCCAGCGTCCAGCATGGTCTGGAGACCGCCAGCTCTCACAGGCAACAACACTTTTGTTCACTAAACGACCAAGGAATGTGTCTGACATCTCACATTAAATCATGCTTGTGTTTCTGCCAGCACGTATCTCTGCTTTCCAATTCTTTGGTTTAAAAAGTCAAAAGTTCCAGAAAGTGTAATAACTGCATCCAAATTTGCCTGTTTGAAAATATGATATAGGTGTAAACTTTCCATGGCTGACACTGAAAGTGTGAAAAATACCAAAGTTGTCAGAAGAAGTCATTTAAACCAGACGCGTGACAGTGTGCCATTAGTACTGTAAATAACAGCAACTGAATAGGTTATCCGTAGCGATGTGTGTTTAGAGTGCAGGATCTGCTAGCTTTATGGAGGTGATATTTATGTCGCAGTGATGTACTAGTTGTTGCTCGCTCACAGCCATACCAGACCAAGTGTATCATACTGTAGTATTGGACAGACTCATATGACCGCAAACAAACTGTAATCAGAGTCGTCTTGCTGTCTCTCTCTCTCTCTCTCTCTCTCTCTCTCTCTCTCTCTCTCTCTCTCTCTCTCTCTCTCTCTCTCACACACACACACACACACACACACACACACGTAAATGATGGTCTGCAGTAGGAAGGACTATCTCACCGTCTGTGTATGTGTTGTGGTTGGCAGTGTTGACCAATCGCCTCTAATGTTTGTTTTTAGTGCACTTGAAGCTTGTGCTAATAACAGCCAAACTAGGGGTGGAAAATGATACGTCTTATGTCACCTCAGCTGTTCTTCAGACAAAATACATATGGTTAAAACATAGTATTTTTATATTTTGCATTTCTATACTATCTCAACCAAATAGTGATTGTTTCCATATATAGGTTCTAAATGTTTTCACATTGATATTTACCAATTGAACACAAATAAGATTGATTTTCATATTAAAGGAGTAGTTAACTTAAAAAAAAAAAAAAAACTTTTGTTGATAATTTACCCCCATGTCATCCAAGATGTCCATGTCATTATTTCTTCAGTTGAAAAGAAATTAAGGTTTTTGATGCAAACATTACAGGATTTTTCTCATGGACTTCAATGGGAACCAAACGGTTCAAGGTGCAAAAGCGAACACATTTTTTCAAGGTCCATACGAATTTTCAAGGTCCAAACAAATCTTTTTTCGAGTCATTTGGTTCATTCAATGAACAAAATGAACGAATTGACTCAGAAAAAGGTTCGTTCATTTTGATGAACGAGTTCGAACAGGAGAGTCACAAACGCGCATCACAGAACAGAGCAAGGCAACCATTAGAGGTTTTTTAAAAAACTTAAACTTTGTTATTTTTTTTTTTAAATAAGCGATCGTTACGGTTGATAAGAACCTTATTAATCGTCTGGAATCGTTTAAAGCCCTTTAAACAGTTTGCATTTTGCACTGAAACAGTATTTTGGACATTGAACCGTTTGGTTACCAGTAAAGTGCATTATATGGAGAAAAATGCTGGAATGTTTTCATTAAAAACCTTAAATTTCTTTTCGACTCAAGAAAGGATGACATGGGGGTGAGTAAATTATCAGCAAAAGTTTTTTTTTTAAAGTGAACTATTCCTTTAATATTGATCGTTTTCATTTTCACCAATATATTTTTATCAATGTATTAATAATAATATATGAAAATACCATGCAGAGAATTCTGTTAAAATGTTTGTGTGATGCAAACAAATCATTGAGTTTTGAATCTATTCTTTGAAATGGACAATGGACAAAGCTGATTCCTGGAATTGAATTAGACTCCCTGTTAAAGCCATTTGTTTTTCTCCTGAATTTTAAAAACGTAAAGGCCTGGTTTCACAGACAGGGCTTAGATAAAGCCAGGATTAGGCCTTTAATAGTTAAATTAGGACATTTAAGTAGCTTTTATAAATGTGCCTCAGGGACATAAAAAAACATTACTGATGTGCATCTTGAGACAAATCATATTTTAATTATTATTATTCATATAATCAAATTTTAAGATATGCCTTTGCATGTTGTTTTCAGTTAAGACAGCTCAACCTGCATTTTGATCTGGGACTATCTTAAGCCTGGTCTGTGAATCCGGGCACTAATGACAGCCCAGATTCTGTCATCATTTACTCAACCTCATGTTTCGTTCATCTTTAGAACACAAGTAAAGATATTTTTAAATATTCTCTCATGATTTTTGTCCATCCATTAAAAGTCCCTGCAACCAAAAATTTAATGCATCAAAAAGTTCATCCATATCCAAATGAATTGAGCTTTTAATGTAAGTAATCTAAAGAGACACCACCACTTTATATAAGAAACAGATCTCATTTAGGTCATGTCGGTTTTGAAGATGAATGGAAGTCTTGTGAGGGCGAGTGAATGATGGCAGAAATTTCATTTTTGTGTGAACTATCCTATCCCTTGAACTTGAAAAGGGGTGAACATTAAAATTGAGATATCCACAATGTTGCTTTTTATTACTGCCAGCAGAATTATAGTGAATAATGTATTTATCGCCCACCCCTTGTGATTCATGGGATAAGTCATACTTAGTCCAAAGTGTCGAGACTGTTGGAATGTTAAGCCGCAGTCACACAAAACCCAATATAAACTTCTGACTGACTGTTTAATCCCCTTTCAACACTCAATGTAAAGTGACCAATTATACCAATTTCATGAGTAAGTCCCAGAATGTGTAAATTAATCGGCTTTGAGCAGTTAGAGCTGATGTTTGGATTTGTGCTTCATTGTGGGACCTCAAATGGATGGTTTTACTCTGACGGTTTATTTCATCAGCTTTATTCTGAATGATAGCATATGAACAGATGAAACCAGTCCTAATGTGACAGTGCAGTCTGGATCCATTTAAACATAATAAATCAGAAAACGCTGTCTCTCATGGCAAGGATCGGAAACATGGCTAGATGGGGCAGTGCCAAGAGCATGTGTTGCATGTAATTGAGTGTAAATGTGCTTACATGCCTGCGTTCACTTATGTAAGGCATCCTGTTAGTTCTTCGGGAGGGGGTGGGGGTGTTGCTGGAGTTCAGAAGACCACATCCCGCTGAGTTCTGTTGAGTTATTGCTTATGAGATCTTGTTGAGGTTCTCTGCTTTACTCTGGGAAGCTCCTATGGGAGCCCAACAAGCTACAGCTAGATCAGGGTTATATTTAGGTCATTTTAATCTGTAGGCCTGGGCCATGCTTTGATGTTGTCATGTTGAACCATATTGTACATCGGTGTAAATCCATTCGAATATATATATACGGCTGCTTCTTCCCAATATCCTCTAAAGAGCTTTAGTTAAAATTATAATATTGCTTCAGTTATTGCTTGAGTCTTTTAAGCTAGTCTCTTTGGAATTTCTTCAGTTTGGACCTGCAAGCATTCAAAAGGCTGGTGTCTTACTCTTACTCACTCTTTGTGAATGCACATCATGTTGCGCTAGCTCCTCCATGGCTGGCTGGGCTCTCATACCCTTTGGGAGTTGTTTTTATATTTAAATAGTTGCATAAACTCGTCAAGACTTCTGCAAGTCATTTTTAACAAAAAAAAAAAAAAAAAAAAAGTCTTTTCTTTGTTTTAGTTATTTTTTATACCAAATAATGGAGTTTTTAATGTGTCTGTTTGACAGAAATTGGACGGGTACGGAAGGACATGTACAATGACACAATGAACGGCACAGATAAAAGGACTTCCGAGCTCCCAGATGCTGTGGGGCCCATTGCACAACTCCAAGAGAAACTTTATGTGCCTGTAAAAGAATTCCCAGACGTAAGTATTACTTCAATGCTATTGTAACTTAAATCAGGTTTTTAGAAATGTTTAGTTAGTAGCCACAGTGTCAGGAAAAAGTAAAGAAACGAGCTTGTTAGTGGGGCAGTACCCGTATGCCATCTTACCCTAAAGAGCACATACCTTAATGCTGGGTTCAGACTACACTATAGCAGGCAGATTTTGGCCGGATCCATTTGAGGTGTCGCGGTGATTCATAAATGACACACGTCACATCTGAAAGCAAGCACAGAAGCTCTCAAAAGCCGTAATCAATGCAGTGTTGTAATGATGGCGCTTAAAGAAGTTAGGGCACTTTTAAAAAAACTTTTGCTGATAATTTACTTACCCCCATGTCATCCAAGATGTCCATGTCTTTCTTTCTTCAGTCGAAAAGAAATTAAGGTTTTTGATGACAACATTCCAGGATTTTCTCCATATAATGGACTTCAATGGGAACCAAACGGTTCAAGGTCCAAATGAGAGTTTCAGTGCAGCTTCAAAGGGCTTTAAACAACACCAGCCAGTGAATAAGGGTCTTTTCAAGCGAAACAATCGGTCATTTAAAAAATAAATAAAAGTTTAAGTTTTATAAGCACAAATGCTCGCCTTGCTCTGTTCTGTGATGAGTGTTCGTGACTCTCCTGTTCAAACTCGTTCATCAAAATGAACACATTTTTTTTTGAGTCATGACTCGAAGGGTCCTAGATAAGACCCTTATTTATCGTCTGGTGTCGTTTAAAGTCCTTTGAAGCTGCACTGAAACACTCTTTTGGACCTTGAACCATTTGGCTCCCAATGAAGTCCATTATATGGAGAAAATCCTGGAATGTTTTCATCAAAAACCTTAATCACACAGTGACAGTGTACAGTCATAACAGTCAAAAATATTGTGTTGTCTAAACCTGGGATACGATACTAATAGGTACTAGGTACTAATATGCATACATAATATACTAATAGGCAGTCTTTAGGGGTAGATAAGAAACAATTCTGTCTCATTAAGGCTACTGCACAGAAACAATCTGTTGTACCCCTAAAGATTTATTTCTGACAGTGTATGTTTTCTACAGAATCAACACATTTATGCCAATGGTTTGTAAAGGCAGCAAGTAAAAAGTAGAAAACCATTTCTGACACTAATATCTCCCGGAATTGCTAAAATAATGTTTGGCCCTGTCCCAAATGCTGCACAAAGTCCTTGCTGTTTTTATTCTAAACTGTTGACTGTTGAGTTGCAGTTTACAGTTGAATCTCCATCAGTGTGGGCATGGTCATGCAACATTAAGGTCAATAAAGCTGCTTTGCTGAAGATTATTATTTTGATAAGATTGCCACTTCATGGTATTACTGGAAAAGTAATGTACCGAAACATTTTTACCTCCTGAAAATGTTTATGAGGGATTAATATGCACCCTGATGTGTGCATGTAAATAAAGAGAGAAACATGGTGTAACTTAACACGTTTTTTTTTTTTTTTTTAGATTACTCAAATGCTGGAAAATTGGTAGTTTGTCCATGAAAGCACAAGTCTATCCACAAGTTTCCTACGCCCCATGAGGCCTTGCGTCAAAAGTGGGCGCGACTTCCGGTTGGACGTAAACAAAGCGCGATTTGACATGCTTGACGCTTGTTCATTCAACAGTTGACAGTCATTTAAGTTATAGCGATCCAAACTAGCTAACGATGTGGGAACACAACCTCAACGGAATTAAAAAGGGTGAAATAACAGTACCTTTACCCTCCGCAGTAGTTGATTGGGAGTATTATAATAACATTATTAATAATCAATACTCATCAAGGCATGGTGACAGACAGTTGTGTGAGCTGACAAACAATTAAAATAAAAAATACACACTTAGTCATTGTGCTTCGGAGTTTATTCAAAATTATAAATGAATGTGCTACTTGAATACATTAACTGGCACATTTGGTATTCTGTCAACACAGGCTTTGATCCTGAGTTTAGGTGTAACATCAGTAGCGATCAGCCAATCACATGCTGATAGAGTTTATAGAATATTAAGAATTTAAACAAATGTACACAGGAAGATTCGTCGTCTTTTGGGAGGTGATGGAAACTACAGTCGTTGGCAGGATCAGAGACGGGCTCTGGCAGGATCACTCTGATTTCGTTTTAGGCTTATATTCAAAACAATCACGTTTTAGCCACTGAATTAGTTTAGTCCGGTTATACATACAACCGCGAACAGCACATGTTGCCCCTGAGCTCCGTAACGACATCTCTCATAAAGATTTGCGTCTTTAAATAGTAAAATAATTCTCCGAAAAACAGCTAGCCTCTTCGCTAACTAACACACAAAATACCATTGGAATGCTACTTCCGCCGCCTCACCGGAAGTTTCACCCACTTTATTTTTTACAGGAGCGCCCCTCGGAAACTTGTGGATAATCAAAGGTGGATTTTTTTGCACATTGATTGTTTTACTTTAGACGTCGACTCAGGGGAGCATGAGAAACGTGCAGCAGATTGATCCAATTAACTCATCTCTACCAGGACAGCAATAATCAAATGGTAATAATTAGCATGGTAAATATTGCTTAATACGGCAATCCTAGGCATTGTTTTACTCGCAGCCCGTGTTTCTAATTTGAATACATAGTGACTTCCAAATCTCGATGCAAGGGCAGCTTTCACACTCTCCTCAGAAAACATAATTTATGCAGAAACGGTCATCAGGCCCGAGAGTGGATTACGCGAGGAGTCCAATCTGAAACATTTGGCTATGAACTGAACAAAGTGTTGGGATGTACGTTTTCGCAGTGGGCGATTATCTGGCTCGTTTGATCTTGAACAGGTTTAGGGTTGAGTCTGAGTTTAAGGAGATGTTAAGTAGACAGAGGAGTGTTTCTGTCTGTCGGCTCACGATTCTGCCATTTTAAAGAGCTGATAAGAGTGATAGTGGGGTCAGGGTTAATCGAGTTTGAATGAGAGATGCGTTGCTGGGGCTTCTCTCTTATCTCTCGTTTAGTTATAATTAACCTCTGTGCATTGTCCTCTATATTAGGGTGAAGCCCAACCAACGACTGACAGCACTTGAGCGAGTGTGCAAAAGTAACTTGTTTGAAAAGTTATGTAGAGAAATTGGATCTCACAAAATGTAAAATTTCATTGTGGTGCGGTTCTTGTTTCAAGTAAACACATTTTGAAGAAAGAAAAGCTTTTGGATAGATTAGCCTGATGGATGACAAAACACAGGAACTTCAAATTTGATGTCTGGTGTCTAGTGTATTAAAATGTGATACATTTTGACAACCTGCTCAGAATTTCCCATTGCTGAGTGACTTATTGAGGTCACAAATTCATAAAGCAACAACGTCATTTGGAGTAGCACACCACCAGCATCAATAGGTCTGGTTCATGTTCACATTTCAACATAACTGTAAATCAGCTAGAGTGGCCTTCAGGGATAGTTCACCCAAAAATGAAAATTCTGTCAGTATTTACTCACCTTCAGAACACAAATTAAGATATTTTTGATTAAATCTGAGAGCTGGATCAGTCCTGCATACTAGTCCATAGGCTTCTTGAGGGATTGAAACTTCCCGGCCTCAAAGTTATTAAACACATTGTTAAAATAGTCCAAGTGACTTCAGTGGCTCAATCTTAACTCTATCAAGAGACGAGAACACTTTTTGTGCGCAAACCCCCCCCAAAATAATGACTTTATTTCAACTATTCATTTACTTCTCTCTAGGCCTGGAGCCAGGTTACTAGTTTAATAACGTAAAATTCTGTTATTATACGTTATCACACACATGACCAGCTTCGGCCAATAGTGAGCCTACGTGTGACGTAGCTCTACGCTATCACACTATGTTAACTGACTAGAGGTGCATAGAGTAGGAAGTGAATAGTTGAAATAAAGTCGTTATTTTTGTAGTGTTCTCGTCGATTGATAGAGTCAAGATTGAGCCACTGTAGTCACTTGGACTATTTTAACAATGTCTTTAATAACTTTTCGAGGCCGGCAAGTTTCAATCCCCTAAGAAGCATATGGACTAGTATGGAAGAGTGATCCAGCTCTCAGATTTCATCAAAAATATCTTAATTTGTGTTTCGAAGATGAAAGAAAGTCTTACGGGGTTGGAACAACATGAGGGTGAGTAAATACTGACAGAATTTTCATTTTTGGGTGAACTAACCCTTTAAATCAACATTCAATTCCATTTCCAGTGTTTACATCACAGAAAACCTAATGTTTGCAAGGTTTTAAACAAATGTACATGATTCAATGAAACAACATGCAGGTCCCAGGCACTCAATAAATGGATAATGAGGAGAAGGCGAAGGTTAAAAAGCCTTTATTGAAATGCTAAATTTCATTATAAAAAAAGTTAAGTTAAAAAAAGTTAAAAGTTATAATGAAATAAGCCATTTTCAATAAAGGCTTTTTAACCTTTGCCTTCTCCTCCTTATCCATTTATTGAGTGCCTGGGACCTGCATGTTGTTTCATTGGATCCTTTCCCTATCCTAAGAGCACCTATCACGGATATATTTCACCTGAGCGCCTGGTTGAATCTCTTCATAAATGTACTTGATTAACATAAGATACTGTTCTTTTTGTTGCTGTAGTTGCTTTGCCTCTACCTTACACTTTGTTGCCTGTTGTCTTTTAAAGATCAGTTGGGGCCCAACAAATCTTATCTTATTTGCGGCCATCAATCATCAGGCTTGTTTTGAGAGTGACTTCGCTCCCCTGTAATAGAACCAGAATTCCGATAATCCCGCAGGAACCTGTCAGGGTTACCACCATCAGTGCCAAGTGCGGGTGAGAGACATGCAGGTCACTGGCCTTTCTGTCCTCCATCGCCTTCTGGAGAGAATGATCTAGAACATTATCCCTGCCTGCATAGCCTGTGTGAAAACAAATGTGGACTTTGATGAGGAGATGGGAGGGGTGGGGAATG
Organism: Pimephales promelas; assembly: GCF_016745375.1. The sequence continues at coordinate 15,808,374 of NW_024121122.1, forward strand.
ATGATTAGATTTCTATTCTGCATGCGCTCACTGTTTCTATGTAAAGACCATTCAGAATGATTCTCAGGCCGTCGCCTCAGTCTGTCATCCGCTTCCCACTCTTTTCTCTCTAGCTGTCGACTGGTAATGAGGTTTTTCCAATGCTCCATTGTTGTTCATTAAGAGCCTTGAACTTGTTAAAAATCACACAAAAAAGACACCGGTTACTTTTTGTTCGGATTCTCTGACTTACTTTGTTTTCTTAAAGCTATAGTCTACCCAAAAAAATATATTTTCTTTATTTTTCCCCAATGTCCACTTATAATGTTGGTATTGGTAAAGCATATTTTTGTGCTGTTAAACAAAAATATATCCACCCTTTATCCAACTCTTCGAAATTAATAGTCTTTTTTGTGTGTGTATTGGCTGTTGTCTCTTTGTTTTGGAAATTACGGTTACGTAGACCAGCGGTGACTCATCTCACTGTTACACGGCTTACCAATCAGAATGACTGGAAGGTAGCAAGAAACATCTTGACTGACAAACTAAGTTCACGAAGTCAACAGTTGCACAAACATTGGCTAAAAATGACAATAACACAAGGACACAGACAGACAGACAGTGCCATCCACACAGTAGTATGATGAGCTCAACTCTAAATATACAGCACAGAGAGCCAACGACCCCCAGCAGCTGTGAGCGGCCCGTGAAGACATGAGCTTTAAAAGGAAGAGAATGCATTGTGACCCTGAGAGAGATGCAGCTGCCTGGCTTATCACTCAACCCTTGTGACAGATAAGGTTAAATGCTAAAAGAGCGGCACTGCCATGGCCCACAAATGCCAAAAAGCACAATGTTCTGGCCTCGTGACTGTTAAAGGGGCAGCGCAATAAATCACGAATCATAGCTTTACTAATCATTTAGTATGCTTGCCTGGTGGTTTCCCTACGAAGACGGCGAAAAACATCATTTATAATGTTTACGGTATTCGATTGATTGCGGAAACGGTTCAAACTAACTTGGTTTTTGAAAATATTATGTCAACGTAAGAATATAAATCATTGTTGCTTGTTCATAGTCCCACATGTCAGGGTTGTTTTGTTTGACTTTTGAAGTAGAAATCAATTGGAACATGAATTTGGATGGGACTAAAAAACAAACAAGCAAGCACTTTTGCGTACGTCCTGTACCTTCTAAGTCATATTGGCTGTTAAATATGTTAGGTATTTGTGTTTATATGACTCTTTGACCCCTTTGTTAGGTTAAATTTGTTCCATGTGACTTGTGTCAGTGCAGGAATAGGGTGGAGCACGAACGGTTAAGGCTTCCCCGTGGCAAATGGTACATTCCAAAACCCCATTTGGTCTCTAGATGTCCCCCTTTCAATAAAAGGGGATTAAGCATTCCTCACATTCTGCTAGGGTTTAAAAAGTCCCTTTGATTAAATTATACAATTATGTTACCAAGCTGCAGTTTACGTCGAGCTCTGCCAAAACTTACATATGGGTGAACCATTTAGCTGAGGGGATGATGGTCCGTGTTTTGTAACCTTGAGGATGTGACTCTGGCTGCCTCTGTAGTTTTTAGAGGTTTTTTAGGAAGTTTTTAAAAGTTAAATAGTTTTATAATGACTAAAATATCAGAGCTATGCGGATTAAAAATGAATTCAGTCACGGCGAGACTGCAAAACAGATCCGTTTCGGCTTTTCAGCACTGGGATGCTCATACCAGATGTGTAAAATGCAGATGTTTTCCACTGAAAGAATTCTCCTTTTTATGTCTCTTCACAGTTTAATTTTGTGGGAAGAATCCTGGGGCCCCGGGGCCTGACGGCCAAACAATTGGAGGCAGAGACGGGCTGTAAGATTATGGTGCGAGGCAAAGGCTCCATGAGAGACAAGAAGAAGGTATTTTTTACTATTTTTTACTTTTTCTGTTTTGTTTCTTTTTACTGTTTCAATACCTTTTTATTTTTAAAATATTTCTTGTCTTTTCCTTCCCTTTTTACATTTTTGTTCTTTTTTTCCACTGTAATAAAAATATATGATCAATAGGTAATGACATGTTTTCACATTAATTAACTATTTATTATTTAATTTTTACATTTTTGTAAGTTATACAAGATTAAATTATTATAAAGACTCAAACATCCAAGTTGATTGTACTTAGATATTTGTCAGCAATTTATTTTAACTTTCTTTCTTTCTTTTTTTCTTTGGAAGAGCTTGTGAGCCGTGTTTTGACTGCATGTTTTATAGTGACGGAGACCATATATTATCTTTGCGACAGCGCATAACTAATAGATACCAAATGGGAGGAGACAAATCCAGGCAATTCAATTTTAATGGAATTCCTGACGGAGTCTGCATGGCCTTCCTAACTGTAGAACTGAGGCAGGCGATCTGCCTCCAAGGCTGCCTGACACAGAGGAAAAATGACTCGCATTAAAATGAAAATGAGTGCTATTAGAGGAGAATGCTATGTTTTTCAAGCTCAAATGATACAGTTTCACTTCCTTGCAGTGTCTCATCCTACACCATTTAGTCCAAGTTTTTAGGTTAGAGGAAGTATAGACATGTTGCAAATATCTTTAAACTCAAGAATCAAGAAAAGAACAAATAAAAAAAAACAACAAATAATGCTAATGTAAGGGTTCTTCCATAAAATTTTCAGGAGACATTCATGGAGTCAACAAAGTGTCATTGAATTGACTGCAACACTTAAGTACTGACCACATATTGTGCATAAGAAAGAGAGAAAACAAAACACTAACTAATAATGGGACATCAGCACATTACTGCGTTCTGGGTCTCACAAACTCAAATAAACATAAGTCACATTTACCATAAATCAATAATGAAAACACACTTAAATACACTTAAAACACACAAAACAATTTAAACGCATTCAAATTAACACACGACCCCAACACATATTGTCCCAAAAACTACATTTCCCATAATTCCCAACCGAATATATAAAAGACACCAGGAAAGGCTGTGCCCTTTTAATTCCAAGCCTTTGTTCCATGCTGCAGTCATGGATCCCGGCGGAACCACGGTTTAAGATGTACAGTACACATTCAAACAAACTTAAAATGTCAAACCCATATCTTGGTTGTGGTTTCATTTACTCATTAGCTTGCACTTTAGAAATAATGGTTATTGGCTTTGTCGCTCTTTGAGGTTTAATGCGCACACAACGTAGGTCCTCTAGTTCCAGTGTTTGGGTAAATAATATTTAATGAAACAGAACAAACAAAATATCAATTTTGCATACAAAAAATTAAATACAAAGTAAACTAGAACCATTCAAATGTAATGTTCATTCAGTGTGGCCTTAGCCATCACAGCTACAAAATGTTGTTGTGCTTTAATGGCATTGCATTGGTGCTTTTCTAAAGTGCTTGATGTCATCCTGTTTGATTTCAATGTGGTATACAAACACTAGCAACTACCGTTTTCAGTTCAGGCCTGTTTCCCACTCCCACACACCAAGCCTGTAGTAGTGATCCACAGATGGATCATAAAATGTCTCCTTTTTACATAATAGAAATCACTTGTTTCATCAGTTTGAGATTTTTGAGGATACACCATCTGTGTTTATTCCCCACAGTGCAACTTCTACTTCCTACACAGGCATGCACATAAAACATTAACAGCATACACAGTAAAATATTGGGTTCGACGCATTGATGAGATTCAGATTGATGGGGAATTAATGGAACACAATAAGCTGAGATGCCTCTGGCAAAGTGCCGTTCTCTCACTGTATTGCACAACAATGTCTATCACACCAGAGATGCTTATAAAGGCTGTTTCGTTCTGTGGGTCAAGACGGAAAAACAGACTGGTGGCTCAGCATTCTTTGCCAGACTTGTGTTGCACATCTAGGAAGTGCAGAACACACAATTGAAATGGAAAGTTTAAACCTCAGCTGTTTCCTCAAGTTTGACATAATTGTTTTATGACAGCAGTGCAAAAAGCTGTTGTCATAATAGCACGACAAAATTAAATCTGTGAAGTTTTTGAGTATTGTGCTAAAATGAATGTTAGATTATAAAACCATCAAGCCCTCTAGTGTTCTTCAAACTTATTTTCTGTAACACAGAAGCTACTCTGACAGCAGAGCGAAACCTGTGCATAAATCTTGTGAAATATTAAGGCAATCAAGGAAGCGAGAAAAATAAGAAAAGTTACAGCCAGGGGCAAACAAGTCATGCGTCAAATGGAGATGCCATCTGCATCTGTTCTCTTTCTCCAAATTAGATTTACTGTCACTTTTCCTGGAATAAACAAATAATAGGGTTAGGTTTTTTGGCTGTGAAAGGTGTTTGTAATTAAAGCAATTTATCCATATATTAAAATGTTGTTGGTTATTTACTCACCTTCATGTCATTCCAAACCTGTTTGACTTTCTTTTTTCTGTGGAACACAAAAGGATAAGCTAAGCTTTCCTTCAATTTAACTAAGTGGATGGGTACCAGGAACTGCCAGGTTCCAAAACAAGCAAAAAAAAAAAAAAAAAAAGTCACATAAAATAAATTTAAGTAGTGTTACGCTTCAAGCCATTTGATTATCTTTATGTGGGGAACATTATGGCTTCATTTTATGGAAAAGAGCAACTTGAATATACTAATTTTGAAGTAAATGATGGCAGATATATATTTTTGTCAATTATTACGATAGAGCAGGTGTTCCCAATCCTGAACTGGGTGTGTCAGATAAAGGAGACGTATAAAATGTGCAGAGCTGTAGGTCCTCAGGACTTGGATTGAGAACCACTGCTATAGAGTATCACAGTCCCGCCAACAGCCCGAGAGAGCGTTGGTGCCGGAAGTAAATTTCCCATTCATTTCTCCCATTGACATTTTGTAAAATCCATATCTAAAGAGTATTAGAGCATATCTGAGGATAATCAGCTACGGCTGAACTCATAAGCATACAACATATTATTTTGAGTGAAAAAATGAAGAGAAAATCCAAAAAAAGTCAAGGGTAAAAGCCTGTGTACATATTTTCATTTCCGAGCAAAGGGACTATTCTTCCCATAAACCACCGCGCCTCATTTAAAGGGATAGTTCACCCAAAAATGAAAATTCTTTCATCATTTACTCACCCTCAAGTTGTTCCAAACCTCTATGTGTTTATTTGTTCTGCTGAACACAAAGGAAGATATTTGGAAGAATGTTTTAATCAAACAGATCTCATTCCCCATTGACTTCCATAGTAGGATATGATGGTAGTCAATGGGGATTGAGATCTGTTTGATTAAAACATTCTGTCGACAAATCTGACGACGGCCACGTGAACCTTTTCCTCCAGTGAATTTTATACAGTGAATGTGCAGGGAAACTCCTGTTCCTTGATTTACTGAAGCTTTTATGGCTTATATCTCAAATGTCAATGGAGAAATTGTATTGAATTTTTACTTCCGGCACCGGCTGTGGGCGGGACAATGATGCTCTATAGCAAACTGCTACGTTTATAATTTCACATGACATTACGGAATAGCCTGTTTAGGCTGTACGCTGTATTTCAGATCATGCAAAAGCAAAATAAAGATTCTAAGTTTGAACAGACCAAATGCACCATTAGGTTCTCAATCCTATGAAAGCTTGCTAAAATCATGTTGATGTGAACTTTCTGTAATTACAGCTTATGATGGATTGGCCTTTTACGTTCACTGTTGATCTACTGTATCTATAGCTGTTATTAACTTTTATTAACTTTTTTACACTGTTATGCACAAAACTGCCCAGCCACCAAAAGTAGGACAGAAGAAGATGTCTATGCATTGTGCTGCTGCTTAGACTTTTTCAGAGTCAAAATTACAGTTATTTTTAGCACATAACCAGCTGTGTTCAAGATTGCAGCCTTATCGGATGCACATATTTGATCATCTAATTACTCTATATTTTAAGGAGGTGGCAGCCACTCATTAGCAAATACAACGCCACCAACTGGGATCTGAGGCTGGCGTCACCCGGTCAAGGATAAGGCTGGGCCGTCTACGTCTTTGTTACTCTCATTCAAACTTTTCCCTTGAGGCCATGGTGATGTCTGTGATTGCTTGAAGTGGGAATCTCAGAAGGCAGCGAGCGAGTTCACAGTAATGGATTGTTCTGTAGGCCTGAGCGGAGTCGTAAACATAAGCCCCGCTGTGATGAAAAACCCTGCTGGAGACAATGCATTCAATAAGGCTCAACGCCCCATTTCTATGGCAACAGGATTGTCACTGCTGTTGGCGGTCTGAACCATGAGATAAACCGACAGTCACTAACTGTTGCAAAGTGTCTGTTGATGTTTTAGGTTATTTCCATGTTTAGCTGTACAGTTGGAATAAGAGTCTGGAAAAGTTTCCATAGAAACTGTGGCACTGCGTATTCACAGGAAGCGGTCTGTGCGCTCATTGATCCAAAGTCTTACAAACGCCCCTGGCAAATACTTTCGAAAAATGTCTTTTTGGAAATGTGGCCTGGCCGGTTGTGCACGTTCTCCGACACGTCTTCCAGTTGCTCTTATGTGGGCGAATCAAGTCCTTTGCCAATCTCACCCCACCCCTTTTCTCACTATCATTTCCTGACTTATTTTTTTAGCCTTTTTTTTATTTTAAAATCCTCCCTTGCTATTCACAAGTTTGAAACCTCTTATCTGTCTGTCTGAATAATTTTCTCCCTTGCAATTCATGAGTTTGAAACCATATGTCTATGTGTCAGTTAGTTACAGATTTCAATTTTGCTTGCATTCAAATTCGAATTGCAATTCTGCGTCCTGTTTGACATATCAATTCAAATTCAGGAATTGTAAAAAAAAATCTTAATTCAGCTTTGTTCTCAAACGATTCTTCTGTTTCATTTAAACAGGAAGAGCAAAACAGAGGAAAGCCCAACTGGGAACACCTGAACGAAGACCTGCATGTCCTCATCACTGTGGAAGACTCTCAGAACCGTGCTGAGATCAAACTCAAGAGAGCGGTCGAGGAGGTCAAGAAGCTTCTAGTCCCTGCGGTGAGTGATTTGTCCCTTTGATCTCCTGACCTTGTGTGAATTTATTGAGAAGAGGTTTAAAAAAATGTTTTAAGGTGGAAAAATCACATTGATTTGCAAACAGGACTCTGCTTGGGCACTGCTAAATATATTTACTCTGAGGAGAACACTCATAATCGAAAGAGCTGCGCTCAGCAGGTTTTCTGTTTCACGGCTAGTGTCTCTCCATCCTCAGACAGGTAAATGTGAGCAGGGAGCAGAAACAGAGGAGTTGCTTTCCTCCATTAGAATACATTTGGAGACATTGAGCACCCATGACTCACAAAGGTGAGCACCGTGTGCAGTTTTTAATAGGCTTAATTACCTTTGCTTATAAATTAATGAGGAGCTCAGGACTGAAGGGTCAAGACTCAAAAGATCCCCACAGGGGACCAACAGAAGTCTCAGCATTGCCCTGGGACGCAGAGCTGAATGCCAATTAACCTTTGGGTCTAAAGGAAGTGACAGCAGGTTAGGAAGAAGTGCCATTAGAGGCCTAGTGAGATTTGAGAGAAATGTTCTTTTTCTGTCGTGTTTTTTCACAAGTTTTTTTTTTTCCATTTATGAAATAGCTATGAGGTCAGACATTGAAATATAGCAATATTCTTGCATCAGAGACAATTTTAATCGTGAAATCAGAATTGGTCATATTTGCTTCATTACCATTTCCATGTCGTCTGAAACGATTTTGCTTTGTCGCATAACAAAATGTAACTTTTTTTCAGTCAATGACTGATATTATTCTTGTTCTACACCTGTAAAATGGGCTGAATAGTTTTTTTTTCTCAGTTATTGTTCCATTTCACTCAAAAATGATTTTGAACAGATCGTTTAAACAATGATTAAAACAGAAGAAGGCTCATTCAAATATTAATAAATACTATAATAGTATTTAAATAGTAATGAAATAATACTTTTGCAAATGTTGTTTTGTTAACTTTAAAGTGCAATACAGAAAAAGCATTTCTTGAGTCTGTGGTATTTCTTGTGAAAAGCAGCTATTTAATGTAGAAGACGGAATAGAATTAGAGATTAGAATTCAGGAATATTGTGTAATTGTGGATTGTAATCCCTCCTCTGCTGTCAAAGAGAGAGGGTTTCTGGACTCCCTGTGGTGCTACTATGGAAACGCTCTTGGGGATGCACTGATCCTTGATTGACAGTTGTGCCCTTTCCCTGCAATGGAATCCTGAATGAAGAATAAGCTCTTTATAAAGTTTAGCACTGTTTACTCCAGGGCGCTCTCGTTTTAAAGGTAAACCCACTGCGTTTGTGTTTGTCTTCATCAAACCATCCAGGGGAAGTGTTCAGCTTTTTTTTTCTTATTGGCACTGGATACTCATTTAAAGCTGTGAGAAATTTGTAGTTGGTTTTTGTAATTAAGTAGTGTTGAAAGATAATGTTTTGATTTATTTATTTTAAATTCAATTTGATCTGTTTTGGTTTTAGGCAAGTCAGTGTCATGCATTTCTTCACCATTTTCATATTTCAAAAATGTCGAATGTTTCACTGCCAGTGTAGATAAAAGTTACTGTGGTGTTTGTTTTCTAGCTCAAGGCCCAAAACATATGGAAGGCATCTCTTCCTCTCAGAGACTAGAATCTCTAGTCTTTCTGTCTCACTTGGGAGAAAAATGAGTCTCTGCAATTATATACCAAGATATAAAAGAATCCCCATAGCAACAAATCACTCTCTAAGCAAATTCATACCATTCATTTCTTTCTTAAATCGAATGGTGACTAAACTAAAGCTTTGCATCCAGTATGTATATATTTTTTAGAACCTAAATATATGTATCAGTGACTATATTTTACATTAACAGTTTGTGCTAATATTGTGTATTTACCATAGTAACTGTAGTTTCTGTAGTCTTAAACTGAAATACCACTTTATTTTACTTTCTGCTATTTCCTATATTTTTGATGATTGTGGTGGCTCAAACCAACCAAACCAACCATTGTATAATGAAAAACTATAGTATGAATGGGGGATATACATTGTTTATCTTGTGTTTAGTTTTATTCTTACAATGTATGTGTATGTTAAGTAAAGTGGGACGGTAGGCCTACTTGTGTGTGTTTCAACCATTTTTGAGAAATTAGCTCGGTTGACTTGTGCTCTTCCACCATTTTAGCTAAAAGCGAGAGAGAAGTTAATTTCTCAAGAATAATTGAAATTGTTCAGCAATTTTTGTAAAATTATAATTCTATGTATTATGTATTATCTATATAATTTATTTTCACTAACATACAGTCGGAATAGTGGTTGATATTCACTAGCTTCGGTCAGTTGGCTGGCAGATCTCAGCAAAGCAAGCAGAGAGAAGTGTGGTACACACACACACACACACACATTCTCACACTGATCCCACTTTGAAAAGCTCCGCTTTTCTTTCGCTTCTCTGCTTGCTGACATAGTTCATATTATTCTGTGGACTGTCATGCCATGCCCCTCCCTGACCTGCTCTGAACACAGACTTTACTATCTGAGAGCTTGACGAAAAGTTAGTTGCTGATCTTTTCACTTATTTAGGCTCGAATTTGTATACAGTTACTGTCAATAGATCAGTGCATTTATGGCTGTTATACATGTCATGCACAGATAAATAATTAGGTGGAAAACAAGTGTAGACGATAGAATATTGTCCACAATATTTGAAGGCCTCTTAACTTCCAGGTGGTGTATGTATATATATATATATATATATATATATATATATATATATATATATGTAAGATTTTATTAATTTACATGACTTTTACAGGTCTATAAACACATTATTTAAAATTAGGCTATAAAAGTTTAAGACTCCTGGTTCTTCAAAAAAAACTTAAGCGGGTAAACCAAAACAAGAAATTGTAGTTTGTAATTATTTAAATACTTTTGTCTTATTTTAATAATTGTAAGTCATCTTGTGGCCCCCAAACCCTTTGGAAGTTGGTGAGGCCCTCTGATTGAGAACCAGTGGTTTATATATGAACCACTCCATCATTAATCGACTAAAAAATGTCCAGTTCAGGGGAAGTGGACTATGCAGAGGGGGAAACGGCTTGTAGGATGAGCCGATGGAAAACGGGCATGCACAGAGGCGTGGATCGCAGCATTCGCTGCTGAGAGTAATGCTATCTGTTTTTTTAACCTCTTGCTCTTTGGGGCTGGCTTGTTTTAACAGTGGCAGAGTAAATCATCCGCTAGCTGTTAGCAAGTGTGAAACGTTAGCTTACCGACGCCACTTCACTGCCTGCTTCTCTGCCTACCTCTCAAACATTCTAGTAGAAAAGTCATGTAGAATCCAGCTTTTTTAAGTAAGTTAAACAATATAAAATAATTCTAAACAACTTTTTTCATGTGTATGTGCAGGCTGAAGGTGAAGACAGCTTGAAAAAAATGCAGCTGATGGAGCTGGCCATTCTCAACGGCACATACAGAGACGCCAATATCAAGTCGCGTAAGAATGACATCATCAAACATCAACCTGTTTATCTGTCCAGATTCTCTTCCCCTCTAATATTCATCCCTCTATATTAAACTCATTTCCTTTCAGAGTTTTACTTTTTTTGCAATACAACTCACCTCTACTGGGTTCTTTATCTTTGTTTACAGTGCTTGCAAGATATTGGAGCACCATATTGATATTCCTTAAACATTATGATTAGAGTTTTGTTAAAAATCACTCTTTTCTTGTAATTAATTCAACTCGAGCCACTTAGTGTACATCTTACACTGTACATCATTTCAGTTTTAGATCTATTTTGGGGTTTTGTGAACTTGATTAAAAAGAATGTTTGAATATTGACTTAAATAATAATAACCTAAACCAGGGATGAGCAGCTTCGGTCCTGGAGGACCACTGTCCTGTTCCAACCCTAATCAAACACACCTGAACAAGCTAATCAATAGCTGTGTCCCATTTCGAGTTATGTTAAACTGTCTGAAAAACAAAACAGGGTTAAAAAAAATCCGCAAAATCCTGGCGCACAATCAATTCTAGAGTAGGCAACGCCGACAAAGATCCATCTGTTTTATCCTTCATTGCACGGGAAACAAAGGACACATTTGAAGGAGCCTTCGAATTGGGACCGCCTTTGTCGTGCCACCGTGTCCCAATCAGCCTTCGAAAGATGCAGCCTCTGAATAGGTTATATCTTCAGGAATGCTAGAAAGCAGGCATGCGAGTTTTTTTTATCAGGGTTGGAGCTAAATTCTGCAGGACAGTGGCCCTCCAGGACCAAAGTTGCCCATCTCTAATTTTTTGTTGCCATGTGGATGAATGAATACGCAAACTTGTTGTGTGAATATATTTGCATAAGTTTGCTTTTTGAAATGTGAAACAAGGTAGATTGATTAGCACCTGAGTTTCTTTTCCCCTCACCTCTTTGTGTATTTGCTCTTGTGCATCTCGTTCTGTTTAGCAGCCTTAGCCTTCTCCCTGGCCGCCTCAGCACAAGCTCCCCGCATTATCACCGGCCCCTCCCCGGGGATGCCCACTGGGGCTCTGCGTAACCCTGCACCCAACGCACCCACCCTCATGCCCCTCATCCGACAGATCCAGACCTCTGCCCTCATGCCCACGGGCACGCCGCACCACCTCTTACCCCAGACCCCCGAGTCAGGCATCATCTATGCACCCTACGATTACCCCTACACCCTAGCCCCAGCCTCCATTCTTGAATATCCTATTGACTCCAGTGGTGTTTTAGGTAAGAGATTTGATCATTTGTCTTTATACAGATTATGCAATTACCATGTTTTGGAGTTATGACTGGTATGATATACACAAAATGCATGGTATTTGTCAACGGTTATTCTGTTTCATTGGTTTATATTAATAATAAGGTAACACTTTATATAATACTTTGAAACATTTTAAGGAACTCTTAGTATTAATGTAATTAATGTCTAATAATGGCTGGATAAAAGCACTTAATTACATTTTCCGATTTCCCATGATGTAATCTAAAGTAATATTCATGGTTGTTAACATAGCATTATCTAACTCTTTACGTATGAGCTAATTAATCAATAACACTTTTTCTATGACAGTGACAATGAATGAAGAACTCACTATTTGTATATAGTCTATTAATGTATTAACCTCAGTAAATAAACTATAAATTAGTAGTTTGCAAATTATATTATTGCTTTGTATCTCTGTACTTGTAAAGAATTACCAATAATAATACATTTTATGTTAATATATAATTTTATTTTATATAAAAAATACATAATATTTTATATTTAAGTATATATATATATATATATATATATATTTATATATTTATTTATTTATTTTATTTTACATATTATATTCTGTATGTCCAACCCTGTTTGGTGTACACAGTTTGTCCTCATTTGCTCAGAGATCCAGTAGACTAACTCCAGCGTTCTGTCTTGTCCTTGTAGGTATGGCTTTCCCGACAAAAGGCTAGTAATGCTCAGGGGTTTTACACAGTCTTCAGCCCATACGAGTGTTAAAAATGCTTTGCTTTACAGCTGCCTTGGAACAAAAGAGCAAACGAAGAAACTGATTTTTATAAGAAACAAAAGACTAAAGATCATTACTACTCATGTTTACACTGGTCATAACTGTTTTGTTGACTTATTCATAGATTAAACAATTGATATTTTCAGATAAATACTGATAATTAAGCCTTATTACATTCCTCTGTTTGAAAGTAATCTATATTTGTTTAGCTTGTAATATATGTATCACTTAAATTTCTCCTGCAACTGTATCTTAGATATTTAGAGAGTGATCAGTATTATTGCTAATATAACGTGCTTGTGTAAAACATTCTCCATGAAAGCCTGTAGTGAATTCATTATATCTGAAGGGTCTTGTGTAGTGAGAGGAATACAAGGGCTCTATAGTTTAAATTAGTCAGAGCATTAAGCAGCATTTGTGTTTTTATGGAAATACTTATGGACATTGAGAAGGGGAACAACATATGATGTGATTTCACAATGGAGAAAAGGTCACTTGTGCCTTGTAATTTGGACTCAATTTTGTGAAACAATTTTGTGTGAAATGTCGTTTTAATGTATTTTGATGAATAATCTGTTAATTCTTGTTTTGTCGGCAATGTTGCGCTCTGAGCAGGTGCAGTGACTACTAAAGTACGAAGGCAGGATATGCGCGTCCATCCTTACCAAAGGGTAGTGACCGCAGAACGAGGTTAGTTTAGCTCCAGTGTTCAAACTGTGCTCTGTGTGTGTGTGTGTGTGTGTGTGTGTGTACTTTTTCTTCTTCGGTATGCTGATTACACTCTTTTTCATTGCATCTCACTCAATACAAAGAGATGAACTGTTTTAGCAACTTCTAACCTGCCAAACAAAAGCATCATTTGAGATTTCAATGTTGCTGTTGTCGGGTATAGTACATGCCAGTCATGCTGTGCAGGGTTTGTTTACTACCTAAACCTGCCAGACTAGAAATGCATTGAAACTGAAGGTGTTATCATCTTACTTTTATTATATGTTGAGCATGTTCTTGGGGTCACTGAAGCAAAGGTTAAAAATAGAATACTTGAACAAACAAAAATATTCTAACTGATTTACAAGGGGTCAAAACATTCCAAACTCAGAGATTTCAGCTCTGTTCCAAACTCTAGTGAGCTACCTTCAAAAAGAGCATCCTAACAACCACGGAACACTGTTAATGTATTTGGAACACTCTGCTTAAGCAACACGTAACATAAATTGCATTCTACACAAGAGACTCAACTTGCAATTGATTCCAATAGTTTGCAGTTAGCATGTTGCTAAGCTAACAGTACAAAGGGTGTTGTTTTGATTTGAACATTGGGGGTGTTGACGTGTGAACCGTTTTAGTGGGTTCTCAGAGAATGCTCCCTTATGATATTTATTTATTTAATTTAGCAAAATTGTCTTTTGTAGTATCTTCCCTATAATCCACACATGCAAATTTGGTTGATAACGTAACTGCAATAAAGAAATAGACTATAGTTAACAATTACTTGTTTACATAGGATGTGTTTTTATATTTAAGCATCTGGAACCTTATCAGTTTGACAGAATTTTCTACTTCAAAATGCCATGGGAAGTCAAATTAACTTTCCATTTTCTTATATTGAAATGATTTATTTCCCATTCCTTAACAGTTCATCAGGCTCATAATGATTACAGCTATGTCTTCTCTTGGAATATCTGAAGGCCAGGTTTTTCCTGTCCGTCGTCATTAGAACAGAACACATTTTACATGGGGAAAACTGCTTGTTTGGTCAGTAACTCAAGAACGTCCATACTTTAAACTTGTACTTGCCCTAATGAAATGTATCATATAGATTTTTTGTAATTGTTTAACTATAGCATTTGTTACGATAAGACTAGAATCACATGCGAGACCACTGATGGCTCCTAAATGTTGACTTTTTTTCTGTTTTTATTCATCTACAAATAGGAACACCCAAAAAAAAAATGGTGATAAATTCTAGTATGGGTGGTCATGAGTAGTTTAAAAAACTTTATAATTTATGCAACTTGATTGTTTTCTCCTTTTTTTTAGTTTATGTAGCAGTTTTAGATCATGTTTGACTTTCTCCATAGCGTTTTAAAGTTGTTAATTCTCAAAAGAATACAAATGGATCGCACATTTTATCATAAGTGTTGTGATAGGAACAGTTCGCGTAACACAGTATTAGGTGATTTACTGCAATGACACAATGCATTCTGGGATTGCCTTTTCCATGAAGGATACATACCATTCCGCCTTATGCTAAAATGAGTCAAAACGAGGCTATCTTTTGTCCTCACATTGCGAATGTCCTTAAAGTCAACATATTACTTTGCTCATAACAAGGCAGCTCACCAGGTTTTGGAACAGACTATTGGTATGATCTGATAACTTCAGCACTTACATGCATTGCATATTGAGACAAACATGACCTGAAGTTTAGTTGTGGACGTATGTAGATGAAAAACTAGTGTGATACTGTTAGAACCACTTTGGGTTCACAGAACCTACATGGAGCAAAACTGACTGTCTGCACTCCTTACACTGATGACGTTGTGATGGCCTTCAGGCTCATAGTCAATGAAGGGTAATGGAGCTCACCTGTTTGTTTGCTTCGGTTTATTCTTCATTTGTCATTCCTTTAATATTCTTTCATAGTTTTAGTGTATTTGAAGATCATTTTATGCCTCTTGAATACAGTGTCCCATTTAATCCTACTTTCCAATCCAGATCCTTTTTTGGCAGCTTACAAAAAGTTTTTCTGAATAATGGAACAACTTTACAAGATTTAGGTTTTGGAGGAAGATCTAAGAAGTCTCACATAATGAAACATAATCTTATTTATCATATTTCAACCTGGCCAGACAAGTATAAATAATGTTTAGAAGATAGGTGCAATTAGAATTTTCCCCAATTTATGATACAGATGTATACTTTATTATATTAATTGAGAAACTTCAAACTACTGAATATTATTTCAGTATCTCATCGCAGTATTTCTTCTGTAAAGATGCCTTTTTTCGTCTTGCAATTTTTAATTCATTCTTAAGAATCTTTCCTCAACTTACATATTTTATTTATACCTTTTAGTGCAGTTTTTTATGTATAGATCAGTTGATAATTGTATTTTAAGTTAAAAGTAGGGCTGTCAAACGATAATATATATATGTAAGACTGTATGCTATATATATATATATATATATATATATATATATATATATATATGCATAATATATGTGGGTGCACTGTGTATAATTACTTTGTATATATATATATATATATATATAAATACACACACATGCATGTATATTTAAGAAAAAAATATGTATATAAAAATATTTATATAAAGTATATATATATCTATATACAGTATATACATGAAAATATTTCTTAAATATAAACAAGCATGTGTTTAATTATATATAAATAATTATACACAGTGCACCCACATAAATTATGTAAACACAAACCTTTATTTTGGATGCAATTAATCGCGATTAATCGTTTGACAGCCCTAGTTAAAAGTAATCATTTCTGGCCCGGGTCACTGAGCATATTCGTGATGTAAAATCTTTCAAATGCCTTAAATGGAATAAACTGGATCTAAGGGAATTACAGCACCAGCTTTTAAAGATTGCTGTAATGAAACAACTCATATTGCAAACATGTGGATGTGCCAAAACTGTACATATAATAACTATGACTCCTGAAAAAAACTTTAAATGTGAGAATCTACTGATCAATATAAGTGAATTTCACTCCCATAAGACTTTAACATGTCATAATTTAATAGACCAATACAACTGACCAGTTTAATGCATAACAATTGTGAAATTGCACAAAAAGTCAAATCTACCTTGTCTGTCTTACTGCCCACAGCCACAGAAAGATCTGATCATTTGTAAAAGATTTCCTTGGATGAAATATTCCTAGCACTTGGCTTGGACAGTGTCACATGAGATAGACTAGACAGTTATGGAGGTTAGGACTTGTTTGAGAGTGGAAGTCATCATATGCACTACGTTTTGAAAGTAGTTGCTCTGTGCATTATAAAGGTGCTTATGATTCCTTAAACTCTCCATTCAAGAAATTCCTCATCATAAAAATATGGCACAAGTATTTTGCACTGAAGAGTTTAAAATCACCAGCTCCTAGTCTGCGCTACTCGGACAGAGCAAAGTGAAACAAGAAAAAAACGCAAAAAACCTCATGAGATGTTAGGTTGTTTATCAAAGCGGGACGGTTACACACTGTGCCTGCCTGTTAGCACAAGAACAACAGATGAACTGACGAAATATTCCATTTTTGGTTTGTTTGTTTCTTTGTTGTTTTGCAGTAAGCTTCTTTTTGAATTTTGTCAAATGTATGGAAAACCGGTTATCGTGTGTGATCTTTTAAAGATGAGTTTATGAAAGCAATACGTTGAACTATAAAGCAAGAACATTTATGAAATCTATTGTATTTGTAAATGAATAGGGAATTTATAAACATGTAAGCTTAGAGAACAATGCCATGTTATTTTTCCATAAGGGGTACATTTCATTTTTAGGATGTCATACCTGTGACAGTCTTGATACGGTCTTGTAAGGTTTTAGGCTCAGCTTGCGAAACAAGTAGACTGTGTTCATTGTGTTTGTAGTGTTGTTTTAGCCCCTAAATTTCAGCCAATGTGCTTTAGTATCATTCTGTTTGATTAGCATTCTGTATATTTTTTTTTTTGTAAATAGTCCAATTTTAAAGGCAATAAACTTTGAGTTAAAAAAACACAAACTTTTTGTGCTGTCTAGAAATCTTTTGATTAGCCTGTCACTCCCTGATTTTACTTCTCTCGTCACATCTTTGTAACTACTCATGAATCCATATCATTATCACTAGCAGCTTTGTGGCTTTTGTATTGAAGCAGCACTCTAATGCTTAATAGCAGTCAGAGGATCCTTGCATCTCTTAATCCGGGATTGATATCGGTTTTTCCCAACACCCAAACTCTGTTGACTGCTACTAACTATTAAGTGCTGTTAGTTTAATTCGTAATGACTGTAATTGATTTGCCTTTTTGCTTCTTTAACCATTTTCACCTGAGGGATGGGTTCTGGAGTTAAATCATGAGGCTTTCATGATTTTGCCGTGTTAATGTAGACTTTGAGCAGTTTTCTCTTAGTAATTAGTAATGTCATATTGTCATCCAACCGTCACTAGCTGAAACTAATCTCCTTCTCTATCTTTTTTCTTTTGTGTCCTTTTTATGTCCTTTTTTTTTTTTCGTTTCCCCTCTGTCTGTCCATTTTTTTTTTCTCTAACAACCCAGCCGCCACCGGCAACTAACCAATGACCCTCTGAACTCTTCACCCAATGATGACCTGACCATTGCCTGCCTGCTGACCAGTTCTCTGGCTCTCGTCCTTCGCTTCTATGTTTTGGCAGCCTGCTGGTGAGCCCAGAAGCAGCTTTAATTCGCTTAACACAGCCGAGAAGCCGTGATGGCCCCCACGGCACCACCCGCAGAACCGAATCACTTCCCTTCTCAAACTGAGGACCTCCTTGGTCAGGTGACCTGGGCTTCCCAGCCTGCACTGAAGTGGCATAAAGCAATAACACTGTCTGGGCGACACCTAAAATCCTAATGTTAGCCTTTCACACGCACACACTAAATAAACACACATCTTTATTTGTTTCTAAAAAATGAATCATTGAGCATATTGTTTAACACTCTAAGTATGTGAACTGCAGTTCTCATACCATCCTGAAGAGTTAAACCCTGCAGTTTACTTTAAAACTGTCTTAGAGGTCCAAATGTCCGTAAGGGATGTAAAAGCCATGCTTGCCTACCAGCGTTTTCTTCAGAGAGCTGTCGAAAAGCATTCAGTCAGATGAGCAAGTGTACAAACACAACATCAATTAATATCTTTTTGATACGAGGGTGCTGCACAGGAAATGATTATATATATTTTTCACAGGTAATCCTTTTTTATATTAAAAAAAAAAAACAGTATTGTCAAAATGTGATGAACAAACAATGCTTATTTCCTTATGACATATTTAGAGACCAAAACGGTGTCTTTTTTAAATAAAAACAAACAAACAAGTGCCTTATTTTACACTATCATCAATTATCAACAAGTATGAATGTCCATCAATGTGTTGTATGCCAACATATCAGGTATTTCTGTTCAATTCCTCTTTATCGGTGATCATGAAAACAAGAGGTGTACTGAACAATGTTGCAGGCGTTACACTCAAAAGCTAGTGTTATATGTGCGTTTAATATCTTTACGAATAATGATTAATAGAGTTTTACCCTGTCACACTACATTTGGTACTTCTTGAGATCTTTACGCTCACAATCTGATTGTTTGTGAAAATATACGTGTATGTTTATAGAGCATCACTACATCTGTTATACAGCAATGAAGCACATCGATATGAAACTATAAACTATTACTTTTCACTCAGCTTATATCTCAAGGAGCAGTTTTTAATTCAGCAGGTTGAAATTGATAATGGTTTGGGGTTAATTAGTCATTTTATTCGTTTGAAGAATTTAAGTGTTCGAGAAGTTGTGTGCAGACATGTCACATTTCCTTCCTATGCAAATGATTTTCAGTTTTATTAAAACGGCCGAATAAATGTCCTTCAGTTGGTCTTCCAGTACCATTTCAGAAACTAAAAGCCTATTAACAAATTATGATTACATTTAGTTTTTTTGGTTATCATAACTGGATTTTGAGAAGATGCATCTCCTTTTTAAAAAAAAAAATAATATTGGTTTTATTTATGCAGAGCAAATGCAATACTTTTTAGATGTTTGCGTTTGTAATCATGTTGCATGTCATTTTTTTATATTACTATTAATCTGGATATTGGTAAAGGAAAAATCCTGCAAATATATTTAATGGATGGAATTTGTTTTTACGACCAGGAACTGGAGTTTTTTGTGTGTTTTTTGGTTTAGTGTTTGCCTTCCATGCAGTATTACTATAGACCATGTTGACATGTGTGAGCATGTTTACTGATGTTTGTGTGAGTGAGTGTTTGTGTATTGTATATGCCAATGAACTGCAACTCGCCATTCAAGCTTATTATTATTGTCTTTTCTTTTTTTTTTTGGTTGCAAACCCAAGCAGCTCCCTGCATTGGAAAATATACAGTCCTATTTATAACCATTGTAACATTTTATAATGTATTTTTCTATCATATTTTGTATGTGAGAAATAACATTAAATCACATTTCCAGATATGAACAGTATGCCTTATTACAAAAATTGATATGAGAGACATTTTTTTTTTCCATGATGATATAATTCCATAGGTGGTGGAAATGGAAAACCCCATTCGATGAACAATATTATTTGGTTCCAGCTATTTGCTGGGGTGTTTGGTTTGTCATTGTTGCTTTGCCTCTGTGCCTTCTCATGTAAATTGTAAGCTATTAACTATCTCTAGTTATATAATTTGATTAATCTTTTCTTGCCGATTGTACTAACATTTGATGATTTCTTTACATTAACCCTGTCAATAATTTCTTTTGTCTGCTTTGAATCTTTAGAACAGGATTTGTGTGAAATTAAGCAAAAGAGTGTGTTACTGACTGAAAATGCTGGACTAAACTCTGTAATGAGAAGCAATAGCGGAATATTAAAATCATAGTTTTAAAAAAGAAACTAACTTGGTCGCTCTTTCTCTTGTGCTTTTTTTTTACATGTGCCAGAACACTTTGCCTACTAATCTGATTCAGGTCCGCTGTAGATAATGGAGAAGATCTGGGTTCAAACTTCTCTGTACTGTTTAATTGATCATCCTGAACAAAGCTTCATTTAACAGGAAAGTGACAGGATGATTATGGGGCAGAAAAAAACGTCAAATCTATATAAATGGTTGCTTGAGTTGGACGAACACCCACCTCTTTTTCACACAGTTTTATTATTCTCTCTTTCTCAACACTCCATTATGTGTGCTTGTTTTTGCATTGTAGCCATCTGTTGAGCTGCTTTGAAAAGTCATATGTCACCAAGAAAAGAGTATCCACAGATATATTACCGGTAATTGTCTTTCAAAAGGAGTCCATTGAAACATAATTCAAGTAAAACTTTCTAGATTCATTGAAATGTGTAAGAAAACAAAAGAAGCTAACATCATCTTTTGTAAAATAACAAATAGTCCAATAACACCCACTAACTGGAATATTTTTCAGCTCATCTGCACCCCTGTCTAACTATAGTAGCAAACATCAGGCTTATAAAATGTATGTTTTAAATCACTTCCTCATTTTAAAAGTGAATATCCTCAGAGAAATCACAGAGGTCATAAAACTTTCTATACGTCATTGGTTCAATGTTGAGAGGAATTGGAGTCGTGAAGGAAATCTGAATAACCTTCTAAAAACGGTTTTTCAATTTTCTGAATCTTCGCACATTGTTTTAATGAGCTGCTGTTGTGTGTAATGGTCTGTGTTTAGCTGATAAAGCTAATCAGACATTTTTAGTTCCCACAAGACCTCATCACTGCACCCAAGAGTCCTAGTAACTAGCTTTTGTTCCCTTTTCAGTTTATAGCAAAGTCGCCAACCATTAAACAAATCTGGTCATATCCAAAAGAACAGCAACAGAGCTTAATCTGTGACTGTCATGGTCTGTGACAACAAATATTGGTTTAAAAGAATAGTGTAGCGGCCTACTCTAAAAGGAACAATGTAATATTTGTTTGTCCTCATTTTATTCTGAACTCAAATGGTCTTATTTTTCCTTGGAAAATAATTTAAAGAATCATAATTCTGTTGTTTTCTAACGACACGACACAGTTCATATCGAGCTATTAGAGCTATTAATGGTTCACAATCACAACTTGGGGACTGTATGCTATAATGTTTTCTAAAGCTTTTTTGGAGAGAAACTGACCGAAAGACAAAGCTTTGCTGCAGAGCCGGCCCGAGCCTTTTGGGGGCTAAGTAGAATAAATAAAAAAGTTTTAACAGTCTTAAAACAAACAGTCTCAAAACATATAAAATAAATTATTTGCTAAAATTATGACAAAACTGAGAAATTAGAAATATAGCAAAGCTTCAACAAAGATCTACTTAGGCCTATTGTTGAAAACTAAAATATAACTATTTCTCAACTGTCTCAATACAGTGTAACTGTCCTCAAAATCCGTATTATTATAACAAACTTTGTTGGATAGAACGTGACAGAATCCAACAAAGTCTGTCACTATAATACCGGCAATAATGTTCTGGCGCTCGTTGTATGTGTGTATGTTATGTATTTTTCCCCTCGGGGCTTGCCGTAGATGGGTCGTGAGCACTTGGTACTGGAGTCGCGGGTTTTTGGGGTTAAAGGCACTCTATGCAAGATCTGTACCTTAATATAACAGCTTCAAAGTCGTTTTGGTGGTTAACAAAGTCATAGTAGGGCGAATCATCCTGGTAGGAAAGCTTGGGGGGGACGCCGCCGGAAAAACCAGCCATGCAAGTTTGAGAGTGGCGCCCCTGACACAGCGCGTGAGAATCACGAAATGGTTTACGGCAACGACGTCACACGCATCAACAACATCATACTGTATGAAGCTACTTTCGAAACAGGGAAAGAGAATCGGACCGTGCTAGAAACCGGACAAGAGTCCACTCGGTCGGGCTTTCACTCGTTGGCGCGAGCTTAAAAGCTGCACTGGATTGTAACTGCGATGCTGACCTGGCGATCTTGTTGATGGACTTGTAAGTAAATCTCTTATTTATAAACTTGTTTGTATTTGTATACTAGTTGTTTCTATATTGTATGTTGCTGCACTGGCTTGTGGTATGTAATTTTTTACGGTGCTGTTCGTTCATCCGTTGTTGATAATAAGACCAGTTCAATAATTCTCACATGTCTATAGCTTTCGATTACCAGAGCTTTAAGCAGACTTCCTAAAAACAGTCGTTTCTCTTAGTCTTGTTGTTTTTTCCGTTATGTTTTATTGCCGAGCTTGCCACAAGGGCTAGTTTGCCAGCTGAACGCAGGTGTTGTGATGTGTATTTATCACGTATCTTTAGTCCTGTGTCTGGTTCGGATTTCTTATGACGTGTGTAAGTTACTGTTATATCAAGTTTATCTGACTAACAGTACACTTCCCGGCTGTAACTTCAAATTGTGTTGATTATGAATCAATCAAATCTTGACGCTGTTGATGTTGATTCTTGCGATTACCATGAGGACATAGTCAATATCTCACATAATTATTAGGACATATATAAGCCTAGAGGTTGTAAATAATTGAACACAATTTGCTATTATGATAAATTGTAATCATGTCTAAATCATAACGTCCAATGTTATGAAATAATGCGACGTACATTTAACTTGATTGATGTCATCTGACATTTTGTAATTTTAACATTACAATCAAAAAACATGAATGAAATTATACAGTAGCCTATACACTATAGGCTATTTACTTCTGATTTTGCAGAAATCATGTAAAAACGCTATAAGCCAGCAAACGCGATAGGCAACTTTATTATTAAAAAGCAGTCTAGCACTTGACAGTATATGCAGTAACAGGGGAATAACGGTTATTTACGACAGTGCAAGTACACCACAGCGGCTCTAGAGGTCACTGTTTTACAAAAAAACCAGAGAGTGCATAGTGTGCCTTTAATGAAGTGGAGAAGAGTTCAAACTTCTTACTTCTATGTTCATTATTTATTCAAACTGCTACCCTTACACCTTGAAGGTTAAGTTCCCCTGCGGGCTATATTCTCCAACTTAAACCGAGACCGTGACAAGGCGCAGTTGCGCACGAATTGTCTGTGCACGCGCGAGGTGTCTAGAAGATTAGGCTATGCCTTTCTCTCACGACCCTCGCCAGTCGCCATTGTGTTTTTCATTTGTTAAAAGTAGCATATTTGGGATGACGTATAAAGGTGAGTAAATTCCCTAATGAAACGATTTTCATTTTAGTTCTATACTGTTCCCTTTATAACACAAAAAATGGACGAGCACTGAGAGGGAGAAAATTAAATGTATCGAAAAGGAGAGAGCGCGATTAATTCGCTCCCACTGAAGGCAAACTGTTCATTAAACGCCACACGTTTTGTGTTAAATGGTTCCTGCCTTTCTTAAATTACTAGCTGCAATGTTAGGTAGTCACTCCCTCTTTCCTTTTTTTCCCTCTCATCCTCGCTCCATCTCTAACCTGCAATTAAAACTTCAATTTCTTGTCTGATCCTACCTCCTTAACTTTACAGCGTTGCTTACCTCATCAAAACTCATATAAGTAATGGAGTGTAATGCAGCAGATGAGTGGAATGAATAACAGTTTTGCTGAGGGCCAAAGAGGAAAGATGAACTGGGTAAGTCCCTGTATAGAGCCTAGAGAGAGACACAGTATCCTCTTGACTCGCACTCTGACTTCCCCCTCAGAGGCTGTGATGACCTTTACAACCTTTATGCCCAAAAAAACAAACTCGGAACTCTCTGTCCCAACTTACCAAATGAAAATAGAACCCTTTACTTCCCTCCTTCCTTCCTTCCTTCCTTGTCAATCTACCGTTCTTATTGGATGCCGATGGCAGGCCAAACCCACAGTCAGTTTAAGGAAGAGGCGACAGATTCCTTTTGTAGATAAAACGAATAGGGATGTTGCAATGCAACTCAATATGGTGTCTGTAAAAAAAAAAAGAAGTAGAAGGTGGTGTGATTTCCATTTTGCTAGCTTCAACCACACACCATCCCTAAAACATCCCAGTAATATCTGTCAGATACTGGACTACGCTTTATTGGTTGTTTAAAAAAAAAAAAAAAATCCTACCGCAGTTGCCAATTAGACTAAGATTATTAATGGAGTTTTTAGCCTGATTTCCACTAAAGAAGCTATTGAAACACAATTAGGCAATAGGGGGCATTGTCAAGATGTGCACTCTTAAAGGGTTAGTTCACCCAAAAATGAAAATTAAGTCATTAATTACTCACCCCCATGCTGTACTAACCCCGTAAGACCTTCGTTCGTCTTCGGAACACAAATGAAGATATTTTTGATTAAATTTGAGAGCTGTATAACTACCACATTGGCTGCCTAAGGGACTGCCTCTTGACGGCCCAGAAAGTCAATGAAGAAAATGTTTAAATATCCCAAGTGACTACCGTGGCTCAACTATATGTTTATCAAGCGACGCGAATACTTTTTGTGCGAAAAAACAAACAAAAATAACGAGTTTATTCGACTATTTCTTTTCTTCCTTGTAGGCCAGAAACGAGACTTCCTTAGATTTCCACGACGCATGCGCGAGATTTGCGATCTGCTTACACCAGCTTACACTACTTCAGATCGCAATTCTCGCGCATGCGTCGTGGAAATCTAAGGAAGTCTCGTTTCTGGCCTACAAGGAAGAAAAGAAATAGTCGAATAAACTCGCTATTTTTGTTTGTTTTTTCGCACAAAAAGTATTCGCGTCGCTTGATAAACATATAGTTGAGCCACGGTAGTCACTTGGGATATTTAAACATTTTCTTCATTGACTTTCTGGGCCGTCAAGAGGCAGTCCCTTAGGAGCCAATGTGGTAGTTATACAGCTCTCAAATTTAATCAAAAATATCTTCATTTGTGTTCCGAAGACGAACGAAGGTCTTACGGGGTTGGTACAGCATGGGGGTGAGTAATTAATGACTTAATTTTCATTTTTGGGTGAACTAACCCTTTAATTTAAGAGTCTCACTACAGCATAAAAAAATGCAAAGCTTTGCAACCTTTCAAACACCTGTAGACCAGTGGTTCTTGGAAAACTTCCAAGGGGGCTGCAGAATTACCTAAAATTACATAAATTCATCATTTATTATAAATATATTAAAACAACCTAACTTAATTAAAATGCAAAAAATAAATAAATAACACTGTCAATATGTAACAAATATTGTTTTTATTGAATAAATTCTTAAACCTCACAAGTCACAATTAATGAATGTACACTGACACTCAGTTTTAATAATTTAGTCATAGATTTAATCATTTATAATGTCATTATGTGAGCTTTGAATATTGAGTATTGTACACCACTCAAAAATGAACCTCTAAATAATGTTTCATAAATATCATGTTTTTACTATTAATAATTTTGTCATTGTTTATCAGCTTTCGACTCACACTCCTTCTATTTAGCTTTGAATGATGTCTTTGAATGATTTCATCAGCTTCCCTCACAGTTTTGTTGAACCAAGGGGGGTGTCAGCATATGTGAGGGTCTTCTAGGAAACAAACCGCACTTGATCTTAAACAATGACGACCACAAAGACATGTCCAGCATGAGGATATGGAGAGGGTGGGGAATGTCCTCCCAACGGGCTCAGCCAGAACAAATCTCAAGGAATACTTCCTTCTGCTCTATTAAAGATCTGTTTCCACAGACACTTCCATCAGTGTTTATGTAAGAGAGGAAGTCATCGCTGTTTACCTAGCTTGTGTAATTGTTTCTATTCATAGCTAAAGATCTGAGAAATATCAGAGGTGGTGATGGTGGGGTGCATATAAAGGACGCAGCAAATTAAACAGGATGACACAACAGATGTTACGCCACAGCGGAGTCGCACAGTAGGGCGCAGTTACACGCTTCCATCCAGTGAGTTTTCCAAGAAAAGAGTTTACTTGCACATGGTGTGTTTGAACTTGTAGGTTGCTTCTCTGTCTTCTATTGGTGTCCCCGTTCCTCTTCCTCTCGTTCTGTGGGGTCCCCCCTCCCCACGCTTCCTGTCTGCTCTCATGGGATGGGGCTTGGGGTCTGGCTCAGTCCTGGCCCCCCACACTGGCTCCACAAGGCTGGACGTTGTCCAGACTGGTGGGAGAGGACAGCAGAACTTGGCAGGCCACAGTGGAGAACATTCGCAGCCAAGCCAAAGTCCTAAAACACTGCCAGAGAATAACGTGGAGCTTGAAATGAGAAGAGCTATGCCAAGGGACAACTATGCCTCTTGGATTTTAATTTGTATATCTGGGATATTATACGGCTGATGTAAATCTATTGCGAGTGTCAGCTGGGCTTTAACTAAACAAATCCACATTAAGGGGGGAACTGATGAGTTTGGGTGGATTCCAAGTTTCCAGAGACTTTAAAACAGGTGATCCTGTTTAACTCTTGAGTTGTTCGATATATAACATAACACATTATACTCGTAATACTTTTACATATAAAGTTTGAAATAATGATATGTTTTTGAAAGAAGTCTCTGCAGTTATTTGATACCTGCGAAAATACCGTAAAAAAATATATATACATTTTTACGTTTAGGTATTTTGAAATTTTTATTTGGTAGGTTTTAGCACTTTGTCCACTGTGTGAACACAAATTTCATGGACATGATTCAAAAGGTTAAATGGTCCTGAAAGAAAAAAAATCACACTTGTATTGTTGACGGTCAAAATGACCGCATTGGAAATGAATGGGAGACAAATTTTATCTAGTGGAAGCGTTTGGTACTGCGGCCAAACCAAATTTGACTGAAAGCTAATTTTTTGGGATGTCAACTTCAAATTTGGAACAGTTTGTTTAGATTTATGGCGTATCCCATATTTCTTATAAAAGTAAGTTATATTTTTGTGCATTTTTTCATAACAATAAATGTAAAATTATATAACTTTTTTCAATCCCATGGGGTTAATAAAATTGTGGAAACTGATATTTAAAAGTTTTAAGTACTTTTAAAAAAGAAAAAAAAGAGAAATGAATACTTTTATTCAGCAAATACCTATTACATTTACAGTGTTACAAAAATATTTCTATTTCACAGAAATGTTGTTCATTAAACTTTATTAATCAAAAATGTATCATGCTTTCCACAAAATATTAAGCATAAGCGGTTTTCAACATTGATAAAAATTTAGCACAAATAAGAGCAAATCAGCATACTAGAACGATTTCTGAATGATCATGTGACAGTGATGCCTGGATTAATGGCTAATGGAAATTCAAAACTAAATAAATCTGTTGAATCTCAGACAGCAACAGTATGTGCCCTGCTTGTTTACTCTTTATGAGAAAAAAGTGTGATGGCTTTTATGTCTTCATCTGAAAGGTTTCAGAGGACCCCTTTGAACCCCCACCCCCTCTTATCCTCCCCTCTCATCTCCTCAAAACTAGTTTAAGGAAAAGAGGCTTTCATATCTCCATGGAAACACACCCCCTTTGGGGTCCTTGTGGAGTTTTTTGTGTGCAGGCTACTCAACATTTGTTGTGTTTGAGTTTAGCCACAAAAACTCTCAATATGAGAGGCCGACAACAAAGTGTGATGATAAAACACAAGCGTGATGAAAAGATAATCTGTGAGATGCATTCATTATGACATCACTGTCATTTCCCAGTGCAACCAGTTCCTCGGGGTGCCTGTCTCTTTTGGACTGCCTCTGGTTCTCTCAGCACTGTGGGCTGTCTATAGTAGTCCTTCCACTGACTGTGAATGGTCTTTTTGTTGGGGAACAGTGAGCCATTTCTGCTCCCACAGAAAGCCCTGGGTAATTTAGTGTGGATGCCAGGAAGTCTGAGCTCACAGAATGACAACAATGGCAAACGTTATTGCTCCACCTCAAGGGGTGGAAAAGAAAGAGACAGGAAAAAAATTAGCAATGGTGATAGAATTCTGCTTCAGCATCCTCCCACCCGGCAAATTCCTCTTAAATCTCATCAGGCTAGGAGGATCAGAAGACAACCTTTATGGCGCTCAACAACCATTTGTGCTTTCAAGCATGCATTGCGGGACATGCTTTATTGTGGCACATGATTCGGTGTGAGGTAGATGTTTCCCCCCACACAAACTAACAAATCAACTGAAAGGAAGAAGAAGAAAAAAACTATCCAGCTGAAGAAGAAGTTGAAGGAAAAAAAGAAAAGTTAATGTAACTCCATCAGAGGCCTTTTGAAATTTGTCCTTGTCTGCCATCTAGTGGGAAAACATCATCAGTGGTTTCTGAGATTTTTCTCCAATCATGTCAAACACAAAGTCTATTTATGTCTGTCAAATATTTTTAAATTAATATTTTAAAATAAAATAAACTATCAATCTGAACAATTATGACTGTTACACATAACATCAACATCAAATACAAAAGTAGCTTTAAATAATGAACAGGATTTCATAGCACTCAATCAGAATGCATTACTGTTTTAACTTGTTTTAAACAGTTTAAACAGGCAGTTTTAAGTTGTTGTTTTCATGGGTGATATATATATATATATATATATATATACATTAATCTCTGATACAGCAAAAAAAAAAAAAAATTACTACACTAAAAATGGTTGTTTCAACCCATATTTGGGTCAAATATTGTAAAAGACATATTTGGTTTAAATTTTTGTTGGTTTAATTTTTTTTAATTCACAGACAATGCTTAAGCTAGTCCGAGATGTTTGAGCTGATTTAACTGAAAGCAACGGTAGCAAAGTTTTTATTTCTAAGGCACGTTTATAAAACTACTTAAATGCCCTAATCAAACTAAGGCATAATACTGGCTTAATCTAAGCATTGTCTGTAAAACCAGGGCTAAATGTTTAAATCCAACGGTTGGGTCCATAAAACAACCCAGCATAATATAAATCTGACAGCTATGTCTTACTTTCATTTTTCTTCACTAACTTTTTTATTTTATTTATTTATTTAAACATTAAAAAAAAATTCATTGTCATTGTAATGAATTTTAGTTGAGTTTGTTTTTAATTGCAGAATCTTTCTTCTGAAATGAAAAACAAAAATCACCCTTTACTTGCGCAACAAAACAAAATGTCGCAAAATGTCGTACAGCAAACTGGTAAATTCACTGACAGCTCATTTCAAGTCTCTTAAACACAAATATCGCATACTTTCCATGTTTATATTGCATTCGGTACTTTAGATATACAAAATATGCAAACCAATATTTATTTAATTTTAACGGTACACCTACATATATTACTGTTTTGTTGAAATCTTCGAGCTTTTATTACAGTCTATGGAGCGATCACACGAATAATTTTACGGCAGTGTTACGTCAGCAGTGTCCTTACACTTTACGGCAGGGCAGCATGTGGAGGTCAGAGATGCAGAGACTCACGACCAGAAATTGATAACTCCCTAATTATCCAACACCAACACTTGATAACAATTTTGCACAGTGACATCTATGTGGAATTTTCAACAAATGATATACAACACAACCTGTCGGTAAAGAAAATCGTTTAGTGTGCCTAACGTTAGCGTTCATCGGTTTTACCGGGTCGGTAAGGAAGAGGCAGGATCATCGAGGCGGTTTTCTCTGAATCATCTCTAAAGAAATGGATAATAATAACACGCCGGAATCAGGAGGATTGAAAGGGGGACTCGGGAGTCTTTTCGGTGGAGGAACCCCGGAGTATTCAAATACTGAGCTCGCAGGAGTACCATGTAAGTTACGTGATAAGTGTCTAAGCTTTAACGTTAGTCTTTAACAGTCCGATTCACTTTAAGGTCAAGTGATTTGCTACTAGAATCTATATATTTATGATAATGTATGTATTTGTTATCTATCATTCTCAGTGACTGGGATGAGCCCTCTCTCGCCGTACCTCAATGTTGACCCTCGTTACCTTGTCCAGGTGAGTGTGAATGAGACCACAGCTACATTTCAGGTCTATTTAAGTTTGCGTGGTGTGTGTGTGACGTGTGTTCTGATTTTACGAAGTCTAGGGCATGTTAGAGTTATAAAGGATTGAATTAAGGGGTCAAACTGGAAACTTGTCATTGTAGGTTGTTTAATGGTACAAACAATTAATTAAACAGCAATGGACAATTGTAGCATACATAACGATCAGAACATTGTATTGGCCTTGATTGATTGATAAAATGCAGATATTTATTGTAAGACCTGACATTATTTCCTGAGAATGTAGATTTAACTTTATATTAAAATCTTCTGTGGTTGTATTGTGTTTCCTTTATGATATTGGAGTTATAGTAATACACAAAACATTACAATTAAGGTGCTTTTATGGTGCTTGTCTTGCTCTGTTAGGACACAGATGAGTTCATCTTGCCAACTGGGGCAAATAAAACACGAGGCCGCTTTGAGCTGGCCTTCTTCACCATCGGGGGATGCTGTATAACAGGTGAGGCCTGTCTCTTCACAGTCTTTGATCAGTCTTATCATGTCTTTAATCTCAAAATTACTTTGAAGGCGCTGCTTTTGGGACAGTTAATGGTCTTCGTATGGGCCTTATGGAAACTAGAGACATGCCATGGTCTAAACCCAGAAACGTACAGTAAGTGTCTGTTCTTTTGTAATTACTTTGATTAGAAATTATTTAAGTCACTGCATAATTTCATGCTGATAGGATGATGCTTAATTATGAAAGATAAGATGTTTACAAATTTGCTGCAATGCAGTGTACATGCTAAAACAGGGAAAAAAAGATTTAGAGCAACATAATTTTGGAGGGTTAAAATCATTGACGGAGTGCTTTTCATTAGTTAGTGTTTTGACTGTCAGTCTCTTGGTTTAAAAAAAAAAACTAACAAAAAAAAAAAACAATTTTACACGTAATGCTAGCCTGGATGCCAGCCGAACCCCGCCCAGAACATTTTTTGGTCGGGAAGTTCGGTCTGGACTCGATCCATTGAGGAGTAATTATGATTGGTTCAGAAATTGTCAGGCCAATCAAATTGCCAGGGCGGGCTTTACATGATGAAATACATGATCTGCGGTTACGTAATCATCACGTCATCAAAGAGCGCTTGGGTTGAACTGGTTTCCCTCAAAGTTGACTGCAGCTGGAGAATTGAGATGTATAGATTCCGCTATTGCGTCTGTTGTAAAAGAAATCGGCATGGCTTTAATTTTAAAAGATGAACAGAGAACTGCAATCAAGGCAGTTGTTGATCGGAAAGATTCACTAAACATTCACTAAACGTCAACATTCACTAAAACTGTTTATCCATTATTTATTACCCATTGAATCCTATTGTAATATTGACCTTTGTAATGTTTTTTTTGTTTTTTTAATTAATTGTTTTCAGGATTTTGAACATGGTCACACGACAAGGGGCATCATGGGCCAACACACTAGGATCTGTGGGTAAGAATTGCATTGAATTCAAACAGATTGTGTAAAAGAATATCTCAACCTGTTTTGTCATTAGTTAAAGGGCCTTTTTGCACCTGGTCACTTCATTATTTTTTTTGTTTTCTGATTGGATAGCTATCCAATCGGGAATAGACCAGGTTGCACTCTGAAACGATTTTGAGACGAATTTAAATCCGATCATTCAAACCACTTCAGAAGGGCGTTCCAAATGAAACTGGACAAGTGTAAATTCTTCTGGTTGTTGAACCTACAGTCAATTTTACAATCACAAAATGTTAAAAAATAAATGCATGAGAGCACATTTGGCATTATGAAGACCCACAAATATTCCCCCCAGTATACTGTATAATACTAGTATGTATTATGTAGTAGTATTTAGTACTGACACTAAAACTCAAAATACAAAAATATTGTATATATTGTTACACCCCTAGAGACTAAATGATCTGACCAGTGCTGATGGTGTACTTTTTCCTTTTGTGGTATTTGATCTTGAAATTATTTTATGATAAATAATGATCAAATCTGTTGCTTTTGTGAACTCCATTAAATGTGAACTCCGTTAAATTTGCATATAATGCAGGAATTGAAGATAGGCTTTATATTCACCTTGCGAAGGGAAATCTATGTGGCCAGGTGTAAATAGAACTGTTTTACCATAATACAGCTATCCAATCAGTAAAAACGGATAGCTATATGATAAATAAAAATGCATTTTGTTTTTTCTCTACAGCTCTTTTGTATAGTGTGTTTGGTGTGGCCATTGAGAAGGCCAGAGGCGCAGAGGATGACATCAACACAGTGGCAGCTGGAACGTTAACAGGAATGCTTTTTAAATCTACAGGTGAGGAAAAGTCACATTGACTTCAGTGCTCAATATTGCCCCTTCAGTGTCCACCCAAAAATGAAAATTCTGTAATTACTCACCCTCTTGTTGTTCCAACCCCGTAAGACTTTTGTTCATCTTCAGAACACAAATTAAGATATTTTTGATCAAATCTGCAAGCTGTCTCACTAGGTCACGATAACAAATTTTGCTGGACTATTCATTTTCCAAGAAATTATTGTGATAAACGATAATATTGTCGTTCTGAGACTATTTACGTCTAAAATAATGATAATGTGAATGCGAATCGTTTTATTCTCCCGCAACCCGAACACACAGAGTGAGTGCATTACCGCCCGTGCTCGTCCATCAAATCTAGTGCCGTACTGCACTCTATTGCGTTGGGAGTGCACGTCTCTAGATCAAGGGCCCGGCCCAAGGATAGTGTCAGGAAATATCGGCCCCAGTCTTGGGTCAAGTTCGGGCTGGGGCAGAGAATCTAAGCTCTAGTTCACGCTAAGGAACAGAGAGTTGTCATCCACTCTCTTTGGTAGAGAGAGAGAGAGAGAGAGAGAAGGAAAACAAAAAGGCATGCAAATGGAAATTATTGCGTTCAGAAAGATTATCGAGCTAATTTTTTTTTATCGTGCGAGTAATTGATTTATCGCGACAGGCTTATGTCTCACTCCTTCATAAGCTGCTAAGTTAGTGCATCTGCCGGCCCAGAAAGGTTAGTTAGACATCGTTATTACAAGTGACTACAGTGGCTCAGCATAAAGTTTATCAAGCGATGAGAATATTTTTTGTGTGCAAAAAACCCGACTTTATTCATTTTCACAACTATTAATTTTCTTCCATGTGGGCGTCTGGTGTGAGTTCACGAGAGCACTACGATGCATGCGTGAGAACTGAGAAGATGACACAGATGGGTCTCGATGTAGTGCTTAAAATGGTTCTGAAGTGTGCATTTCTTGGATGTACTAATCTTGAGAAATCAACGAGAAAACGTAAAAATCCCTTTCCAATGCTCCAAAATAAATTTCTTACTTTTCACACTTTCCCATCAAATGATTGTGAGTGTCAACTTACCAGTTCTCACGGATGCGTCGTCAAATGAATAGTTAGAATAAAGTCGTTATTTTTGGGTGAACTAACCCTTTAATCTATTGAACGTAATATTTGTTAATATTATAATAATCTATTACATACTGTATATTTTTATATTTATTGTGTTCAGGTGGACTCAAAGGAGCTGCTAGAGGAGGTCTCATTGGTTTAGCCATGTCAGGGCTGTATGCTCTTTACAACAACTGGGATCACCTGAAGGGGTCAACACCTTCGCATTACTGAGAATGACTGAGAGCTCAAACCATGGACTTATTTTGACTCTGAACCCATTCTTAGTCTTTTCACCCCTTTTCGGAGATGCTTCAAATATCTTTTTTAAAGAAACCCTTGGACCACCACATGTGCACAGATTTCTTCAGAGTTACAGTAGGTGTAATATTTAAATGGAAGAGCCAGACTGCCTCCAGCTGTGTGGACTAGCTGTGAGTTTGCTGGTGACATCTCAGTCATACAGTTGTTTAAGTACATGTCTTTGTTGGTGTAAATTGCACAGATGAACTCTGTATCCTTTAATTATGTGGTTTAATCTGTTCTCATTGTAGATTGATGCACTTTATCAGTGCTGATTAAACTGTCCGCTTCCTCTCTTCAACCATCTAAAATAAAATGCTAGTTTCCACACTTTGAGGTTCTTAATTTGTATTTTCAACATGACATCATGACTTTTGCGTAAACATATACGCCACTTTCGAGTCAGGTGGCGTGTTCTCTACGCATTTTGAGCTATCCGCGTGTATGCGTATATGTCTACGCCATTAACGTCCGCGTCATTCCGCGTGTCCGTACACGCAGTCAAATCTCCAGTCATTAATGCCATTAACCCCAGTGACGGTTAAGTTTAGGGATGGGGTTGAGGTAAGTCATATCTTTTTTTTACCTAGGATGGTAAGGGAACAGTCATAAATGCCATTAACCCCAGTGACGGTTAGGTTTAGGGACGGGGTTGAGGTAAGTCATATATTTATATAACGTTAAGTCAATGGCGTTCATAAACACGCTGAAAGGCGATTATGCGTTTTGATAGCATGCCAAAAATGGAAATACGAATTGGCGTGTCATACACGCGCTACTTCATGAGATCAGTCTGGTATTTTAGTGGTATTAAAAGTTGTATAATACAATGGATGCATGAATGGCCAGTCTTTCATACTGGGAATACTGCAGTCACATAGCTCTAAACATTTAGTACATTTTGTTTTTCAATGTACTAAAATGTCACAGACTTCATAGAAATGAATTGACAGGGGTCTTGTTTTCCAAATGGTTTATTCGTAAGCAGGTCAACATTTATTTTTACTACGCTCAATGTGTAGAGTACTCAGGAATGGTAATTATAATATTACAGAATGAATGTCCTTTATTATGACCTTATATGCTATAGTATTCATTCACATGTTTGCGAGTTAAAGCATTTTAAGAATTCATTACAGTATTCTTTCTCGAAATTATCCTAGGAGTAGTATTGTACCACTAAGTCCCTCTCCCTGTAGTTTGAATAATTGAGTGTTAGATGCATGTTGCAATAATTAAATCTCCTTCTCAGAATAATGATTATAAATAAATGTAGCATCTTAAAGTGTAAAATATAAATATCCATTCTGTGTGGAAATTACCTAGCCTGTTAGGTGAAAAGCATTTGAGTATTATAGGGAGACTTGTTCTTATCACTACTTGATGTTAACCGTCAAAGCACCTTAGGGACTGAATACTGGACTACCCAAGAGAGGGCAAATGTACATGTCATTCTTTACAGAAAAAAACAAGGCCAACTGAACTGATGAATGTAATGTAGAATAGCCAGGACCTGTTTTACAGAAAATGTTGCTTGGCTTGCTGAACACAATGTGGAGATCAAT
The DNA here is from genome assembly GCF_016745375.1 of Pimephales promelas. The sequence goes on from NW_024121122.1 coordinate 15,843,711, forward strand.
GTGATTTAGCTGGAAGCAGTTCAAACTTTGCAGTTCATGTACTATAGCAAAGCCCAGGAGAATCTCGCATGCATAGCGGTGAAACGACCCACAAACCAGTGCAAACTACCCTAACTTGGTGGCTGGTGGTTGCAATGATGCACACCAGCTCTCAGTGCACGGACCACAAATGGATAAGCAGGTCCATGGGCCAGACCCAGACCGGGACATGGCACTAAATCAGTTGCTTTCACAACTCTTCTTGTACCTACAAATGTGGGCAAATAATTCTTGAAAGTGGGAATTCAGTGCAAGAAGAAGTCCCTGATGCGTGTAGCCTCTATCCATGGGATGTAGGCTGCGGTGCGAGTGAAGACGCTGGGCTTGTTCTCCACCGTGCATCCAATAGGACCGAAGCTCACAATGCCGTGTACCTCCCAGCGGTCACGCCCCACCTGGCACAGCAGCGGGCCACCAGAGTCACCCTTTTGGAAGAAAAGCCACAGAGAAGGTGTGAATAGAGTTGAATATGGGGCACCATGATACATTTCCCCATTAATTAGTTTTCTCACCTGGCATGCAGCTGGAGTCCCCTCTGTATCACGGAACCCAGCGCAAATCATGGAGTCTCGGACGCGGTCACCCCAGAACTTCTTCTGCCGGCAGGTCTTGTAGTCAATGACTGGGAGCCGAGCTTGATTCAGTGCCTCAGCAAGTGACACATTTTCTTTCCCGCCTAAGAAGAGATGCCAAACCCATATTCTGGTTAAGAGGATCACCTCATTGATATCAACATCAAATTGCTCTTGTTTTCGCCCTTAGGGGCATAAAATTAACCAGTTTTTTATGGTAGTGAGTGAGGGTGCTACTCTGCACTTATTATACTTTATGAGCCAATGATGGCATTGCACAAAAGGCTTATGATACATATTTTACCTCGTGTGTCCCCCCATCCAGTCACCCAGCAGTAGTGCCCTGGTTTAAGGTCGATCTGCTTGCGCGGCAGGCAGGCATAGCGGATGAAGTTAGTGGTCGGGATGTCCGTGCCAGCTTTAACCAATGCGATGTCATAGTCTAGCTCACTGTGGGCTGGATAACGGAAGTGCTCATGCCTGTAGATCCTCTTCACTGGGAAAGTACGCTCAGCGGACTCTGATCTTTTCAGTTGATGCTTACCCAAAACAATACGCCAGCTACTAGCATCCTCTGCTTTTCCCCTGGTCAACAAGAGGGATACAAAAAGTGGTTGGTTGATTATGATATCTAAGGGGAAAACAACCAGAAAAGTTGCCAAGCAGAAGAGTGCTCCTAGTTCTACCCTGCTAGTGATAAACTTATGCTTTGCCTTACTTCTGGAAGCAATGAGCAGCAGTAAGAACCCAGTTCTTATGGATCAGAGTCCCTCCACACACATGAACATAATGTTTACTGCCTCTGGGACGAACCTATTAAAATAGACACAAGCATCAGTGACTTCCTCTTTTGCTACACCTTGAGTCATGCTGTGTCATTTGTAGGATAATTTACCTGTAGTGAGACCTGCCACGGCCAGGAATGGGGTCTCGCTTCATTGCCCGACACGATACGCTCGACTGTGTTTGGTTTGAAATGAGGCAGGCCACAGTCCTTCGGCCAGTCTAAGGACAGAACAACACTTAAGTCAATGTCAGTTAAAGTACCATGTAGACAAGAAAACATGAGGTACACAGGATTTATGTGGAAGCGAATGAAAGGTGTTGTACCAGGAGAGGAAAGAAGGAAAGGAAATCCATATTTGGATCTTTGAGAAAGACATAGAAATAAGTGTAAATTCAGTTTTTTTTTCTTCTTCTCAAGATAGCACCACTTGAAATGCACTTGAAAGATGTCAGTGGTTAGAGTTCGTTTCATTTCTCACCAAGGTGAAGGACTTTGTGCTGTTGAAGGCGACTTGGGTTGAATGCATGGGTGGATGCTCTGTCCAGCGCCAGACCCAGCAGCATTAGCAACAGTGGAAAAAATGGGCTCCTTACTTCCATGATCTACAGTAAACGGTGTGTTGCGCCCTGGTGATTACCCATTTATACCATGCCTAGTGCAGAGGCCATTCTTTGTGGACTCCCCACCTCTGTCATTGGGACAAAGCACTTTCACAATACCCCTCCCAATCCTGGATTGTTCTGGTGGGGTAGCTGGGGGTTTTCTGAACACGCTAGCCCCAGGGGATCATGGGAGTCCCATCAGCACTTTCAGCTACAGTCCGTCCCTTGATACTGTGCAAAACAACTCTCCCAGAATAGATTGCCAGTAGCCTCCTTACAGTCACGCCATGCTAATAGCTGTTTGGATGGGCCTTCACATGACCTTCTGCTGACTTCCAAAACCCTGCAGTTTTCAAGAGTAAAACCCTGACAAATATTTAACAAGATCATGACAGATCCATGCGTCATTTATATATTCATTTCATTAAATATTAGCAGAACCTGTTCTTAGCAGGCACTCGTTTATCCAAAGTGAGTCCACCCATTACAGAAACAATCCCCTCGGAGCAAGACTTGCTCAAGGGCACAATGGTGATTGTTTATAGCCTGAATTTTGCGGATAGACACCACTTTTCAGCTGGACCTTAAACCATCACTTCATTTACGTAATAGACATTACAGTTAGTCTTATCCTTAGCCTATAGCTTTAGCTAAACTTCCATGAGTTCAAGTTAGTAAAGGATGGAAGATTTATATAGTATAGTTTGCATGGTTTGGTAGCAATATGAACATGTTTCTCATGTTACCAGCAGAGGGCATTCAAAGCAAAATAGAGATATACAATAAGGCCTGTGAAAGTTGTTTATTCTGGTGGAGCAGATTTTAAGACAGGAGATGCTGAGAATACTATATATTCAGGCTGAATGGAGTTTTATTATTCTTGTTTAGGATGTGTCCCTGCTCACCTGTTCTATTTATTCCAAAAAGGGATCACCTGCTCAGGGACAGGACAGTCAATACCAGGGAATGTGCCAGCTCATCCAATTGGTCAAAGTTACAATGAAAGAGCGATGGAAATGTCCAGGGCAGTCTACTGAAACACAGTTCACCAAGTTTAGCAGGACCTTCTGACATGTTCCCATGTCTCTCTCTTTTCCACGATCTTCACAAACAAAGAGAAATCCCATTGCCAGTAAGCCAACAAGTAATCTCGAAATTAATTAATCAAAATAAAAGACACTGAATATTATTTGCCAAATGTTTTATTGTTGCTCATACTTTTCAAGACATTCACTATTCTCAATCTTAAAACACATTATTGTAGTTTTTTGCTGTAGAAAGCCTATATAGAAAGCTTGTTTTCATCATACTGTATGGTGTTGATTGAGTAATATCTATATTATGTTGAATCACAATGCTCTGGTCCAAAAAAAAGATAAAAAGAAAACATTGCTTTGGCAAAGAAAAACGAAAGCAGTTTGTGAAGCACATACTGTTAATTTGGTCAGAGATTCTAGATACACATTTACATACACACAATAAGGTCCGTCCATGCTATTTAAATGAACATAATCTAAACATTACAGACACATCGCTCTAATTACAATCCCTAACTTTCACAAAAATCATGACTGATTCTGTATATGCTATAGTTTTGATATAGCACATGTGATCATGATGTACATAAAAAATAGTAAAACTCTTACTCATTGTGAAATGAAGCAAGTAAACTTGAATATTTTAACATTATAATGAACAAACCGTTTTATGATATTACATGACAAAAAAGTATGATTTATGAACATTAAATTATAAAATTATGAGAAAATGTCAAATTATCTTTGTCTTTGCACAGGTTCTGAATAGGACACAACCACAGTTTAAAATTTTTTTTTTAATTGTGACATGAAAATAGCGGAAAGAAGTTTTTCAGGTCAGATTTTGGCACCAAATTCCAAGTGTTCATGTTTTAATTTTATGATTTATTGAGATTGTCCCTGAGCATAGAACTGGGTCTTAGTTTCAGCTCATAGTGTACTATAGAAGTGTGGGAACATTGACCTTGATTCTGTATTTACTAATCATCAGTAGGTTTACATTTATATTTATGCATTTGGCAGATGCTTTTATCCAAAGCGACTTACATTCCATTTCAAGGTACACATTTTACAATCTTATCATCAGTTCTTGTTTTCCCTGGTAAATCGAATCCATGCCCTTGGCATTGCAAGCGCCAATGCTCTACTGTTTTGAGCTACAGGAAGGTTTGATAAGAACCTAGCTTTACACACCCACAAACCTCATGAGCATTGGAATGTTTTTCACTTTTTGTTATACTGGTTGAAACTCTCTTTACATTCTGATAGCTATCAATAACAGAAGTCTAAATATTAAAAAAATACATTTAGTTTCTGTGGAAGCCTCGAAAACCAAAAAGTTTTGTCCAATCGTACCAGTTAAACCCAAGTAAATGTACATTATAATAATTACCTGAACTTAGCTGCAACACTATCAATGACATAATAAATCTGCTGCAGTCAGGTGGTTCAAGATAAATTAACGCCGTTTCGTGGCGCTTTGCAAACTCTGCTCTGGCTTTGCGTGTTCATGTGTTTTGGAGGAGTCGTGGCTTTGGAGACGCTCTGAAGAGAGGGTGGGATCTTATGCTTTCAGAGCTACAGTAGCTTGCTATTGCTAGCCTCTCCGTAATTGTCTACTCTACCTTTCATATTTTTAGCACTGTGCATTGTTTCTGGCCTAGAGCCCACTCTAACCCACTAGACCCAAAACATTACCAATCACCATTTACATCAAGACATATACGACAACAACAAAAAAAGAGAGCGAGAGCTGTAGCTTGTATTTGACTTAAAACGGTTTAACACCATGAATATGTGAGATCAGAAAACGAAGAGGTCTAAATCTTAATCATAGACTATAGAACTAGCCTTCGGATCTTGCTCCAGGAAGCCTTTCAGGGTGTCCGAGAGCTCCGTTAACTTTAATGTATAGTAACACATTCTCATCCCAAGATGTCATCTAACTGACGCTTTTGACCATTAGTTAACATCCGACGCTTTAGGATACCCTTTAACGTTAGTTAGATGACGCTATCCTAGGGCGCCATCTAACTGATGCTTTACCTTTAGCATCAGTTAGATGACGTGGGTAGGTTTAGGTCTGAGGAAGGGTTAGGATTAGATAGCATCATCTAACTGACGTTAAAGGGTACCCTAAAATGTCGGATGTTGACGTATGGTCAAAAGCGTCAGTTAGATGACGTCTTGGGATGAGAATGGGCCCTAGCTGATGCTCATTAACATGCTATTTGTTTTTTGTTTTTTCAAAACCCAACAAGCACAATAGACACATTTAGCCAATAATTAGCGGTTTAAAGGTTGCTAATACTCAGTGCTCACCAAGATCATAATTATGGTATTTTTCGCCAAAAAAGGGCATCCAAAAGATACATTAAAGGTCAAGACAGGGACAAGGCCATGTGTGGAAACATACCGTTATCTGTAAACTTTAATCAGTAGTTCTGTGCAACATGAGCTTTCAGTGTTTCTCTGAACATTACCACATTACTGATCCAATAGTAGGGCTTTGATAGCTAAGCAGACAAGGCTTTGGAATATTTAGATATATTATTTGAAGGACATTAGCCATTTTCCATCCATTTCCACCTTGCAACAAAAGTTGTACCGTTTCTATACCTTACGCCTAACCGAGGCACCCACATACCGATAAGGCAAGCTCAGGCCCTGCACTAGTTGCTTTAGTCTCCCACAGTACTGGGGTTAGTGCAACATGCAGAACTGCGCAGTGTTTTTATAACGCTTTCACTCTTCTTTCGTCGCGTGGGCTGCAGTGCCAGGCTGCTGGTATTGTCCGTGGAGTCTTCCATTTGAGCAGCCACAGCTGCAGCGGCTGCAGTCTCTTTGATCTGAATTTCCAGATGCCTTTGGATTGCCAGGCCAAGCTCTTCAGGGTCCACAGCTGCACCATACACCTCCCAGGTCATACCCTCAGCATCCCATTCCACCTCCTTTACAGGGGTCCTATGACACATGTGCTCTATTGTCAAAGGTGCATCCGAGGTAGAATCCGCTCTCAAACTAATTTCAGGAAACATGTGAGAAAGAGGGGAAACAAGGGAATCAGACATGGTCTGCACACCAATATCTCTGATCTCATGGTCAGATGTCATGGTCGTGGCATCTTTGACTGTCCTGTTAAGACTAGTCTGACCTGTCCGGTCAAGTCTAAGGCAGGAGGAGTTCTGCCCCCTTAACTCGGATCCACAGCAATGGCCTGTAGTCCGGCTGTCAAGTCTGGTCTCGCTGACAGATGACACAAGTGGTGGAAAACCAAGCAAGCCTGAATGAAGAAGTGATCTTTGTCCTGCACAGGGGTTTCCTGCACAAGGTGGCCGAGATATCACATGTCCAGGGCATGGAACAACACTGCAAGCATTTCTCAAACAGGCAGTGTTCGTCACGTGACCAGAACACGTAGATCTATGGCATGTAGTTAGAGGATGGCCTTCACAGTTGCTCTGAGCATGGTCTTTTGTATTCACTCCCTGTGGTGTGAAGCTGTTGCTCAGACCTGAAGAACTCATTCTGCAAGCCACTCTGCAACAGCTGCATCCTGTCATGTTATTTGCAGGTCCATAACATCGACAACATGCCTCCCTGCAAACCAGACCCTTCATCTTTAAATCTCTATTTGTGGATGGCGAGTGTGGAACACAATTCACACCACTATGGACCTGATTTTGCCCCAGGAATAGATCCTGCGTTGGAGTCCTTCTGGGGGAGTCCTCCATCAAGCTCCAGGATCTTGCAGTTCCTCCATGCCAGATTACAGTCTCAGGGGTGCTGTTGCCACTGCACAAGCTCCCCTGTTCATGGTCACAAACGTTCACAGGAACTCCAGCCGCTGGTCCACCAAGACTGATAGGCCTTTGACTGCATGCTGAACTGCTGACACTCTTGCGCAAATTCTGACGATACCATGCCAGCTCCATTCGTTGAGGAGGTCCACTCACCATTTCTGTTGAGCTTTTGGATAAAGAAATGGTTGGCAGCTCATGGTCCTCCACTGCTTCGCCATCAACAGATCCAAGGCTGATGCTTGGGAGGTAGATCTCAGATGTAGGTCGTTGTCCTTCCTCCATAGTGAAATATCTACTGGTAAAGAAAGACAGACAATGACACAACTCAGTATGAAAAGTATAATTAATATCAATGATTTAAAACGTATTTATTTACACTATATATTTTAAACGATTATACATTTCTTAAGATGGAAAACGCACACCAATTCTTCCTCTTATTAGTTGTCTACTAGAAACTTTACAATACATTGAATTTCTGATGAATCTGCATGACCCTTAAACCTTTACATTTACGGTATAAAGCTAAGATTTCTTTTCTCCTTACTAAATTAAAGTTGATGTCTAGGTCTCTCCCAAGAGAATAGGTCAGATTACAGATGGATGAGCCCAATTTAAGTCTTAAGATCATTAGCTGCAACATGGATTTCAGCTTCTCTCAGAAGGACATTAATCCACATGGGGCTCCAGTACAGGTGGTCAATTCCACACCACATGGTCCAAAAAGGACAGGGGGTTGAATGTTGCAAACTGCCCTATACTCCATGGTATATTGAACCTCAAATCATTACTGTGAGAGAATTTCTCATTTCTGGGAACTCTCGAGAGCACAGAGTGAATGTGTGTCAGGTCTGTTCATGTTTACATCACACTTTATCCACTTTAGCTACTAGCCCCGACTTTTGGGTCTGTCACTCCCTACTGTCAGCACAAACACACAGCTGAATCCAAAACACAACACACCCACACTCTAATCTCTGAAGCCTATTCAAGGCACACGTTAATTCAGAATTATTTGTTAATTGCTATTTGGCTGCCACTGTTTTAAAGCAACTTGCAGTAGACTAAATGCAGGGAATGTTCTTTGAAGCAACTGGTGGTTAAGTGTCTCAAAGCCACTTCAGAACTTTCAGGAGTAAACTCAAGGCCATCTGTGACTAATAGTTGAATCATACCATATAAATGTAACTTCCAAGGATGCCCACAGAACCTGCATTTGCAGAACTTAGCAGAAAGCTCAGCAGATTTCTGCAGAATTAGAACATGCAACATTCACAAAAGTTACAAATCTCTGATCCCTTGTGTTTTTGCACTATATCTATAATTCAGATAACATGTTCTCATGAAAAGTTGTCTGATTCTGTGGGAGCAAAAGATCTAAAGCCCATTTGTGTTCAGCATCCAGCTCATAAACTAAATCAAATCCACAAATTTTAATAGATAACACATACAATAATAAAGTATAGGCTTACACTTTTGTTTTGTATCTGTAGGGTGGCATTATTGCGCAACAAGTGTTCTATACCTTTAAAAATATGTAATATTGTTATTACAGTTATCTCACACTATTTAATACTGATCATCATCAGTGTGTTTTAATAATAATAACAACACTAAAGCAGACCAGGAAAATAACCTGTACAAATGACTGTGAATCTAGTATAATGGCGGATGTTATCTGTCCTCAGTTATCATGGGAAAACAAAATACTTATCTTCCAACTGCATCTAAAAATAACAGACAAGGTGTTCACTGTTAACCCTCCTCTTCCACCTCAACCCACAAGCTAACCTCCACCCATCCGTCACAAGCTTCAGACTGGGAAACACTCTTACACACATGCAAATATAAACACTGAATGAACCTCTCATCCCATACAAGAAAATGAAACAAGAAAGATCTCACCTTTTGGTTTTGCTAGCAAGTATATATGGTCCAATCAAGGCCCTGAGTCACCTTTTGTCTTTTCTTCCTTGTCACCTTCACTCACCCCCTTATTTAAAAACCATTCCTTGCACACTGAGCAGCACTTCCTTTATAAGACACAGCTGTTTCCCTCATGGCCACAGGTAAATCAACAACCTCCCTCCTTCCCTCCACACACACACACACACACACACACACGCACATGTACCTCCCACTTCCTCCTGTCGTCTCCTTCCCCTCAGTCCAGACAGCTTCCGCCTCCTTCACTTCTTTTCTCTCCTCCACTTGTGCTCTCTCGCTCCGCTCTAAGTGAACAGGACAGAGTGGGTGTGTTGCTGGATAATCAGTTGTTGTCAGCTGATTACACACCACACACTCCCTCTCTGAGAGGAAATCCATGGTGGAGGGGGGAGGAGGTGCAAAGACACACTGACAGAAATGGTGGGTAGCCAAGAAGCACTGTATGCCCAATGGAGGGGGGAGGGGGGTTTTAGAGGAGGAACATGTGGTTGTTAGAAAAGGAAATCAGATATCATTGCGAATCAATATAATAAATACTCTTTGTTACACATAAAATGTTCATTCTCTCACTCACACATAGCTCCTGCCTCTTACTCATCCAGTCTTTCTCTTCCTGTTGCTATAGAAACAGCCATGCTCAATAGGAGCCCGATGAATTTTCATCATGCCTTTTTTAAGTTGTCATGGGAACAATGAAAACAGTCTCTTGTGGTGCTGGGAAACTATTATGATATATGTCTGTGACTCATCTATCTGATTCACCTGTTTATATACTTGTCATTGCAATCTCACAGATTACCTGTTCCATAATAATTCTAGTTCAAAAGTAAAGCAAAAGCAAAATCATTACATGCTGTTTTGTGTATAAACATGCTGAGTTTAACACATTTTTAATTGCCCTATAACAAACCTGAATGTTTTTTCCCCTCTAGAACCTGTTGCAGTAAGGACATTTTGTTGTCTGTCTATTTGTTGTTCAGTTTTGTCAGGTGTATTTCCACTGGCATCTTAAACCCATTTGACCAAAAAGCCTGACCTAAATGTAATGTTAATGCAGGACAAAATGAAACATAACAAAATTCATAACAAAATGTTTGTATGTTTGTTCCACAGAAGACGGAAAGTGCAGGTCTTAAATGACACAAAGGTAAGTAATAATAATAATAATAATAATTAAAACAAATATGTTAACTATCCCTTAAAATTGTTCAATATATTTGTTCCTTACAGACATTTTTAATACAGTACATATCCATAGCAGATATTTTGCTGCTTGTTTAATTTACTTAAGTTTTTCATTTACATTTTGTCTTGATCAGTATTTTTAATTTGTTTGCTAAAATCCATTTGTTGGGACTACATAAAAAAATCTAGTTAAAATAAAGTCAAACTGGTCTGGGTTCCCAGTATGCTTTGCATGGGCCAGACTACATGTCTCTATAGCTGCTTCCAAAATCGCAGACTCTCTTGAGTACTTATTTTTAATAAGTACTTACTTTGCGAGCATTAAGAAAAGTAGTATTAATGTGATATTGACGTACTACATTTGCCATATTGTCATTATCATGTGACCTACTCCCATTCACAAATCCTCTCCCGTGGCCTCATGGAACAGTAAATTGTCCATCGTCAGTACACTTAAAATTCTAGCCAGAAGCAGGTTAACTGGGTACTTTTGCTTCGGACATATATTTTTTTTGTCACATAATGTTTATAGTGCGATTTTGGGCGCAAATATATTGGAGTAGTGCTAACATGCACTGTTGCTAGCTAATTATATATTCATACATTATACATTCACTTGAACACATCAAAATTGATTGTAATTTACTCAATTAGATTTCTTCTCGTTTACAGCAAGTTTTTATTGCAATCTAATGTCTTGTTAACTACATTTAGATGTATTGTGGGAACAGCAGACGTGTTGCCTGATCACAGCCTTGATAAACTTCCCCTGTTTTCCAAGAGTTATTCATTAACACTTAGTGAATGCAAACTAGGCTCTTGTGGACTCCATAACAACATTCAATCTGTAGTTATTAAACCACAGTCTATTAGCCCTGTGGTGGTTCCATAAAGTAAGAGTAGTAAGATCCACATGTTAAAATAAAAAATAAAAAATACAAACTAGCTTTAAACAATTGCCTCAATAGCTCTTTAGGTTGGACGTCCATGTAGCTTGCTTGTATGCTCACTGCACTGCATCAAGGCTTTGTGTTTGTTTGGAAATAAATACTGCAACTGGCAGAGCACATATCGGTCACCTGCTTAAACCAGTGTACCGTGTTGATTAACTAACCTGGGAAGCCTCAGGGAGACTGTAGTACTCTCCTGTAGGGTGACCAGGCTGTCAGAAGCCACAGCTTACTCTCAATGGGGCATCAGGAAGAGTGCCAATGAGACGGCCTCTGGGCAAAATGGGAAACCACTGATTGGTGATTGTATTGGAGAGAGCAAGACACTTTATTCAGTTAGGAGTTAGACAGAGACTGTGGCCATCCATGGCTGGTGAGTAGAGGATTATTGGAAACAATTGTACAAACCATATACTTGAGACCTATTTTACATAGATATAATACTATGTGATAGTGGATCTTTAAGACAAACACACATTGTTTGTTTTACCAGGCTGCAAATATTTGATCCGCTCTGTCATCTAATGTGACTTAAAATAAGTTTCGCCAGACTGGTTATTATGTATGTAGCCTATGTTAGTTGCACCGAATGCTTTTTTTTCTAAACATGATGGTCTAGTGCTGTCATAGCGACATGTATTTCTGTTTGATAATATGATATGCCATTAGACGCTGCTCAACATATGGTTGACCACTACTAACGCTGAATGACCACTAAAAAACTGCACAATAAAAATCTTCATGTGCTATTGAACAATTATTGACCGATGAGGCTTTAGAATGTGCAATATGTACACTTAAATGAATATATAGTTTACCCTTTTAGCCTACAGATACCAGTTGGTATCATAAATGCCAAATGCTTATTTAAACGGATAGTTAACTCAAAAATTAAGATTGAACACACACACAAAAAATATGTTTTGAAGACTGTCCTAAGTCAGTGGGGCCCAAACCAACATTAACTTTCATTTTATGGAGACAAAATATCTTATTATATGTTCCACAGAAGAAGGCGATACAGATTTGGAATGACAGATTTGAGTATAAATGATGACATGATTTTAATTTTGGGTCACTATGATGACTTAACATTTAAAAACATTTAAAACAAGGTTTGCAGCACTGACTAGATTTAAAAGTAACCAAACAAGCTTAACATTAAATTATATTATATACCAAAATGTCACTTCAATATATTTTACACTGTAATAAGTAATTATTCCATGTAAAATTTACTATTAATTCCTGAACGATGAGCTTTATAAAATCAACTACTTTACCTGTTACAAAGTTCTGGTTCGCCTGCACTGGATTCCTTAAGGTGGCTGCAGTACAGTAAAGGTGAAAACAGGTTGTTTTTCTAGAAATACTGTGCTTCTTGAGCAGCAGAAACACAATGATCTCCACCTCTTGCATGCAGGTCTCCACTAACGTGTGTTGACACAAGACACTTGACACGTCTATTTAAAAGGCATGAGAGAAAGAGACTGTCCAATGGTGTCACACAGCAGGTTTAGTTAATGCAAAGCCATGTTCTCTGTTGAATGAAACACTGAGTGAGAGGTGAGGGTGACCGTCAGCTGAGTTTATTCTGTGTCTGTGTTATTAGATCCACTTGTAGCACTGGCGTGTGGACTGTCTGGAGCATTTCTGTTCCTGTTGCTGTTCGGCCTATCAGTCTATCTACTGTGGAGGAAGAGACGAACTCAAATACTCTACAGGGGACTGATTCCTACCACCCCCACAATCCCACGATGCACTGCTCCGGTGCTTCAGACAACAGAGAGCAGCAGCTATGGGTAAATAACAGTTGTTGCTTGTCTAGAAATGACAATAATATGTAAGATTTATACTGTATCATTAATTTACTTTTACATTTATTAATTTAGCTGACGCTTTTATCCAAAGCGACTTACAATTGCTATATATGTCAGAGGTCGCACGCCTCTGGAGCAACTAGGGGTTTAAGGAGTAGTTCACTTTTAAAAAACTTTTGCTGATTATTTACTCATCCCCATGTCATCCAAGATGTCCATGTCATCCTTTCTTCAGTCGAAAAGAAATTAAGGTTTTTGATGAAAACATTCCAGGATTTTTCTTTATATAATGGACTTCAATGGGAACCAAACGGTTCAAGGTCCAAAAGACAGTTTCAGTGCAAACTGCAAACTGTTCAAAAGGCTTTAAACGATTTCAGACAATGAATAAGGGTCTTATCAAGCGAAACGATCGCTCATTAAAAAAAAAACAACAACAAAGTTTAAGTTTTATAAGCTCAAATGGTCGCTCTGTTCTGTGATCTGCATTCGTTCGTGACTCTCCTATTTAAACCCGTTTATCAAAATGAACGAATCTTTTTTTGTGTCACTTAGTTCATTCAACAAACGAGTTGACTCGGGAAAAGATTTGTTCATTTTGATAAACGAGTTTAAATAGGAGAGTCACGAACGAACGCACATGACAAAACAGAGCAAGGCGACCATTTGAGCTTATAAAACTTAAACTTTGTTAATTTCTTTTTAAATGAGCGATCGTTTCGCTTGATAAGACCCTTATTCATTGACTGAAATCGTTTAAAGCCATTTGACCACCCCCTGGTCATATATATTCACATTTAAAAAAAGAATATGTGACATTTGGCACCGAACATTTCCTATGCAATGTGGATTTAAGTGCATTCGTATAACCTTTGAACTTTCACAGTTCAGGTGAAGTTCCTTTCTTCGTGCCTCCTCAATTCAAGAGAACATCCCAATTAAACGAGGGGAAAGAGGGAAGAGAGTGTGCGGAGGCATGGGAACTCCATCCGGATCTGCACACCCAGCGAGGCTCTCTAACAGTAGGGAGTATGTCAGGACTGGAATCAAGACGTTTGATGTCAGAAATTATGATAAATAGATAGTATACGAATAATCTTTTGACTGTCTCTCGTTCTGCTCTGTGGTTTTTGAGGTTGGTTTCCCCTGGGCTGCATAAGGCCAGACCTGTACCAGCTCCCAGAGGAACCCAGTGAATGGGCCCTTCCCGACGGCTCGGCGGTTCGCCTGTGGTTTGCTCTGCGGTACCAGCAGGAGAGAGAGCAGCTGGTGGTGTCTCTGCTCCGAGCCGCTAACCTGCCGGTTCAGTGCCAGAGTAACTCCACTCTGGTCAAACTGCAGCTGTTGCCATCTGACGACCGACGACACCGGCAGGCCAAAGCACGGCGGAAAGGATGTCATCCGCAGTTCAACGACACCTTTGTGTTTCAGGTAGAGAGTCTCTTCTGATAAACATCAGCAATCTAAGATCTCTCTGGATGTTTCATGATTTGCATGTGGATTGGTTTTCAAAAACATTTCTGTTCTAAAAAATGGAGAAACTTCTTGAAAATGGAGAAGACATTTCATAGTAGATGTCTCCATCTATGGGCCATTGCTAGCAGGTTTCCAGAGTCACTATAGAGCACTTAGAGGAATGTTCTGGGTTCAATACAAGTTTATCTGTTGATTTTACCACACATTAATTTCAACTTAATCCCCAATTTGTTAAAAAAATAAATTAATAAATAATAATTACAATAATAAAATAAATAAATGAATTAATTAATAAATAAATTAAGATAAGCCTTTATGTATAATATATATATATACAGTATATTACAAATTGGGGATTAAATTGAAATTAAACTCTGGTAAAGTCAACAGCTAAACTTACTTGTATTGATGTATAATCTGTAAAGGTATTCATAATGTAAGTGATATCTTTGTATAAATAATTGCAAAAATGGATTATATTTGGAGAAATTCATGGTTCCATCTGAAATTGGTTGTTTGTAATGTGTTATAGTTATATGTGGCAAAGTATTGTAATGTATAATAACTGTTTATAATTATTCATAGGACCATACAACACATTATACGGTGTATTACAAAGCATTACTAATGCATTAAAACTTTTATAATGCATTATATATAAAGGCTTTAAGTAAAGTGTTACCAGATTTTTCTATGTTTTTTAAAGAAAGCTCATATGCTCATCAAGGCTACATTTATTTGATCAGAATTTGTGTAAAATATTACAATTTAAAATAAAAATATTTTCTTTCATTTTAAAATGCAATTTATTTCTGTGATTGAAAACAGAATCAGCCGCCATCAACCCAGTCTTCAGTGTCACACGATCCTTCAGAAATCATTCTGATATGCTGAATATCAACATGAAAAATGTTGAAAATAGTTCAGTTAATATTTTTGTGGAAACCGAAAAAAATTTTCAGGATTTTTTGATGGATAGAAAGTTCAAAAGAACAACATTAATTTGAAATAAAAAAGCTTTTGTAACATTATAAATGTTTTTCATGTCCCTTTTGACCAAATTAATCTTGCTGGGGGAAAGAAACACACTCAAACTTTAGAACTGTATGGTCAAAATAAACTGATTCCTATGCCTTTTAACAGGTATCTAATGGCTGTGTTGACCAGTGCTCTCTGAATATGAGCATGTACACTGTGGACCATCAGAAGAAGCACCATCTAGTGGGTCACGTACTGATCCCCCTCAGACATGCTGAAATAAAGGAGGCAGCGGGCGAAGTGCAATGGAGGGATCTGGACAATGAAAGTGATCAGGTATGATACTTTAAGAGATCTTAAGATATTAAAGGAATAGTTCCCCCCAAAATAAAAAATGTGTCATCATTTACTCACACTCAAGTTGTTCTAAACATGCGTGAGTTTCTTTCACAAAAGAAGATATTTTGTAGAAGCCAATGGGGAAGTCAGTGGGGAACAGAAACTATTAGGGTATCCACATTCTTAAAAAAATATATTTTTGTGTTCAACAGAAGAAAGAAATTTACAGGAAGCAATTTGTGGGTAAATAATGACAGAATTTATATTGTTGGGTGAACTATATGTACATTCTGTCATCATTTACTAACCCTCAAGTCTTTCCAAACCTGAAAAACTTCCATCTATGGAACACAGTAGAAAGAAAACCATTCAGGTTTGGAATGAAATACAGTAAGGGTGAAAAACAGAACTTTCATTATATGGCGAACCATGGCTTTGATATGATTTCTGAGCATTTTGTGGGAAAGTATGCTGTACTGAATGTGTCTTTTTTTCTCTGCTGTTGTAGTCCCTCTCAAAAAATGGTGACATCCAGGTGTCTTTGAACTACAATCAGTCCCTACACCGCCTCACTGTGGTTGTTTTACGAGCACGAGGGTTGCAGTGTTCCAGTGATGCAGGTGACAAACAGAGCAGTAAAGAATACAACTTAGTTGCAAGTCTCTGCACCTTTAACTCACGTGTAAAATGAATGGTACAGGTGTGTGTGCCCAGGTTTCTCTAAAGATGCATAATCGAATGGCAAGAAACAAATGGACTTCTGTGGCAAAAGGAAATTATCCATCCTTTAATGAGAGGCTTACCTTCCGACTCCTCCCCATTCAGCTCGACACAGCCTTTCTGACACTACAGCTTCAGCAGCCCAGCACAAAAGACCCTGGTAAATGTCAAGCAATCATTTCCAAGGCGACAGGGCATCACTCACATGCACTATCCTGCTATTATTAAAGGGATAGTTGTTCCAATGTATGAATTTCTGTCTTCTGCTAAACAAAAAAGAAGATATTTTGAAGAATTTTGGTAACCAGACAGTTGATGGCACCCATTGACTTGGTCAGTGGGTGCCATTCAATGGGTGCCATCAACTTTCTGGTTACCAATATTTGTTAAACATTCTGATGAACAGAAGAAAGAAACTCATACAGGTTTGGAACAAGTAAATGATGACACAATTTTCATCCCTTTAATACAGAAATAACAGAATGCAAAACAAAACAATCTATTCATATAATTTATATTAATTAGCATAATATAATTTACATTTTATTCATTCAAATGAAAATATTGGGGGAACAGATGTAAATGTTCAAAAATGAAACGCTATACGCTGATTTCACGCTGCCACCATTTTGAAATGGCTCCGGTGGGAAGAAAACCGGAAGTGTTGCCTAAAAACGGTAAACCACTGGCAGCTGTGGTTGCCAGCATCATACCATAACTATACGGCGTGTTACTGTTTTTGTGTTAAAGCATGTAGCTGTTAAATTAAAGTTTTATACTGTATCTGACAATACAGTATTTAGCTGTTAATTTCA
This sequence comes from Pimephales promelas, assembly GCF_016745375.1. Next base: position 15,860,781 of record NW_024121122.1, read on the forward strand.
AAAACAGTAACACACCGTATTTTTACGGTATGATGCTGGCAACCACAGCTGCCAGTAGTTTACCGTATTTTTTACAGTTAGAGTCACAAATGCGATGGCGTATAATTGTTTTGTTTAATGTAGAAATTTGTTATTCTAAAAATGTACCTAAATGTATTTTTATATATATTCAGAACGTTAAAAAAAAAGAAGCAGGAACGAACTATGTACATATCCTACATTGGATATTAACATCCAATAGTGTAAATCTTGGCAGTAGCTTCAGGTTGGTAGTCCAAGGCATTGTTGTCTATCTGTACTTCCGGGATCCTTCCCCCCGGAGCCTCGCTTTCGATTTTTAAAATGGCGGCTGCATACGAAATCAGCGGTTAGGAAAATCAAGGTTATCATTGTTAACTAAAACTAAAACCATAAGAAGGATTTTTTGTGAATTGATATATTAGATGAAATACTTTAGATCAATAATAAATGAAGCACTAAAATTACTAAGTGAAGAACTAAAACTAAACTATAACTAAAACTTAATAAAAAAAAATTAAGCACATAACTACAAATTAAACCTAAACTGAAAATATGAACTCATGAAAATATGAAAAACTCAAATTATAATTAAAATAAATAGTTAAATAATTGAAATTGTTATACTGGGGTGGCGCCTTGCATGGCTGACACCGCCGTCGGTGTATGAATGGGTGTGAAGCAAAATGTAAAGTGCTTTGGTGGCCATTGGGTCTGTGAAAGCACTGTATAAATGAAGTCCATTTACCATTACTGATAAAATTAAAGACATACAACTATTTTTGATGCACCATTAAAAATGTCTGTCACCTATGTATCTTTACTGAGTCACTCTATTTTGTCTTCAATGCCAGTGTCGTTGGGGATTGTGGTGATTGGGCCGTTCATGTATGCAAGGGGCAGAGAACTGGAACACTGGAACGACATGGTCAGCAAACCACAGGAGCTGGTCAGGCAATGGCACCCACTGGGATCCGCTGACACAGTACAGGGCCCTCACTGAACAACATCCACTCAATGCCAACCTCACTCACTCTCTTTGAAAAGAATGACTTATTTAAGGGGGAAGTGTTTTTTCAGAACAAGGCTGATGTCAAAAAATCAAATGGATTAAAAAAAATTTAAAAGAAAAGGTTTATTGATAGCATCAATTTGTGAATGTTTGCTTGTAATGACGTCATTTAAAAATAATAACAGTCCCATCAGAACATTTGTGTGATGATGCAGGAGGTAAAATTACAATCCAGTTGTACCACAGGGTTCCCACACTTTCACACCTCGACCTTTCCAGTTGTTAATGATGGATAAGGATTTTGTTTAAAAGCCATTCTCCAAACCTCTTGTCCCCCACAGGGATCACTATTGAATCGCTCAGTTTGATTGATTCATTGAAAAGAGCCAATTCAAAAGAACAAACTGGACATACACAACGGTTCAAAAGATTGGGGTCAGTATGTTTAAAAAAAGAAGGAATTAATACTTTCAGCCAAGAAAGATGCATTAAAGTGACAGTATTGACATTTGTAATGTAACCAAAGCTTTCTATTTGAAATAATTTAGACTCTTTTAGACTTTCTATTAATCAAAAAATTCTAAAATAATAACAATAATATGAGTTTCCACCATTTTCAACGCTGACAGTTATTAGCATATTAGAATGATTTCTGAAGGATCATGTGACACTGAAGACTGGAGTGATGATGCTGAAAATTCAGCTTTGCCATCACAGGAATAAATTACATTTTAAAATATATTCAAATGGAAAAGAGTTATTTTAAATTGTAATAATATCAAATAATCAAATATATGCAAACTTGATGAGACATTTCAAAATCTTACCAACTCTTTGAACAGTAGTGTAGCTTGAGCAGGTTTGACTTTACACAAAAGCAAAATCTAGTCACACAATATTAATATTGCCTTAATATTTCAACTTTTTCATTGTCTGTGGGAACCCTAAATGCAGTGTGAAATCCACCACCCCCGCTGGGCCTACATGCATGCAATATAGGTATAGGCCATTTTAGTTTTATTTTACATTGTTATTGATGGACATTAACATTCTGCAGTTCTCAATTTAAAACCCAATTATGTGTAACACTGATCAAATTAGTTAAGTCTGCTTTCACCTGGACTCAAAACAAAATGTAAACATAAATCACCATTTTCATCTATAAATCTATTTCCCTTGGTGCATTTTGCAACATGGTTGCATATTGTGATCTGGGTGAGTGTAGCTGCTCTGACCCTGAACACTGGGTCTGGATAATCCACTACTATAAGGCCTCTTATGGACTAATCACAGAGTTCAGAAAGGCTAGCAGATTGCAGCTCGGTGCCCACCTGTTGACATCCTCTACAGCCAGCAAGTAAGACTTAAACAGCCAGGACACAGCATGTCTTGTGATCTGGCATTTATTTGGTACCCTTAGCAATAGGAAACCAAGAGCGGTAATATTCTGTGTTTTTTGTTGATTTCAGATCCATTCTCAAATGCAAATGGGTGAAATGAGCTCCTTAAATGTCAGGACGTGGTTTACGCCAGATCACCTGTTTTAGGCACCTTTGCACTCCGATGAAGCCTCACATGAGGGAATGAAGCACGGCTGCCCTCAGATTCCTGTTTCTCGGTATGTTCTTCACTGAGCATTTGATAACTTTATAAAATTTGGGGCAGCTTCCCAAGTGGGCAAAGTTCGGTAAACGGTGTCCAGTCTGGTGGGCGTTTTTTGCGCCCCACAGCATTGTGGAGCATCTTTGAAGCACTTCTACTGCCACAGAGTACTGGCCGTTAGTCCACTGTTTCAGCCTGACCACCATCACAGCCGAAGAGAAGCCGAAACAGTAACGCGAGGTGCCGCGGAACACACGTTCCCCTTCACCGAAATATGCCCCTTCCTCCCAGGAAAGCATTGAGCCGTCCTCTTCACCCATGTTTGACAGGTTACAGAGGGCCATAAGGCAAGAGCTCTGCAGTGCCTCATTCCCACTGTGCTGGAGAAGAACCGACACCAGTCGCGGGACAGCTCCGAGCCTCAGGAATCGCTCTTGCTGCAAGTCTGGTAAGAAAGTAATCACACTTACATCTCAAACTCCAGAGTCAGCATCAAGATATATGGTGCTAAGCTCTACTTAGGGGCTCCTCAACGCCCTGTTTTTCATCTTAGCCCCCCTAAAAATCTGCATGAATGAAGTTGCCAGCGTCTTAAAGGGATACTCCACCCAAAAATGAAAATTCTGTCAACATTCCTCATTAAGTATTCCATTCTTCTGTGGAACACAAAAAAATGTGTTTGAAGAACATTGGGAACTCATTTGACAGAGATTTCTCAACATTTTTTCTTTTGTGAGAAAGACAGTGACATGAGGGTGAGTAAAATATGACAGAATTTTTTTTGTTTCAGTGTCCCTTTAGAAATCTGGTGTGATCTCTCTTCACATTCTCTGAAAAACACCAACTGCCCTAAGCTATTCAGGGGTTATTTTTTACTCCGAAACCCGCCACTAAGTATTTTACAGTTTGTGTCAATGTTCACACACAGCTCTTGAAAGCCCCACTTCTCTATCTCTTATGTGAACACCATCTGTTCCAGTGTAATCATTACACTGAAAGGCAGGCAAAAAAAAACACCATTTCCATTGAAAGCCATGCATTTTCAAACACTTTCAAAAATGAAACTATTCGAAAATGTTAACTATTTTCTGAAACCACTCTTTCTTCTGAGCCACATCATCTCAGATTCAAGTTCAAGGCTGAAATCCTACAATTGCCTCTCATACACATCAATTGGGGTTCAATAGCTTTGTATTCTCGGATAGGCTGCTTCAAATGTAATTAAAATCTGAGTCTTACTTAATGAAATATGACTAATGCCCTTTCACATCAGTACTGCTTTTAAAATCTATGATTTAAAAGAAAAAAAGTGCAAAAGTTCAGGTCCACTCACTGTCATAGCAGATCCTGGCGATGGCCTGGCTAACGTGAAGGAGAAGGTCCTGGTCTTGGCTTAGCAGTAAGGTCACAAGGGCAGACACAATGCCCGTCTCAAAGCATTGCTCTCTCACAGGAGCTAAAGAAGAAATTATAGAATAATAAACAGATTTTGAGCTCATCAACATCAAGTAAACAGTTAGTTAATAAAAACATTAACATAACCATGTTTATTTACACAAAAACAGTATACATAAAACATGTTCTTACCGTCTCTGGCCAGTTCAGCTACTAGCCTGGCAGTGTGAATAGTGAGAGTGCTTTTCCTTCTTAAAATCTGAGCCATAACAGGGAGGATCCCGCTTTCTACCACCTGCTCGGATATGCCTTTCTCTAGGGCAGGGAAAACACGTTCATTCTAAACAATCGAGATACAAAACTGTTCAAATGTTTGGGGTCAGTAAAATGCATTATTGTTTTAAACTAAATCACTTATGTTCACTATCGCTTACAGTTACACAGTAATATCGTGAAATATTACAATAAACAAAAACAGTTTTCTAATTTAATTTAATTGAAAGTCATTTATTCATGCAATGGTAAAGCTGAATTTTCAGCATCATTAAACCAGGCTTCAGTGTCACATGATCCTTTTTGCTTGTTTTTTTAATAGAAAGTTCAAAAGAACAGCATTTATTTATTTGCATTTAACAATATTTTGTAACTGTAACTGTATAAACTTTCGGTAAAACTTTATTTTACAGTGCCCTTGTTACATGCACTGTACATGTTACATTTACACTCACCTAAAGGATTATTAGGAACACCATACTAATACAGTGTTTGACCCCCTTTCGCCTTCAGAACTGCCTTATACGTTCAACAAGGTGCTGAAAGAAATGTTTCTTCTTTAGAAATGTTGGCCCATATTGATAGGATAGCATCTTGCAGTTGACGGAGATGTGTGGGATGCACATCCAGGGCACAAAGCTCCCATTCCACCACATCCCAAAGATGCTCTATTGGGTTGAGATCTGGAGACTGTGGGGGCCATTTTAGTACAGTGAACTCATTGTCATGTTCAAGAAATGTTCTTTGTGACATGGTGCATTATCCTGCTGGAAGTAGCCATCAGAGGATGGGTACATGGTGGCCATAAAGGGATGGACATGGTCAGAAACAATGCTCAGATAGGCCGTGGCATTTAAACGATGCCCAATTGGCACTAAGGGGCCTAAAGTGTGCCAAGAAAACATCCCCCACACCATTACACCATCACCACCAGCCTGCACAGTGGTAACAAGGCATGATGGATCCATGTTCTCATTCTGTTTACGCCAAATTCTGACTCTACCATCTGAATGTCTCAACAGAAATCGAGCCTCATCAGACCAGGCAACATTTTTCCAGTCTTCAACTGTTCAATTTTGGTGAGCTTTTGCAAATTGTAGCCTCTTTTTCCTATTTGTAGTGGAGATGAGTGGTACCCGGTGGGGTCTTCTGCTGTTGTAGCCCATCCGCCTCAAGGTTATGCGTGTTGTGGCTTCACAAATGCTTTGCTGAATACCTCGGTTTCAACGAATGGTTATTTCAGTCAAAGTTGCTCTTCTATCAGCTTGAATCAGTCGGCCCATTCTCCTCTGACCTCTAGCATCAACAAGGCATTTTCGCCTACAGGACTGCCACATACAGGATGTTTTTTCCCTTTTCACACCATTCTTTGTGAACCCTAGAAATGGTTGTGCGTGAAAATCCCAGTAACTGAGCAGATTGTGAAATACTCATTCCGGCCCGTCTGGCACCAACAACCTAGCCTGGCTGCGCCCTCCTACGCACTTCCGCTCAATTTCATTTTACTTCAGTAACTACGTCTGGGATCGCTCCATATCCTTAGGTTTCCAGAAATCAATTTTTTGTAGGACCAATCAGCGAATAGAGGGAGTGGCTGAGAAAGATGACATTGATGTAAGCGCGTCAGTTTGAGTTCAGTAATGGCAGCGGAGAAAGACGTGAGAAAAGCTATTCGGTCCATTGTTGGAAAAGAAACTGCCGAATATACAGAATTTAAAGCCGGATTGTTATCGTCTCACCTCTTGTTGCACAACTGAGGACCAAGTGAAGGAGGCAGAAAGTTTGGAAGTTTGTGCTGGGCACGATGACCGTGACATTTTGGACGGACGGTTTAGCCTGGTGTTCGCGGTGTTCGGAAGCCCCGAGTCCTGGCTGCTAAACTATGGTTGAAGATCCGCTCAGGAGTTATGTCTGTCGCTCATATTCCCAACTGTAAATTTACTGATTCTTGTGATGAATAGAACATTTTGAGCCCCTTTGTGCACTCGTGCAGGAGGTTGGTGTGTCAGTTTTACATGTTGTAAATCATACAAATTGGTTGTGATTTTTTAAAAATAATTGTCTTTGAAGTGACTTTGACGATATTTGATTTTCAGTTTTAGATGGCAATGGTTGATTTGTTTTACTAAAAAAAAGAAAATGCCACATAAAAATGTACAAACACATACTTTGAAGACCATAATTAAGGTAATTAAGAAACAATAAGACGTAATATGAAAAATTGTTGTTTATTACACATCTGCAGATAGAGACAAGACTGATCATTCACTGTAGCTGCTACAGCATTTGCGGCAGATCAGAAAACGACCACAGCGGCGTATTTGTAATGATTAGACACAGCTTCCACCGTTGAATGAATATATCACTGTCCTTCGTGTCAAATATACATTTCGAATTAATAATTGTTCCTAGATTAACAAAACCTGCGGCGCTCGTTGACTGAAATCCTATTGTAAACATAATCCTCTGATCATTCGGACTTGTTGTTTCCAGCCATTTCGGCGCGTGACATACGTCACTCACGACACCCCGTTAGCGATTGGCTATGGCAGATCGTGAGTGACTTTGGGCAGATCCAATAGATTTGAACTTTAATAGTGAACCCGCCTACAAGGAAGGAAACGTTTCTCAATGGAGCGGTTCCAGACTCTATGTGGAAATGAAATGAACTAGAGTCTGGTTGAACCAGGCTACCAACAACCATGCCACGCTCAAAATTGCTTAAATCACCTTTCTTTCCCATTCTGACATTCAGTTTGGAGTTCAGGAGATTGTCTTGACCAGGACCACACCCCTAAATGCATTGAAGCAACTGCCATGTGATTGGTTGATTAGATAATTGCATTAATGAGAAATTGAACAGGTGTTCCTAATAATCCTTTATTAGGTGAGTGTACTTGCTAAATGAATAACAGTAAATTATGCATAATTGCAACTATGCTATAGTAGGTACTTGTTCAATAATGTTGCTCAGTACTTGTAATGAAGAATTACACTGTAACAAAAACACCTTCAAATAAACTGTAACCAAAATTTATTTTAAAATTGTACTCACACGAACATTTTTATTGTATTGTATATATTACAAACCCAAGAAAAGAAAAAAAAGTCTGAAAAGTCTAAAAGACCAACAAATTGGATCAACTGTTTCCAACAAGCTAGGCCATCATTCAGTTGCCCTGCACTTTCACACAAATTATGTTTCCACAAACTACAGATGTCGCTCACAGCTGGCTATCTGGATGCTTGCGTACAAGTGAACAGTCTGGCTAATCTTTCCTGTCACTCAATGGATCTCACAGAGACAAACACGGATTAGAGCGTCTCTGTTTTCGTACCTTTTCGTACCTTCTCATAGCCATCCTCATTGACATAGCAAGTATGGTTTATCACTTGTGCCCAAATGATTTGTGATAAGCATGGGATAATGCACAGTTAGCTGATCAATAATCGTAAAATAAATCATTTCAGCACATAATCTAACTGTACATTATCCTGCTTTTTACACATCAAACATTGATTTAAGTTTAAATTATTTGAATATGTGAGAAGAAAGAATATGTAGAGTGGTGCAAAAAACATGAAACTAACATAGCTGTAAAATAAATGTTTGGAAACAATTTGGAGGTCCTCGCGCAAAATGCTGGGATTGGCCAATCAGAATCGAGTATTCCAAAAAAGAGGCATAATAACCTGTGATAGTAGCCTCACAGATACAGTATCTAAAGCCATAGAGTAATTACAGTACACACTAAGCAGCTTTCAAACCTCACACAAAGTTCTGGCACGTTCTGCATCTAACTAGTTCAAACAAGCTCATCATAATAATAATTAACAACAGTTTAATTTTACTTTCTATGAAAGAAACTATTTTATGTATAAATAAATGTCACAAAATATTATTACGTACTGTATAATGCTCAGAGGGCATGGTTTTTGGTAAACAAGTCCCCAACTAGTACTATACAAGTCCACAGTGTCTCCATGATGTGCACCATTACAACTACAGGTACATTCTTCATCCAGATCATGTCCCAAATATTTGACACCCAAATAAATAATCAAAATTTTTAGCAATATAACAAAAACATGAAATACTCACTTCTTTCAATGGCAGCATTCAACATTGTCTCCAAATGGGGTTTTAGTTCCTCCTCGACAAGTTCTGTGCTCACACTGATAGCCTTTATTGCAACACTTAATGAATCTGAGAGGAAAAAGAAAATGTATATCAAAATGTACATCTTCAAACAGTTTCTATTGTGTCTGCTGTTACTAACTTACCCTTGGGCGGGCTGGGCAGTGGACGACTGGCCCCCATCTTGTCCATATGTCTATGCGAGTTTGTGACGACCTGTTAAGTTCTCAGCACTGCTCGTGTCCCAGATTAGGACAGTGTAGACTGCGTTTCTCTTCTAAAATCTCACACAGCTCCATCTCTAGCTTTGTATCTGAATATATTTGTCCTTTTTTGTGTCCCCCACCTGCTTTGTTTCTTTCCATGTATATGTATGTCTGTGACGTAAACTCCTCCCTCCCTCATTTATTTTCCTCCTCTCAATCCCTGTCTCTCCATTGAAACCTTCACTAATGCACTCCAAATCCTCAAGTCAAACAAAGCCTCACAGTGGACAGGCCGCCTTTAGGTGACACTGTGAACTGCAGCTCGCTCTCATCAAATGTCTCCTAGAGGGCAGAAGAGAGAGTGGAACAACAAACAGACAAACAATGTCATTGGCTGAGCCACAAAACTGACTCCAGGGTGAGGATTTTCTCTGTATGCTCACCAGGGATTCAGAAATCTTTCGAGGAAACAAAATATAACAAAGCAGTTGACCTGAACATAATTGAAAACAAAACAATTAACTATTAATATTTGAGGGGATGTATAAAACCAATAAATTATAACATGCTACGTGGCTGCTTCTGGATTTTGTCCCATCATGTTTTGTTGTTCAATGAAAATCGTAAAACTGATTCATTCTCAAAAACCCCACACAATTTAAAGATGTCGGGTGACGTGACTTCTTGTTGACGTTTAAAGTATTTTCAAACAAAACGGAGGCTAGATAGGCCCTCCCTCCTCCTCATCTGCGCACTGACCCCCCAAACCCCACCCCCAGGACCTTCTTGTCAGTGGCTGAAACAGTTTGTTATGTTTCGTGGAGCGGGTTGCCGCAGTTTGTTTTTGTTGCCATTTGTGGAGCCTGGGTTGTCTGCATAGACCGTGTTTGTTTACAGTGTGTTTAGGGGACAGGCAGCTAGCGGATAGTTAGATGTTTGCTGTGTGTGACAAAAAAATGTTTGGGCCTAAAAAACGTGTGACATCGCTTAGAGCACCTTTAAAGTATCATTCGGCCCGTAGCACAAAGGGTGCGAGATAAGTAAGAAGACTCCAAATTTTAATACTTTTGTTCAAACCCTAATTATGAGCAATAGAAATTGCAATTAACCCTTGTGCTGCATTAGATTTTTAACACCGTTGAGTGCATTAAGGACCAAAAATGGCCACATATTAAACATTGCCTAAAATATTATATATTATTATTATTTTCCACTTTTACCAAGTTAAATCTTTTAACCAGGATCAGTCCTCATCATAACTACCAAAAATGTATTCAATTTCAGGATTTGAACCCTTTAATTACCAGTTTTGTTTGCGAAACCATCGATTTGTATAAGAGGAAAAAACACAAAAATTCAATTATTTTCAATAAACTAAATGCAAAGAGAAAACTTTAGATTTGGATTATCACAGTCCCACTTTGCAAAAAATCCCACTTAGCGCGTTAGAGACCAAAAATGGCCACCTATTAAACATTGCCTATTGCCTAAAATAAGGTGCATTTCCACCCATAGGGAATAAATATGTAGTGACGTCATCTGGTGGAATACACTATATAATGCAAATATAATGCTTTTGCTTCAAAATGAAAGGATGTTTGTGCAAAAATCATGTTTCATGTATTACTGACAGCCTCAGATTTAAACGTTTTAATGGGTTTCAATGGGCCATTTTTGGTCTTTATGGTGCTGAGTGTTACTATTTGATCTACACAGTGTGTGTTATACATATTTTGCAAAATGGGATCACATTTTTTACATGTATCCAAAAAGTCACAATTTTGCCAAATTTCATACCATTTGCATTAAAACAGCCAAAATGGTCAAAGAAATTAAACTGCAAAAGACCAAAAATGTCCCTAATGCAGCATAAGGGTTAATATATTTGATATTGTACATTTCAGCCCTTTGCATTAGAATGAATCCTTCTTTGCTCTGTGAAGCAATAACAAAAAATTATGAATATACAAATTACTTAAAAAAGGTAATGCTTTTAATACAAGCATATGATGAGCAATCTGCAAAACTTACCGAGTACAGGCTATAGTCGTTCACATACACAATCATACACACAGAAAAAGGGAAATAAATAGTCCGAAAATCAAACAATGTCCAAGAGAAGATATGTTCTCAGTCAAACTAAATTGCTCAGAGATTGTAAGATTAAGTACAACAGAATTAAAGAACATTTAAGAGATAAAATACAACATAGTGCTAAAAAAAATGCTTGCATGCTACTTTAATAGCACACATTTTTTGTGAACATGTTTTTTTTTTTACCACAAACAACAAAAAAGGTCGAGAGCGACGTGATTGGTAAAGTATAAATCAAAACATCTGCCATACACCCTCTCTCAGACACATATTTTCTTGATTGACTATAGTGAGAAAATTGAAAATAATCAGTCTTCAGAGAAGTCTAATGTTTATAAAACTAACATTTTCTATGAAAAAATGTTTGCACTCAGAATTCACAGTGTCTCTGTGTGCCTCTCAGGCACGGGACGTTACGCAAGACCCGCATTGGTGGGGTTGAGTCCACTGGATATGGTTTCGTATCCTACAGAGACTAGCGTTAACACGCTGCTCTCCATCTCTGTGGACTGTTGAACCTCTGGAACAACAGAATCCAGCCGCATCTGTTTCCCTTTCTTACGTCCCCTTTTGCCCTTTTCTTTAGGTTTGCCATCTTCCGTGGCAGCTTTGGGCTTGCGGTTGCGTTTCCGAATCCTTCTTGCTGGAAGTTCGGGTTTGGGGTCCGTATTCCCAGAGAGGATTCGGATCTGTCGGTCGATGACGTTATCTATGATATCGAGAGCCACGTCCATCATGCCGTTACCAAGCCCATGTGTAACATTGGAGAACAAGCGGGTATTCATGGGGTCGTTAAAAATCTTCCTCATCTCCTCGAGGTAGTTCCTGTTTAATAGTAAAAGAACAACCAAAATAACTTTTTGAATAAAAGCAGAACCATTTATTGCCCTTTCTACGGGCCTACTAGTACTTTACCTTGTCTCAATGATTTTTGACCAGTGCTGCACCTGGTTTGTTTCAGGTAGCAACTGTTTAGCCATATTCTCATAATCAACATACTGCAGTGCAAAATCCTTCATGTCTTTGCAAAGGGCCGCTGTGTCACCTGAAAATAATTCAAATGCATGTAGTTATGTATACTTACTGTAGTAATCTAGTATCTATATTCATTTCATCTTGTGTATAAAAGGAATGAAAATTTGGTCATTATTTACTCACCAACATGTTGTTCCAAACTTGACTTACTATTTAATCTGCGGAATATAAAAGATGGTATTTTGATAGTTTTAGTAATTTTTTTTGCCCATACAATGAAAGTCAATGGGCAAAAAAACACTAAAACTATCAACATATCTTCTTATGTTCTGCAGAAGAAAGAAAGTCATACAGGTTTGGAACAACATGATTTGGTCTAAGAAGTATACGGTCCAGACTTACCTTCAGTTAGTTTGGAAAATGAACTGGACACTGCTGTGTTGGTGCTTGGTGACAGTCCAAAGACATTTAGGGACTCTAAGAGTGTTTTCTTACTAGCCGGACCTCGACTCACTCTTGTGTAGGCAGCCAGAGAGCGGAGAGACATCTTCTCAGGCGGTTCCAATCTCCTCTTCACCTCGTCATACTGGATCTGGTACTTGCGAGCCTTTGAGCTCTTCATGTTGGGGTCCAGCAGGGAGGCTACCTCTGCAAAAGGGACCTGCAGAGAGTTCGCTGCACCGTCTTGAGACGTTGAGGCATTCTGGCCTTCTGATGGACCTTGTGTTGATACATGGCCTTGGGTCGGAATATGAGCCTGTGTTTCCACATGGCATTGCTGTGGGGCCTGCAGATGTGGAGCAGGCTGGATGTGTGACTGAGTCTGGATGTGAGTTGGCATGTGGATGTGCGACGGGACTGTGTGCGGTACAGTGTGACAGGAGACTTCTTGAGGAACCACGTGCTGTGAGATGATCTGTGCGATGTTTGGAGGTTGCGGCTGATACATGGTTATAATGGGGTTACTGACAGAGACGTGGACGATGTCGCTGTTCTGGGGAACAGCGGACATGTGCATACCTGCAGACGGATCCATCCTTTCCCTCTCACCAGCACAATGATCATTAGCTTATCAAGGCAACTTTGTATCTAACAAAAAAGAAAATATTAAAAACGTGTGGTTTAATAAACCGACATATTATGTATACTTTTCAAACAGGTCAACATAAAACACTTAAGTAATGTGATGTGAAATTATAGAATATTCAGTCAGACTAAATGAAGGGCAGACATTAACATCAATCGATTTGATTGAGAAAAGTGGGGTTGAAAAATAACTGAAAAGGAAAGTTTTTCAGAGGTGGAGCAAAGTTTCTCGTTTTTGATTAAATTTTATGAATGCAAACAATTTAGGAACATGTATTAGGAAAGTAAACTAAATAGTCAACTTTCATTCATGTTGACTTAAAAAAAATTATTTTCTTTTAAATTTGCCAATTTCATAGCCTTTTTGGTAGTATATTCAGGTAGTATATTTCTTTTTGCTGGCTACATTTTTTAACAACATTAGTTGCTGGATAAAAATAATTACATATTACACAAATGTCTATGATATTTTTCTAATATGTAATAATTTATTAATGTGAATTAATTCGTAGTTATGTTTATGTTAATATGGGTTTTTCTAAATCCTTCAAAATCTTGTAAATTGTAAGCAATGCAGAATTGTTTCTTTTTGCATTCCAAAAATTCAATATATTTTTTTATGTGATGCTAAATTTGTTTTGCATGCTTTGTCCAAACCAAACCAAAAACAAAAAACTCTTGCTGCAAAAAAGAGAGATCCACCGAACAAAGATAATTTCTCATGACCTTACGGTTACATTGATGTTTTAAAACATTAACATTATCACATATTTCGTCAAATATAGAGGTGAGATTTAGAAACATGACCCACATTACTTTTTTTTTTTTTGACAGCGTCACCTCTGCGCGTCGTGCGCGAGACGGCTGAACTTTGAAGCGCGCGTGCTTGTGAGCGCGCGACGGTATGTCTTTTCCACACACTCTTGAACATTATAACTACCCGGTAAATAAAACCGGGCTGCAACACATATATCTGATGAAGTATGAGCATGTGATATAATGTAGCGTTTACTTAACATAAAGAGAAAGCATAAAGTTATACACATGAAGCCTGCATAAGTCATTGTTGACTTTGAGGAATGATAATCTTCTTGTTTTGATCAACAGTAGGACAGGCCAAAGCCACCATCATGATTGAAACTTGATATTCCACCGTATTCATGTTCTCAAAAGCGTCCAAACCACCGTTTTATTCGGACTGTTCTGGTCACGAACGCTAACCTTGAATCAGACAAGTTACTGACAGCATTCTTACTTACCGCTCAATGGTTAGAGTCGTATTTAAACCTTACTGATCCTAGAACAGTCCATGGCGAACCGCTCGAAGGTCTCCTTCTTCACCGATCCTATTTCGGCGGGTTGCAAATCAGCAGACGGGACACAGACGCCATAGCTGCCAAAGCTCGTACGCTCATTGGCCAATGTTCCTGTCAATCATGTTCTCTGGAAGCGCTTATTCGTGGAGACCTGTGTTAGTCATGTTAAGTCAGAGAAAAGAGGCGGAATATCCGGAGCTTAGAATTGTAGGACGTGAACAATGCTTCCAGGACGGTGTCTCCTAATGTTTTTGACAAAAGCAAGTGGTGAATTTGAATTGTTTTATATTTATTATACAGAAGTGATGAAATACGATCAAGTCAAGGACACTGTGGATTTATAATTTGCATTAAACATTAAAAAACATCATGTTTAAATCATAGGTCACTTCTTTGCACAGCAGTGTTATCAATCACAGCTTGGTTTTCTTAAATGTAATAGGAACTTTACTGAAGAAACTAATTCTTGGTCACTGGATATGTTATTTGTTATACAGTTCCCTACTTCTTTTCTCCACTAGAGCGCAGTATTTCTTGTCAAATTGGGCCCATCCCAATGCTGCAATGTTTATTTGCTTTTTCGGCTAATTAGTCTTAAGTGCTAATTATTAAAGCCAAACCCATTATCTTGATAATCTTGCTAGTGGAAGAAAGATTTAGGAGACAGCTAGAGGACATATAAATGAGAGTATTTGTTAAAGATGTTTCCATGGGAAGAGAGGTGATGTCTCTCCATTTTCTGTTGTTGCCTCCTGACACAGAGCATTCACATATCTGCCCATTATCAATTGGTCACAAATGAAGTCTCAGCACAGGAGGCGCAAGGGGACCAGAGATGGAGAGACGGATGTAATATGTGCTGGAAAAGCACAAATATCTCCTCCTTCAGCAACCTCTGCATCAGGCGTGTCAGGTCAGATTGACATATAAATCAAAGGTCTGCCAGGACTCATTACTTTTGGTCTTTTTATGTGCCCAGGCTATAAATCATGCATGTTTAAATGCATCAAATTAAAGACTTTGTGTGCATTTTTGAAGCTGATGGTTTAGCTTATTTCAGAGGAGGGCTTTGTTATTTTTCTCTGATCAGCAGACAAAAGCCCTCTGGTGATCTTGTGAGTGGATGCAAAAAGATTTTGAATACGCTGCAAAAATGATTCGCAATGTTTGTTGGCTGTCTGTCTGTCTAATCATATTTAACTGGTTATTTGCCTTAGTAATGAAGCAAATCAGTTTCATTCTGAGTCATTCTAAACTTTCTCATTGCCAAACAAGATTGATACTTGGTACATTAGTAATGTGGTTAAGATCCTCCATTAACAAAAGAACAACCCTTCATGAGGCTGCTCGCATCTTCGACAGCATGTGCCACTTCAAACGCTATCTTACAACAGCATCCAGAGTGCCTGCGGCAGCCAATGCTAAACGTTCTGCTGTTCTCTCGCTGCCAAACTCCAGGGGAGGATACAGATAGAGGAAGCAAGGGTGTCTAAGTATTTTAGCATTCAACTATAAATATTTAACTGAATAAGGAAGTCTATATCATGTTGGAAATTTGAAATGAAATTCAGAAATGTAGAACACACTTGTAAGGTTTGTATTCTCTTTTTGTGTATGACAGTTAAATTAACATGCTAAATGTGACGATAAACATAACAGACAGATTGACTACAGATTATGTCAAAAACAAAACAAAAACTTGATGCTAGAGAAATGGTGCATTGAAATTGTTAATACAAATATCTATCTAGCACAATCTCACCTGCTCATGGTGTGTGATTTGTCCCTTGAACTCATTGGTTGTAATAACTGCTTGTCTTGTTGTCATTTACTCAACAATTAACAATGAGCAGCACGTTTGTTACATTATTTATCAAATCGTATAGCCTGACATAATAGCCTGATTTTTTATTTTATTTATAAGTGGAGCACTTAATTGAACCTTCAGAGAAAATCTAAACAAAAGTTTTTTATGAGGCTTTTATGGCTCATACACTCTAAAAAATGCTGGGTTGTTTTAAACCAAATTTGGGTCGAATATGTATCTTAAATGGGTCGTAAATATGCTCATCGTTTATTCAGGTTAGCTCAACTCAAGTCCATAACATTTACAGATGTTAATGTTGAAATTAATACATGCTTTAGAAGTATTTTTCATTGTTACACTAATGTAACATTAACAAATCTTATTTTAAAGTGTTACCACTCAACCTGATGTTGCCCCAAACTCATATTGCTTAATTTCTTCTGTGGAATATTAAAGGAAATGTTCAGCACAATATTAATGCTGCTCTTTTACATTAAAAAAATAATGTATTGCAAGTTAACAAAACATTGTAGTTTATACAAGATAAAAGATCAGTGAATTATATACACATACAAAAGAAAGAAAGATGTACATGGAGCACACACAAAATAAACAAAAACAAATAAAAACATGAATTAAAAAAATTATATATATATATATATATATATATATATATATATATTAATCTAGTGCTATTTTACATTGAAAGTGAATGGTGACCATAGGCTGTCAAATTTTTAAAATATCAAAAATAAGTCTCAATTATATAGATATACAGTAAGTGCATAACTTGGAATACAGTGCTTGAGTCATATAGCACTTTAATATTGATTCTTTTTTGGAGCATTACGGCCCTCAGTCACACATTTCTCCATTTGTCTTCCATGGAAGAAACACTACACAACAAAAGTGTCAACAAATATTCATATTTGTGTGAACAATGACTTTACAGTAATATCTGTTAACAATATATGCAGAACAAGAAAAGGCTTAATCCGTTCTTCTTTCTCATCTGTTTCCAGCTGAATGTGGATTGGCTGCTGTATAAGCGGTTAATGGTTAACTGAGAGATGATGCCTCTGGTTAAAAAGAAGTTATGATAGACAGACAGAACCCTCAAATCTGTGAGGGGATATGGATTTTTCTGTGGCTGTGTAAAAAAGGAAACACTTTACAAAGCATTATGACTCACTAGAGTGTATTTGTTGCCAATATAAAACATGGGCCAAAAAAGGGCCATGGTGAAAATGTAGTCTATTTAGTATAGTTGTTTAATGGTCATTACCATTTGAGTCAATTAGAAAAAAAAATGCACAAATATTATAGATAAAGAAGCACAAAATAGCCCTCCCCTTTGTTTAAAGTCAGTGCTGTTCCACTCAATGGTAATGGCTTCAAACATTTCATAGTTGAAAAATGTCTCCCTGTTAGTTTGAGTTTGAATGTACTGTAAGACTAAATATTCGAATCTGGACTCTGACCAGGACAAAACATGACCCTGATGGACTTGTTCTTGGTTGTTTTTGCAATTTTGGCAGGAGCTTTGTCTTGTTGCAAAACCGTTCATCTGACCATTCCTCTTTAGATAACAGCTTTCCAATGTGGGAAGCAAAGCCATTCTGCAATATTCTCTTCCACTCCAAAAGCATTAAAGGACTTCACAGTGAAGTAGCTCACCAATACTTGCAGCTAAAAAGGTTTTCCCACACAATGACTCTTCCTCCATGGACGCTTCACTGTGGTCTAGAGATGCTTTTATTATTATATTTATTGCCAGATATTCTCTGGAGCATCACCATGCAGCTCGTGTTTTGCCCAGTAGTGTGCTTTCTATGCTATTTCTTTTAAAATTGTCCTTTTAAATGTCATTACCATACAACGCCACTTTCAAGTTATTACTTTCTCTTTCTAACCCCCTCCCCTCCCTCATGGCCCAATTTTTCCAGAGCGCACAAAGACAATTGTCTCTTAAAAACGCTTAAATATGCTGTGAGTGTTGGAGGTACTGCTGGCAGTTTAACCATTGTGTTGCCATGACAACACCGCATCCATCAAAGTGGTGCACCAGTAAAATTCTCGTTTCCCCCATTACAACCACAGATCATCATGTAGCAGGTGTCCCTGTGCCACAGAGATATTACACGACTGTACAACACGTCAGTGCCAATGATCAGGTCATGAGTGTGGCGGGAGAAAGGGAGGATTGAGAGGGTAATGTATGCATGCTTGTGTGGGTGCGAAGACTCCGTGGGTGACTTTGCATGCCAGCATCAGAAGGTCACTCATGCTGGGCTTCCCAGCTGTATAGCTTTATTATTATGAGCAAACATGAATCAAGTAAATCTATTATGCTCTGCTCTATTTGTTTTTATAGAGAGTAATTGAACTCATGCTATCCCATAGTGTGCATGGCTGTTTCATCTAATATATTGCATCAATGCATTCCGTAAATATTCTTGGACTTTTATGATTTCCATGGAGTTATAGTTTTTTTCTTGGTCTCCATGTGAAATAATGCTTAGATGGAACTTTCTAAATTGTTCCGTTTTCTGGAAATATCCATAAACTTTTTCGACTAGTGGGTGCATTAATCACGATTAGGCTATTTGTGAGGAGAATATTCTTTTCTTTCCATCCGAAACCCACACAAAGAATTAATTGCTTTAATTTTTCTCCCCTCTAAATCTTAGCTGCAGTTTATAATGTTCCCTCTGCTGATTTTATTCAAAATCCCTCTAGGTCTTTTTCTTTTTGAAGATTCAGACCTCATAGTCACCCCTCTACTGTTGCATGCAAAACAAACATTTGTTGAGAGAAATCACTTTCCTATGTTTATGCACATTTAGAGGGTAAATGTACAACAATGCAAAAAAAAAAAAAAAAAAAAACCTGCTAACAATATTCTCTAAAGCAAATTGGCTAGAGGTTATTAATGAAAGATTAATTTAATTCAGTTTAACTTTATTTATATAGCACTTTTAGCAAAAGAGATTGTCTTAAAGTCATTGGGACACAAACTCCATGCATAAAAACTGTAAAAATGCAGAGAGAATTAAAACAGTCTTCCTGTTTACCTGAAGGAGTAGTTATTTAAAGATGCTGTAACTTAAGTGTTATTTTTAACACTCAAAATGTCCCTATTCCTGAATCCTGATAGGTCATGTGTTCTGAGAAATCACACATCCTTAGGCTCTCTAAACGGCAAACCAAGTAAAATGACACATGCTATAAGCTTTTTCTAAGTTTAAATGTAAGTTTAAAAGTCTTAAAAGTTGAAAGGGGTCATCGCATGCAAATTTTACTTTTAGATGGTGTTTGCATATAAATGTGTCTTTGCAGTGTGTGGACACAACCACCATACAATGAAAGAAATCCATACTCAAAAAGCCTAAATGCTTTCAATAATCAAGCCATTTGGATTTTCTGAACAATATGATGTCATATTGCTCATGCTCCGCTCACAACCACTGACGGACTGTCCCGTATTAGCATATTTCCGCCCTCAGCTATTTGTATACTTTCTGCCGAGCAGGTTGCCAAGGCAGCACTTTACGTGTCTCAAGTCGACACCATAGATATACAAATATGTTATGTTATTATGTATATCTATATGGTCAACATGCCACATGGAGGAGAGGGGTGGGGTGAGCAGTTGCTCATTATCATTTAAAGAGGCATGCACCCAGATGGGTCACAGAGCTGTTTTGAGGAGGTAAAAATTGTGCTGTTTTACACAACCATTGAGGAATTTAACCAAAGTATATTACAAACTTTACATGAAGACCCTAAAGAATCATACCAACTTGTGGAAAATGGGCATCCGATGACCCCTTTAACATCCAGCTTTGCTGTCCATGGAACATGGCATTCATGAGAGATGATGGTTGCGTCTGAAATCGCATACTCTCTTAAGTAGGTACTTATTTTCAAAAAATAATATGCATGCTAAAAATACTATATAGTATGAGTTTGTGTAGCCTAGTATGAAAGTAATCTGGACATAGGCCTACTACATTCGCTATGTAGTCAGTATCATCTGACCACCAACCAGCGTCACTTGCTTCACTGCCATTCATAAATCCTCTCCTGTGGCCGCATGGGACAGTAAAGTGTCCATCATTTGCCGGATCTTGCCGGAAGAAGGTCATCGGGGAACTTTTTGCCAATACTCTTTTATGAGTAGGCTATTATGAATTTGGACATACTTTTTTTTCGCATACTGTTTTTCACCCACTAAATGGAAGTATGCGATTTCAGATTCAGCCTTTGAGAAAAGTAGCAATTTGTCTGAATCGGACCGTTTCATCAGTTGATCCGATTCACAAAATCTGCTCACAACTCAGACTGACTCGGTTCTACAGTTCAACTCACTCAACATTGTATCAAGAGTTAGGCCTTAGTTACACATTGTGAAGCCTACTTCATAATTTTACCTATTTTGTAGAATATTAAATAGCCTAGCATAGCCTAACTAAACAAAACATATTTATTTATTTACAGCTGTGGACTATATTTTACACATTATCATTATACGGATATTATTAGAGTTACGGGCAGTATTTTAATTGTTCATTTAGGCACATATCTCACAAATTGCTTTCACTTCTTTGTTAATTATCATTATTATGATTGTGTTGCCAGGTTGGCACTAAGGCAGCAGTGACGCCCAGTTTGTTGGCTGCTGGTTCATCAGTGCGGCGCGCGCGTGGTGCGTGAGCGCTTGGAGTCGTAGGGCTGCGCGTGGGTCGCTACGAGGGGTGTGTGCGTCTGTGACACTACTCCACAACACCGATTAGACATTACATATCAACCTACGGCGGGGCACGGAGCATCGCATCCCTCACACTGGAAACCCTTAAACGGCATCCGTGCAGTTGTGCCATTCAAACCGTTTGAGCAGCGCTCCATCGCGAATACACCCTGCTCCGGAGGTGGCTTCTAACACCGTACAATGACACTGACCCATAGCCGCAGATAGGGATGGATCCAAGAGTGTGGAGGATGCTCGCGCTGCTCGGGGTGTTTGCAGTCTTTCTGGAGGTAAGATGCACCTTTAGGACTGTTCAGTATAATATATCTTGGGACAAAAGCCGAATAGCTTTATTCCATTTTTGCTTTTTGCGTGTTCTTATTTGTATTGCTTTTAGCCGGTAACATTAATGCTGCATGATTTCAAAGGGCTCCTTTTTTGGTCAAATCTAGTTGCATTTAATATTTTTCATTGTGCAATAAAGCACTCACATGCTGTTTAATAGATTCAAGCAAAGCCACCTCCCTCTAATAGAGGATCTGACATGCTTTAGGGAGGAAATATCGCGGAAACGATACACCGTAGACATGGAGAATTATTATACGTTTTAATTGAGTTATCATTTTTGGTTTCTTTATTAAATGCGTAAAGACCAGTGCTTGCAAATTACAATGATTCCGTGGAAAAAAATACAGCACATTGACCCATATTCTGCTTTAACACTAATGAGTGTGCTAGAACAAAAATGATTGACCCACACTATGGTTTCATTACATTTCATTTAAAAAAATCAGTATAAAAATAGTTTGAAAAGCACGAATGATTTTTTTTGGTTCTATACACATAGGAGTCTCAAAACTAAGCTCAGCAAAGAAGACAAAGAAACATCCAGTTGTGAAAGATTAGTCTGAATGCTTTGAACAAGACTTTTGTTTGTATTAACATCTGCAAAACCATTCCTGAATGGATTTTTTTTCAGCATAACATGCATCAGTGTTATTCAACAGCTAGATAATTGTACCTTCATCTCAGTTCACACTCACTACAGAGCTGGACTATCTTAACATCTGTTTGGGCGGTGAAACAACAGCACTTTGGGAAGGAATTAATGAGTAATATGACTGCCGTGCTCCATTAGAGACTTTATGCTCCTCTTGGTTATGAAGATTTTACAGCACAAACAAATCTGTTGAAAGGCTTTGCTCCTGAGATGGTGTAATACACTGGATTGATTTTATATAATATATTGCAATTAGACCCCTGAGATACAGAGCAGCAGCCGCACACTGGATCAGGGCTATATGCTACACATCAAGGTTGTTGTGTGCAGCTGTCAGTAAGACACACCTGGTCATATGTTCACACATCTGTGTTATACTCCATTACCACAGTCTGTTCCTTGTATAATTGTCATTTGAGATTTAAAAAACAAAGATGCTGCTTAAATCAAGGGCTTTTTGATGTGTGTTTTGCTCTTTCAGGGAAAGGAACATATAAGGACAGTGTCAGTCTGGCCTCAGTAGCTGCTGTGGAATGAGAATGACCGATGCAATTATGTCCGTAACTGACCGGAGTGTGTTGATATGAGTATAAATATCTTGAGCTTGTTATCTATAATGCAATTATCCCTGCTGGTGGTGCTAAACCCCCAGATCAGTTTATTGGTCGTAAATTAATGAAGTAAATCAATACCATGTTTTCATCATGCAGACGTGTTAAAATGATTGTGCAGTGCAGCATAGAAGCAAAAGGGTTTAGTTTCTTTCCAAACATTTTTATTTATTTATTATTTACTCACCCTCATGTCTTTATGGAAATCAAAAGTTTAACAGGATGACTGGTCTGCTCTCTTCCATGCAACGAAAGGGCGGTCAAGCTCAAAAATTCATCATAAAAGTGGTCCATGACTCATGCTGTATATTCTATGTAAGACTTCTGAAGCCATTTCATAGCTTTGTGTGAGAACTGGACAGGAATTTAAGTCACTGAAAATCTTGCATTGAAATTATTGCTTGGGAACCATCATTCACTGTCGTTGTATGGAGAGAAAAAAGGCAGCTTGGACTTTCTGCTATAAATAACTCCTTTTGTTCACTCAGATAAAAGAAAATCATACTAGTTTTGAAAGACATGAGGGTGAGTAAATGATGACAGAATTGTTATTTTTAAACTCTTAGAAGAAAAGGTTCTATATAGAACCTTAAAAGCTTCTATCAGCGCTATATGTATTTGGAACCCTTTTTAAGGGTTCTTTGTAACCAGGAAAAAGGTTCTAAATGGAACCTTTTGGGTTCATTCATTGTAATTTGTTTTGTCCTTTCCGGGTTTAAATATTTCATATTATTGACGAACATCAAGAGCCTAAAATGTATTTATGAATGCATGTGAATGATCATAAAGTTCAAGCTATGGGGGTTAGAAAATGTATATATTTATATCATTTTATAGTTAATCAATATCACACGAAGAGTGCCTTTTCAGGTTTTCTCCTCCAAAAACCAGCATGATTAAAATGTGATATTAAGTTACTTCAACAGCTTAAAAAAACAATTTAATTACAACTACAGAATGTTGCAGAATAATGAAATATATGAATGAATAATAGCCTATAAAGAACCTTTGTGCCAAAAGGGTTCTTTCTTATCATTATAGAACCTTTTGTAGCATAAAAGGTTCTTTGGAGTTGTGTAAAGAACCCTATGCTTGATATATAGAACCCCAATGAACCCTTTTTTTCTAAGAGTGATAGGTGAACAATTCCTTTATATATATATTTTTTGAAAAACTGGTATAATATATAAAATAAATGTTTACTTAAAATATTCTTAAGGGTCAGTGATGGATGCTAGGTCAAATTTAGGATTGCAAGCTGCATGGTTTGGTTTCTGGTCCTCAGTGAGAAATCAGTCGGGAGAACATGTCCAATTGGTTCTGGAAAACGCAACCCTTTATAGCTGTTTTCCTGCTTCACTGAAATCTCTCATTGCATTTCAAGTCACAGAAGCAGCTTTAGTTCCTTCTTGCAGCCACAATGATGCTCTATCAGCAATCCTCAGATTTCTAGGGTATACTCAACCTTGACAGCTGCCCACATTTTAGCTGAATGCTTTGAAAACCCAGTGCCACATTTGGTCATTGTATTAGCTCGCTGTTCAACTTAATATTGAGGAGTTGATGTATATCAGGACTATTAAAGCGTAATGTTGTAGCATTGTTTGCAGAGTCATCTAAAGTCTTTGTGAAACTGTTTGTAGAAAATAGGGCTAGGCAATCAAGTATTCACCAAAATGTTAAAATAATATTGTGCATTTTATTTGACTGTTAGTGTATCATCAGACTATAGTTTCATGATTCTTCTTTGTCTCATGACTTATGAATATGAGAGCATTAAGTTGTTTAACTAGTATTTCTGATTTGCATTAGCTTGATTCAGGATGTTTGATTCATTTCCACGAATCCAGTAAAAATCATGTTCATTTTTGTGAAACATCCATTCAAAATGCATTAATTTGCGCCATATGGTGGTATTGTTTTCAAATGATAAAATCATTTAAAGGAAATGGACATGCTGCTGTTTATCACTGTTTTCTAAAAATATAAATTAACATTATTAAATATCAGTTTTGTGTTTAGTGAAAAAATGCATTGACTTATTAAAACCACTTATAGTGTGGAAAGTCAATTTTTCGCATTTACCCAGTCCTCTTACCCAGATTAAGATGATAACTCATCTCCTAATTGCTCTTCAGACGCAGTGCAGAACCAGAAAACGCAGAAATAAAATATTAACAGATATTATCTTCGTTCCTTGTCAAGAGAGACTCTCACAGCTTCCTCTGAGCCAGGCAGAAACAGATCACACTGCTGTTCAAATGTGTGTCACGTCTAAAAAGATAAAACTTCACGTTTCTAGAAAAACAGACACTTTAGCGTACCAAACAAATCAATTCATATAGTTCTGTCAGCTTTCTGCATTTGAACTTCGTTTCCTTTTTCTGCAGGTGAATGGTGATGACAGCTACCTGAATGCAGTGCAGAATACAGGTGAGCCAATATGTGTTTAATTACACCTGCTATTAACATTCATTTTGGAAGATCCAATACATGTAAAGAGAGTCCAAAAAGCTTTTGTGATGATCCTTTAACCACATTCAGTGGTGGTCAAAATGCAGGTGACCCAACTGCATGTGAAGTGTAAATACTAACCAGTCCTAATGTGTCTGCGGCCACATTAAAGAACTGCCTATTCATCACCACTGTGCTAAAATACGAGTTTTAAACTTTGTTTCTGAATTAAATGAAAACATTTGCTAAAGCATAAATTGGTGATTGTATGCAGTGACAGACATCATTTGCATAAATGATAAATGAAAATGAATAAACGTAGATCATAAAGCATCATGAGTTTATTAACTGTGTACACATAGTATATAAGAACTCAACATTTTATTGGTGACTGACAAGAATTAAATTGAGGTGTTTTGAGAATGTGGTGTGCAAATATTGCTGAACTTTATCAACATACAGTACCATACATTTTATTTGTGATATCATTTGTCATGAAATCAGAGACCCTCCATTCAGAAACTCATTTGAGGTGCATGGAAAAAAAAAAACAGGGATAAATAGTTGTCATCTGGCAACTTGTGATTGGATCACACCAAACATATGTTAATTCCTGGTGTAAACAGGGCATTAAAGGGACAGTTCACCCAAAACTGAAAATTCTATCATTAATTACTCACCCTCATGTCGTTCCGAACCCATAAGACATTCGTTCATCTTCGGAACACAATTGAAGATCTTTTTGATGAAATTGATTGCTTTCTGTCCCTCCATTGACAGCAACTACCACTTTGACGCTTCAAAAAGTTAATAAAGAGATTGTAAAACTAATCCATATGAATTGAGACTCAATTGTTTTATTAGATGAAAAGATTGAATGCAGGCGTTTATTCACATTTTATTCACAATAAACGTTGATTAGCAAACATAACAACCGAACCTGCCTGATGCGTGATAACAAACCTCTTCCTGAAGCGTAGCTTGCCGAAGCCTGATTGGTTCTTGCTGAAGCTCAAATGTGCTGCGTAACACATGAGAGTGAACCTGATTGGTTCTTGCACGTCAAGTGAACATGCTTGTGCTTCTGTCTACCCACAACTGATGTGTGAGTTGATGAATGTTTATAACATGTAAATAAAAGCCTAAATTCAATCTGTTCATCATATAAAGTGATCGAGTTTGTACTAAACCACTCAATTTGTATGCATTAGTTTTATCTTTATGAACATTTTGAAGCGTCAAAGTTTTAGTTTGCGTAGCTGTCAATGGAGGGACCGAAAGTTCTCAGATTTCATCAAAAAGATGTGAAGATGAACAAAAGTTTGGAACTTAGAGTGTGAGCCATATACATGATTTGATCCTTGTGTTAGTTGATTCAGGTGTAAAATCATACATACAGTAGTGCAAGATGAGTCATCCATCTTTTTAGTTGATTTTCCCAGCAAATAAGGAAATTTGAAATCTAAGTATCTGCCAAAGGTTACTAAGGAGTACACTAGCATATACTGTAGATGGCTTCAAAGTGCTAAAAGCCACAAAACGCAATTTTCATTTCATGGTCTATAAAGAAGACGCTGGCACACTTTTAGTGTTTCATACAGAAATGTATGAAAAATTAAAAACAAATGCTTTGTTTAGAGCTACATTCCACTATATCTCATTCTCTTAGTTCTGGCTGTGTTAGTAATGAGCCGGTGAAGATGGATTTGTGATGGGATGTGTTATATAAATAATTCATCAATTCCTCCAGAGCTCCAAAATGTGACATTTACACCACATCACTGTGTGCTGGTCGCTGGATATCGCCAGTGTGGCTGTTTAATAAGGGCATCAACCCTGTGATGGTGTCCCATCTATCTGAGCTGTGTCAGATTTTCTCCCTCATCTCGCTCTCATGTACTTTGACAGCGTGAAATTCCCCAGTACCAATCCTGAAGTGCTAATGACTGTCAGTGCTTTGATGTCACTGCATCAAGATAGATAAACAGCCTTCCCCGGACCAGCCAATCAGACGTCTTCACGGTGCCAGGAAGGAACGGAAAGGGCTTAGATTGAGCGATATAGTTTTCTCTTCTCATTGAAAACATAAACTGTGCCCAAAGCATCCTTTATACATCAAAAAAATGGGTCCGCTTATGATCTTATAGTATCATTGAAAGTTGCAAGGCTAGGTAGCATGCCACAGTGGACCAAATAAATAAAATAAGTTATTTTGATATGAGTTATATCTTTTGAAACAGTGTGCAAAATTGCAAGCAAAGTCTTTGTGGAATGTCTTAAGCTCTGTACATGAAACAGTGGCCATGAGAGAACTCATTTCTGATTTATTTTGCAAAAAAGAAAGAAAAGAAAATGTTAATGTGCATTCCCTGACTTTCTTATGTTGCTTTATTTCACCCATTGGTGCCCCACCATGCATCTGGCCCCACATTCGCTTAAGACGCCAAAGCACGTTATGCGAACCGTGTCAAATATTCGTTGTGGTGGGGAAATGGATTATTTGGGCTGGGAGAATGAGCTCTCCTATGGTGCAGAGCTGAGAGCGTGTGTGTCCAAGTACACCATACGGATGCTTTGCGTAATTGACTTGATTTCTGCTGCCATTCGTTCTGCCAGTGTGCTTCCATTAGCTTAGAGCTGCACAGAGGGTGTCAGTGGCTGAAGGTGAATGAATCCCAGCCAAAGAGCTCTAATACAATGCTCTGCAATATATATTTGTCTTCTAATTTTTTTACTTTCAATGATTGTTTTGCATATCTTTGCAGCCACTGTTAACTGCGTATTGGTCTAGAAGTTCTATTATGTCTAAGCTATTTTATCGGATTGTTCCGATTGTAAAAATAATTGTGCCCAAGCTTTGATTGACTCACTAATGTCCTCCAATTTTGAGGTAATTTTTTGAATAAATCCTTTTGCAATACAACTTCAAAACATCACAGAAAAGACTCTCGCAGCTTCTCTCTTCTGTGCATCTGTGCCAGTCTTTGCTTTCTCAAACGGCTTTGATGTTTCATCCCCCACCTTATGTGTCAGATCCTCATGTGTTTGTGTTAGAATGGAGAAGAATATCAGTATAAGATGATTTCTCTAGAGTTGATATTTCAAAGAATGGCTTATTCAATGAGCGGGATGTGTTAGTTTATCAGATTCGTGGTAGAGCATGCGTTCTACATGCATCTCTCTCTGTTTTCCCGTCGCGTCCCCTCCCCCGACCTTCATGTCGTAGGAGTTATTAGCACCTGGAGATCAGGCTTTTTTTTCTTGCACCGCAATGAAATGGAATTAAAATGTCTGAGCCTGTGCTGAATAAGCATGGCCCACTCCTGGTGGTGGTCTTGATGCCCAGACGCCTCTGTTTTACACTCTTTTATTACCTGACCTTCCCTGTCATTCCTGTTAAATATCTCTCTGCTTCTTTTTAGCACGAAATGCGCTCATCCATCACGCTGAAGATGTCTATCTAATCTGTTCTTTGTTATAAAAGGATCCAAATGTCAGCTTAATGTATCAGTCTTACAGGGATAGTTCACCAAGAATGAAATTCTATCATTATTTACTTACCCTTTTGTCATTCCAGTTGTGTGAAACACAATTGTTTTTGACAGATTTCTTTAAAATGTCAGTTTATCATTATAGGGGCTGTCAATGATAACAGCCCATTCTCACTCCCAAGGCGTCACTTAACTGACGCCTTGAGAAGCATTTGGACATGCTTCAATATCTGACGCTTTAGGCGCCCTTTAGCGTCAGTTAGATGACGCCCTAGGATCGCGTGTACCCTACCCCCACCCCACACCTAAACCTAACCGCGTCTTCTAACTGACGCTTTCCTTTAGCGTCAGTTAGATGACGCCGTAGGATCGCGTCATGTAAGTGACGCTAAAGGGCGCCTAAAACGTCAAATATTGAAGCATGGTCAAAGGTGACGCCTTGGGGTGAGAATGCGTTGATGATAAACACACCCTTTTGCAGTGGACAGGATGGATGTCGGTTACATTTCAGTGATTATTTAGTGTTTCTTAATGTGATGACATCAAAACTGCACAACAAC
Source organism: Pimephales promelas (assembly GCF_016745375.1). The sequence goes on from NW_024121122.1 coordinate 15,889,569, forward strand.
CACACTTGATTTCAAGAGTTGCAAGGTGAAGATAATCAGCGAATAATGAATAACGACTTTATATATTACGTACATTCATGGACTAAATTGTATTTACTACATGAAAATTGCTTGGTTTGGTTGTCCCTGCGGTTGCTAGGATGTTCTGGGTGGTTATGAAGTAGTTATTTACTGGACAAAGAACCAAGTCAAACAGTCCCTACGCTATCTCACGACCAATTCGTACGAATTCGTACGAGTGATTAAAAAGTGGCTAATTCGTACTAATTCATACGACCTCACGCGTACGAATTCATACGATTTGTCCAAACCCATGTGATGGGTAGGTTTAGGGCCGGGGTCAGGACTAGGTCATTCGTACGAATTCATACGAATTGGCCAATTCGTAAAATATGTACGATTTAGCAAAAATCGTACAAATTCGTATGAGTGAGGTCGTACGAATTGTAACGAATTAGCCACCTCGTAAAATTCATACGAATTCCCGCGAGATCAGTTTGACAGTGCACACCAATATGATATTGTTTTCCATAGACTGGACTCATATTCCTCCTTCAAGTCAGTACGATTTTTCCTTTTAAAGAAATTAGTAATTTTATCTCAGCCAAGGGGGCATTATATTGATATTATATTGATCATAACATAGCAGTAAAGACATTTATAATGTTATAAAATATTTCTAGTTCAAATAAATAATGCTCTTTTGAACTGCTGTGCATTCATCACAAAATATTAAGCAGCAACAATGATACCTATAAGAAATATTTCTTGAGCAGCAATATCAGCATATTTCTGAAGGATCATGTGACACTGAAGACTGGAGTGATGATGTAGTAATGGAATATAATGGGATACACTTTGAAATAGACAACGGTATTTTAAATTGTTACATTGTTTCACAATATTACAGTTTTTATGGTCGAATACATTCAGCCTTGGATAGACTTTTATAAAGAAATCATACTCATTCCTAGTTTTTAAACAGTATAAGTTTTTTTAAAGCATAAACACTATTAGATTTATGCTTAAAACATGATAGTTACTTGCTAATGGTGTAAGATTAAAGGGTTAGTTCACCCCAAAATGAAAACTCACCCTCATGTTGTTCCCCGTAAGACTTTTGTTCATCTTTGGAACACAAATTAAGATATTTTTGATTAAATCTGAGGTCTGGATCACTCCTCCATAGGCTTATTAAGGGATCGAAACTTGCCGGCCCAAAAGTTATTAAAGACATTGTTAAAATAGTCAAAGTGACTACAGTCTTAAGTTTATCAAGCGATGAGAATAAAACAAACAAAAAATAATGACTTTACTCAACTATTCATTTCCTTCTCTGTTGGCCTCGAGATTTCACGTGAAACTGTGCAACGGTTCTGTGTTGTACGTCATACACAGGCTCACTATTGGCCGACGCTGGTCACGTGTGTGATGTGTGTGATGTACAGTGTTGGGTGTAACTAATTACTAAGTAATTAGTTACTGTAATTTAATTACTTTTCCCTTGAAAATGTAAAGTAAGGGATTACTCTTCATTTATCTGTAATTTAATTACAGTTACTTCTGATGTAATTGAGGTAAATACTGTGTATATATCAATCCGATCTCACAGCGATTCATATGCATTTTATGAGGTGTCTAAATCGTACGACCGCACTTGTACAAATTTGTATGAAAAAAGTGAAATATCATGAGATCAGACATAAAACAATAGTGGGTTTAACATCAAAATGTATTGTCTGATGTTAAAAAAGTATGTTTTTATAATGTAACCTTCTCCACCTTGGTCAGTTTAAGGATAATTCAGTGAATTTTATAGTATTTATTTGAAAGAATTAAAACAGATTCATGTCTATCCTTATTATTCAGCTGGTTGGGATTGATATGGGATTTTGAAAGTAATTGGTAATTAAAAGTAATTAAATACTTTTTAGAGAGAGTAATTAGTACAGTAATCTAATTACACTGTTGAAGAGGTAATTAGTAACTAGTAATTAATTACTTTTTTAGAGTAACTTACCCAACACTGGTGATGTACAACAGAACCGTTGTGCAGTTTTTCATCATGAAATCTTGAGGTCAACAGAGAAGGAAATGAATAGTTGAATAAAGTCATTATTTTAGTTAGTTTTTTGTGCACAAAAATTCTCAACGCTTGATAAACTTATGATTGAGCCACTGCAGTCACTTGGACTATTTTAACAATATCTTTAATAACATTTGGGCCGGCAAGTTTCAATCCCTTAAGAAGCCTATGGAGGAGTGATCCAGCTCTCAGATTTAATCAAAAATACCTTAATTTGTGTTCTGAAGATGAACGAAAGTCTTCTGGGGAACAACATGAGGGTGAGTCATTACTGACAGAGTTTTCATTTTGGGGTGAACTAACCCTTTAATAAAGGAAATATTCTCTTAAACCGAGTCTTATTATCTGACACAATTTTGCTTCTCAAGTAAATTAATCTTGTTTCAAGGATGTTTAGATACTTTATCGTAAAACAAGACAAAATGTTAATTAAGACCAAAACGAATGTAAAAAGCAATCAAAAACTTTTTGTTCTGTCACTCTCTACGGAGTAAATCATTTTCAGTTGGTTCCAGACACTTTATCGACAGCATTATGGCGTTTCCTGCCCACACATCTTTATGCATCCAATTAAGCAGAAACGCAGTCAACGATTTCCCTGAGGTTGGCACAACTCTTTCTGAGAGCGCTCTCCGTCATCCTGTTTTAATATGTCTAATTCAGCCCTGCCCTGATTGCAGTGAGTCTGTCTGAGCTTGCAGATGGAGACATTAATCTACTGCTGCTCTTTACACACACACACACACACACTGTTCCTTTGTAATATATGTTTTTCTGATATCACTCGAATACAGCCTTGCTCTGAAAAGTGCAGTCGCATGAGTGTGCAGACAAAGAAGACTGCAGACGTGCCAGTCGTGACTGTGATTAACAGCCTGTTCTTCCCACTGCCAGTGATGTGTTTTCAAAGGCAAATGGAAGGTGGAGGACCCTTCATATCTACAGAGCTGGGAATGACATTCTGCTGAGTCATGGAGTGCTGGATTCTGGGACTTAAGGAATTGTGGGTTAACAGGGGATTATGGGAAGTGAAAGATCACAGCCTCTCCATCCTTCTCTGACTGTCTTTGGGTCCAACTCACAACGAAGTTCATCAAAAACCGCATACAAACATGGAAAATCTGCTGAAATCTCTTGGAGGCTTTTTGTGCAAAATCTGCAGTATTTCACAGTCCATATGGACCTCACCATCATGAGTTCTTCCCATAGTTTTGCTCTCCTCCCCACCATGTGTTCAGTCATCCAGCGTGAGATGCATTGTGTTTTCATCAGCACAGCACCAAACTCGAACACTCAAGCCCTTTAGCGAAGTAAAGTTGTGTTCAAACTGTTCGAAAGTTTAGAACAGCACTTCTAATAATCTTCCCTACATGTTATCTAGCCATTCACAGTGTGTGTGATGTCGTTCTGTGCGAAATGCAATTTGATCCTGATTTTCACAGCACTGCAACAACATAAATTGCGTTAACGTAATCAAGTTTGAGTTCTGGAAAAAGACCAGCTATGATTTTCTATCCAGCTAGCTATGATCCAGCCATAATCATGTGTGAGGAGGACTTCTGTTTACTTCAGTCATTCATTTTTCCAATCTTTTCTTCATTTTTTTTTTTTTCCCCCTTATGTACTGTACTCAAACATATTGTTCCAAATCAGTTCTTTGTAAAGCTGTTTTAAAACAAAATGCATTTTGAGAAACACAGCTGTATAAAAATAACTGTTTTTTTTTTTTTTTGCATTTGTCCATTCACTTTCTGTTTTTGTTGTGTTGCATTGAGTAGCCCCTCCCACAGTGAAATCTCATTGGTTTAAAATCCTGGTCTATATTATACATCGAATACTCAGTTTTCCACTCAGTTTCAGTATTAACCAACTGCAGAACCACAGAACCATACGTTATAGCAGTGTGAGGATGACAGCGCCATCCTTTGAACAGTCTGATGCCGGAAATTGATCACTTCATTCTGTGAAAATGTATACACCTGGGTTCAACCATTTCTCAGCAATAATCACATGGGGAAGTAATAAAGACCATGAACAGGTAATCAATATGAAATAAACATATTATGTGATCAAGCAAACTTCAATAAGTAAACTTCAGCAATAATTAAAGGAAGTACACACATTAACATCAACCAATTCCCCTTCCTTTCCCACCATACTTGGTATCTGATGCAACACAGCACAGGTATAAAAAGTATGAGAAAAGTCCATTCCAGTCTTTTGCCCAAATCAAGATGGCTCCACCTGCTCCAGGTGACAATCAACAGTCAGTAGCAAACTTTAAATGTCCTCAGGGTTAGTGCTCAGCTGGCCAGTCACCAGTATAGTTGAAGATATCTTTGTGTGGTTAACCCATCTCTCATGTCGCTGGTACACTAAGAAGGCTAAGAAGGGTTTACAAAGAGCTGAGGGTAGCTCTGTGACAAGGACAAAACATAATTCTTATCTTTTATAGCCTACTATCTGATTATACAACCCGATCTCACGGGAATTCGTACGAATTTTACGAGGTGGCTAATTCGTAACAATTTGTACGACCTCACTCGTACGAATTAGTACGATTTAGCTAATTCATACATATTTTACGAATTAGCAAATTCATATGAATTCGTACGAATGACCTACCCCTGACCCCGCCCCTAAACATAACCGTCACGTGGGTTTTAGACAAATCGTACAAATTTAGCCACTTTTGAATCATTCGTACGAATTCGTACGAATTGGTCGTGAGATAGGGTAGGATTATATATAAATATATCTTTTCAATTAAATCGTTTGAAAAAGTCTTTATAATAACGTTGTTTTAATCATGGAAGTAGCGCAATGCCTTGCCGCGTCCACTGTTTTGGTCCTCACACTGCTATGACGTTCTGCGGTTCTGCAGTTAGACCTATCTCCTCAGTTTGGCTGTGATTTTGTCACATCACGCATACATTTTAGTTCAATTTGGACAGACTAATCATTTGTCACTGGAAGCTTGTCAGTTCATACCTGCTGGGACATATTGTAAGTGACTATAATTGCTAGACTTGGCAGATGTCTATTCATGAATAAAGCCTTGATAATTTCAGGTTTATGGACTTCTGCATTGCTGTGGTTGCTTTGTCAAAATTGGTATGGCAGCTCGATTCAATATCACATTTAGATGGCTTTTTTGCATCTGGCATTTGTAGTGTAAACAACACCAATCCACTGATGCTGCATATCATCCAACCGCCTACTCATCCTGTCAATCAAATACTGCTTTGAAACAAGGTTTCGTTATTTAAAAAAATTACCATCTGATCTTAAAGTATTTGAGATGTAACCATGACAGTGATTGATATGTAGTCTTGAGACTAGGCCTAAGCTGTTTTCCTTAACACGAGGTGCAAGTTTGCAATAATTGTGCCTTTAAATCCAGTACGGGTGGTGTTGCTCTTGCTGGTGAGTCTCAAGTAGGGCAGGTCAGGGAGAGTTCTGCTCCCCGTTGCTTTGTTGGCTGCTCATCTTGGCTTCTCAGCACCTGCTCAGAGCACAGCCTTGTCTAATCCCTCGTTCTTTATGCTCGGAAAGGAGGCTGTATAAGGGATCCAGATGTCCAACTTCTCCCTCTTTTCAATCTCCAGCCCTGGGGCTGAGGAATCAATGCTCATGGCTTGAAGGCCAAGGTGGGTGTTCTGGAGAGATAAACAAAAGGGCCGCTGTTAGATATAAGATGTTGGCAGGAAAGCCATACTGAAAAGCCACATCTGCAGAGCTCTACATTGGCAATTTATACAACAGGGATTATTATTTTGGACTCTAATGAGAGAAAGGGGATTGCAAGCACTATTGGAACTAAACTTGAAAGCAGTTCCAAAATAAATGACAGAATGTTTTATATATATATATATATATATATATATATATACATAATTTTAATTTATTTTGGATTGACTAATGTTTGGCTTATTTTTGAGCCAATATTTTTCAGGACTTGACTACTTCAATGAAAAGTACATTTTATGTGTGCTTTTCCAATTATAACAGGAATTTTTTTGATTCTGTTTGTAAAAAAAGATATGTGTATTTATGTGTGACTTCTAATATACATGCATATAAATACTTTGCGCTTCTTTTCAATAACTTAGTGCACGGTGTAATGGAAATGTCACCTGTTGTTCATATGGATACTTTTGACTATTTTGTGGTCTAAACAGAAAAATGCAAATGAAATGCATAGATACTGTATATAAACAAATGCTGGGTTGTTTTAACCCAATTTTGGGTAAAATATGGACAAACCCAGCCATTGGGTTACATTTTTAAATTACATTTTTAAACCAATGGGCTGGGTTTGTCCTCATTTTACCCAAAATTGGGTTAAAACAACCCAGCATTTTTTAGAGTGTAAATGGAATATGTTTTTTTTTTCAGAATGTCAAGTCATTTTTTTTCATTAAAAGTTCAATATTGTTCAATGCTAATTCAAATAAGTGTGAAATGTGTATGATCCATATTAAAATGTATATCTATTAATAATACGTAATAGTAATGATATTGTATTTAATATTAAAGATATTATATTATTAATATTTTATCCATAGAAACATTCCTAAAATATGTAACTTATCTGTTAAGCATCCCAGCAAGATGATGGACATAAGCAGAGACAACATGTACATTTTTCTTTCCTTCAACTCCTGCTGCTCTCGAGTGAGAAATTCTCTTGGTTTGCTCATATCATGTACAGTAGATGCACAGGATATTGACTACTGTCTCAACAAACAGATCAGATTTCATCACTTTGAAAAATGGCGTGCGAACAGTGAGCCTTAAAGATGGGATTTGAAAACTAAATCGGATTTGTGTGAAGTATAAAATCCCTTTTCCTTGTTTTTTCCCCCCCCCCAGTTCCTCTGTCCTGCTCCGAGGGCTTCACTGAGCTGGGCTATTACAATGGCACCGTTTCTCAGACCGACTCAGGTTCACCCTGTCTGAAGTGGACTGAATTCCCAGATTATGTGCAGCAGTATCCGGGCAGGGGTCTGGGAGAGCACAATTTTTGTCGAAATCCTGACCGTGAGTCTAACCCATGGTGCTTTTTCAGACAGAGCTCAGGGGCCATTGGTTGGGCCTACTGCGACTGCCACCAAGGTGAGCCCTACAGTGTGTACAATGAATGGTCTGCTATGTTCCATTAGTGAGTTTAAAATATATCTTAAGGAGGTGTCCCATTAGCCAAATCGAAAACAACCCATATTTGCTTTTTCAAAAATCTCACCCTCACCCCCTGTAAATATGATATTAAGAGCAATCTACGTTTCCCGTCATAGATTGCCGTGTGTAATGTGTTTTGGCAAATCCATTTGAAATTTGACATAACAACAGAAAAAGCAGCAATTTAGGGTCATTTTACCCCATGACTTCATGCACAGGAATATTTTTGCACAGCTTTAATGAGAATTTTTTTCCCTCCCGCGGTTTTATTTCAGAAGAAATACATAATCAGTGGTTGCAATATGTGGCTTTGCGTCTGCTAAAGAAAAAGTTTGGGACAGATCCATTTACTCATCAGGGAGTTTAGTCAAAGTTTCGAGAAACATGACTGAAAATCAGCTAGTGGGACGTCAGCCTTTGATGTTAGTACATTTTAACATTCTTCAGCTGATAAATATGTGTTTTTACTACCTCTTTGAATACTGTTGTCTTCCCTTTCGGCCTCTCTTGGAAGACTGTTGTGTTTTCCAGCGACTTTATATTTAGAAAAAAGTGGTTTACGTTCTTGAGAATAATATTCTATCTCAATTTGTATCTCAGGAAAATTATATATGGTAAAAAAACAACAACAACAAAAATAAACGTTGCATTCTGTGTGCAGTGGAGACAAATGGTGGCTGTGACTTTGCCAAGTACGATGTGTTCCTGGATCAACATTCTGTTCCTGTTATCAAGCAATCAAATTTACTGTTAGGTTTAGGGCTGGGATTAGAGGCATGAATAAATTGATAAGAACAACATTCGTGTTTAGAATTTGCCTCTGATTTTAGGAGTTCATGCTGAGGGATCTGAATAAACTATTCACACCACTAACACTCTGTACAGTATGTCTCCATAAAGAAGCTGTTAATTTCCATTTCCAAATTCTGTTATATAAAAGATATATTTATATATAAATACAGAATGAACAATGCTATTTTGAGCAGTTTTATAAAGAAAAACAAAAAATCATCTAAATCTTAAAAATTTTTTTGTTATCCTCCCTATAAAGAATAAAATGGCCTTGATCGCTTTTAGGTAAGATTTTATAACTTTGTTAATTCTTATAAAATTCTAGAAAACAGATAGGAATGAGAAAACTGGTTGTAAGTAGGTTTAAATTTTACACAATTGGTTGTGAATCAATTTCTAACTATTCCCCAGAACACTTAATTTGCGAACAAATTCATATCAATATGCTAAAAATAGTTCTGCATGGATTTCCTTTAGACATTTTTTTGTTATTTCCTACAATTATTATTATTTTATAATATATGTGTGTATATATCTTATCTGTTCAGGAGCGGTCAGGTTAGCGGGAGGTTCGTCCTCAAATAGCGGCCGACTAGAGGTCTACCTGAATGGCCAGTGGGGGTCAATTTGTGACACGCATTGGACAGACCGTGATGCCAGTGTGGTTTGCCGACAGCTTGGACTGAGGTATGTTTACGTCTAATTAAGGTTGTCAGTTACTATTTCAACCAGTTTAAGTATGATTCAGAAACCCTTGTTATTAGCGACACCGGTGGCCGTTAAGGTGAACTGCAGTCAGCTCGTGCTCGCACTCGCACACGTGTTACACGAGACTGGAGATGATTCGATGCCTTGATATACTCATGCAAATCTCTTTTTTTTTCTTTTCTTAGAAGTAAAAAGAAGTTGGAAATTCCTTTACAGCGATATGCTGTTAACGAACATCCAGGTGCTGCTGAGAGTGGCATTTAGATGAATGTAACAAATTAACATGACAAAAATGATAGTGGTGAGAAAACAGCAGTTAGGAAAGCATCTGATCAAATCGATGTGGATATGTTTGCATGATCAATTCACCAACATCACGACAGATGAGTTAATTAAAATGACGTATAAAGCATGTTTGCTATAAACTATAGACAATAGATCTGGCTATTGTGAGACTATATGTTGAATGAATCCCTTTTCTTTGCATGACATCTTGTTTTTATAGTTTGGTGTTCACACATTGTCAATGGCAATACAAAAAGTGATGAATACATTTTTACACAGCCCATTTAATTTAGTACAATTAATTAAAGATAATGTGAAAATTATGCATTGACTGCCACAATAAGGTAATGTCTTTTAATAATATACTAATTGTTTTTTTCCTCAACAAATATTGAAATATGTGATTATTTGCAATTAATTTGATTAATTAGTCAAAATTATTTAATACATTTTAGCCCTACTTTTGCCTGTGTGGTCAAAGTATAGTTACTCATTTACATATTTAAAATGTAGAATTGAAATGTATATGCATCTTCATATTTACTATATTTATTTTTGATTTAGCCTTTATAAAATGAGTGGGTTTAAAGCGTTATGTGACTGAACAGTGGAGGAAATAACTTGGTGTTTCTCTCTCTCTCTCTCTCTCTCTCGCTCTCTTCATAATTCTTTTCGTTTGTTGTAGTGAGATTGGCACAGCTCTCCAGCACTCATATTTTGGCCCCGGCTCCGGGCTTTTTCACTACGCCCGCCTTGGCTGCCGTGGTGATGAGAAATCCCTGCTGGAGTGCCGGAGCAGGAAGTTTGTTACTAGTGACTGTAACCATGGGAACGAGGCCGGAGTGCTGTGCGCGCCACCTGAAGGTCAGTGTGCTTTCTGTGGGAGTGAAGCTAATGACCTTTTAAGTGACTAGTGCTGTAAACATTCCTGCATCTAGATGCACTCACAGCTGCCATCAACATGTTTAAAGGGATAGTTCACTTTGAAATTAATTGTTGATATGTTTAAGCTTACCTCAAGGGCATCCAAGATGTAGGTGTCTTTGTTTCCACAGTATTTTCGTATTTTGATATTTTTAGGTCAAACCGTTGGACGTTGCTGTGGTTACAAGGGGTAAAAACGATATAAATACTGTTTGTTTTCTCACACAAACTGCTCGTTTCGTGTCTTAGGCCATCAATGTGTACTTAAATTTACGAGTCATAAAATAATTTTTAATTTGGACTTTTCTGTGCATGCTCTTTGAGGTGGTGACCATAGACGTGCATTATATGACTGACAGACAAGAACGGTTTGACCTAAAAATATCAAAAAAAAAAAAAAAATGTGGAAACAAAGACACCTACATCTTGGATGCCCTTGAGGTAAGCTAAAACATATCAAAAATTTATTTCAAAGTGAACTATCCCTTTAAATAGGATACAAAGGGTTACTCAAAGTCTGGTTCTGAGAATTCAGCTAACACCTCCATGTGTGCACGGTAAGTGTACACGGCATACGACAAAGAAGATTGCTCCCATTATAATCAACAAAGCGGTCTGCGAGTGCTTATAATGCGAGCATCCTTTTGTGTCGTACTTCAGCTTTTTGTTTGCTTGCAGTGCAGACTGCCGAATTAAATGACATTCAGTGGCAGATTTATTCCCAAAAGTTTTTACTCAACTTTTTTTAATTACCTTGACATAAAACATTAGCATATGCAAATACTATCATCTCTGATTGATGAAATTCCCCTGACATGTTCACTTGTTAAATATTTGGACTTTTATTTTGGACATTTAGAGTGAACTAATTAATGTTCTTTTTAATATAAAACCAAATGAAAAATATAGCTGCAAGCAGCCATTACCGGGGCCAAGCGCAAGAAGCGGCAACATATGCCAAAATGGCAAGGAGTGGCAGACCAACTGCAGCAAGGAGCAATTAAGGGCATTTTGAGAGAACTTTGGGCAAATGGCTAAAAAAATCACATAAACATTAACTTATAAGATGATTTAATGGGTTATCACTTTCGAACAATAGGTGGCGCAGTTACGAAAGAGATGTGATGTGGTCAGAGGGAGGTGACAATGACACATGCAAAGTTTGGTGTCAAAATGTGAAGGCATTGCAGAGATAAAGCCTAAATAGTAATTTTGGCAGCATGCCTAAACTTTGATGCTGTGGTATACGAAAACGGTTTTGTCTATCATCGTGCAATTCATAACTTTTAGTCGGCACGGTCTGGAGATGATGCGATTAAATTTTCGTGAAAATCGGACAAACGGTCTAGGAGGAGTTCGAAAAAGAAGGCTTTTCAAAGAAATAAAGATGGCGGACAGGAAGTTTGGCTGATTATGCAAAACCTGATATCTATGTTTTCGGCATAACCCAAGGAATCTATTAAGATCAGTTTCATTGCAATAGGCAAATTTATTCAAAAGTTATTAGCGTTCTCAGAAATTAATTATAACTTTTGACCAACAGGTGGCGCTGTCTCAAAATCTTTTGAGTACCTTCAGGGCATGCTGCTTATGGCACATACTGAGTTTCGTAATGTTAGACCAAAGCATTTGTTTAGTATAGCATTGTATTTCACAAAACTGTATTGAAGTCAATGGGAATTTCACGTTTTGTTCTATTATAGCGCCACCAAGAGGCTCAGTCCCACAATATTTTTTATGTGTCCTCAGAGTGACCCCATACATATGTGTGTCAATTTTGGTGCAAATATCTCAATTTACTTCCGAGTTATAAACATTTATATGAAAAAACACGTAAAAAATGACTGACACATGACTTTGTTTGAATTTTACTACCCCTTACTATCAATATTTACGCATTTGGGCATTAGCGTATAGTTAACAAGCTATGATTCCGTGTTTCTGGCGGTGGTTTCGTCTCGATCGGAACAGCGGTTTTGAAGATATCGCCAAGTGTTTTTTTCCGCGCTAAATCGCTACGCTACGCCATCCGTGAGACGAAACCCGACATATTTGGTATCGTTGGACTCGGCAACGATTCAGGACCTCAAAAATATGACTCCCGTGAAAATAAGTGTACCACACCCAAAGTTATAAGCGTTTGAATAAAACAATTCACCACTAGGTGGCGCTGTTTCGAAACTTCTCAGGCTCCTTCAGGGCATCGTACTGATGACCCATAACGAGTTTCGTAACAATTCGTTCATGCGTTCAAAAAATACAGCATTTTAGCACATAATTCAAAATGGCCGAAAGCCAAAATGGCCGATCTGGGAAAATTGGATATCGGTCGACTCGGCATGACGCCCTGAATCTAACGAGACCAAGTTTTTGATTTTTGGAGAAATCGTTCAGAAGTTACGAGCAAAAATAGCCATTTTTCATATCTCCGGACCACTAGGTGGCGCTGCGCCGAAACGCAGCACGTAGCCTCAGGTCATGCTTGTGATAACACGTACCAAGTTTGGTGTGAAAACGAGTAAGCGTTGCGGAGATACAACCTCACGTCTGTTTTCGCAAGCGCTACGTAAATTTTGTTTACGCGTTTATCGAAAACGGTTATTCGAATCATCTTGAATTCCATAACTTTTTGTCAGCACTGCCTGGAGATGATCCGGTGCGATTTTGGTGAAAATCGGACAAACCGTCTAGGACGAGTTCGCAAAAGTAGGTTTTTTGGAAAATTCAAAATGGCGGCCGTTTTTTTATGACGGAAAATGACGTCATAGGGTGCGATCGAATCGGCATGAGCTCAGGAACAAGAGGGAAAAAGAATTTTGTTGATAGGCCTTACGGTTCAAAAGTTATTAGCATAATAAAAGTGAAACTTTGGACAGTTGGTGGCGCTAGAGGGAATGAGTTAGAGACACCAAAATTGGTGTATTTAAAGTTGGGACTGTCCTCTATCAGAATGTCAAACCAAAACAACTTTCCCGCAAACCGGTCTATGGGCTGCCATAGACGCCCAGTCGGAAGAAGAATAATAATAATAATAATAATAAGAACCGGCACAGATACAATAGGTGCCTCCGCACCTTCGGTGCTTGGCCCCTAATTACTATTTGTTCACTGATCACCCTGAATGAGTGTCTCGGATCTAAAATTAATCTTAAGACAAAAAACCACAGGGTGTGTGATAGAACATCATGCAGACAATTATGTTATCTTTGAATTGGCGTTTTTGCAGCTTCTTTGTCCATTCATATTGACTTACTAAATTGGCGCTATAGCTGAAGTTAGAAATTTTAATGATATTTCATATTTTAGTGGGGGCTTATGCAATCAAAAGAGCCATTCTTTTGTAGAAAGAAACAAAGGGGGTAAAAAAAAAACGAGAAAATAGGTTGGAAAGCAAATCAATGGCATCTGAACTGATGATTGCCTGCTGAGAGCTTTATTGAAGACACAGTCGAGGACACATGGACAGATGCTGTGCTGGGTTACCAGGGCAGCAAAACATGTTTTTTAGCCCTTGAATGGGTGCATATAATGACTTGCTGATATGAATTATTATTATTATTATATACGGTAGCCTATTAAATTTTATAGCCTATTAAAACTGCACATATATTTGATAGTTGTAGTGATCTGGGTTGTTTCAGGACCCAGATTTAAAATTTTAAAAAACACTACCAGTTGTTTATTGTACATAATTATTATGATACAATAGTGAAACCCAACAATATGCAAATGCAAATGGATCGGTACATTTTTTTAAATGTTTTTATTTATTTATTTTTTTTTTTTTTAAAAAGCTTATTCTTACCAATGTTGCATTTATTTGAACAAAAATACAGTAAAAGATTTTTATTATTATTACAATTTAAAGTCACTGTTTTCTATCTTAATATATTTTAAAGCTGAATTTCAACATCATTATTCCAGTTTTTAGTGTCACTCAAGAAACATATTTTTCAGGATTCTTTTATAAATTGAAATGTAAAAGAACAGTAGGCCTATTAATTTTTCAAAGAAATCTTTTTTAACATTATAAATCTTGCAACCTATCAGTTAAGAACCGCTGGGTTATTCCACAGAGACAGTGAGAGTATTGCATGCAGAGCATTCTGGGTGTCACTACATTTATTGATGTGTTTGTGGCTTTTGGTCATGATTCCTGGTTTGCTCGCTCAGGTAATGGACCGCCGCTGCGACTGGTTGGTGGGGAGGAGGACTTTGAGGGACGAGTTGAGGTCTTCCATGATGGGCGCTGGGGGACCATTTGTGATGATCAGTGGGATGACATGGATGCTGAGGTGGTCTGCAGGCAGCTTGGATTGGGGTGAGTCCAATATACAGCTAATACATCAAATACTTACCGTACACACCCCTGTCATGAATATACAGTGGATGGGTTCAGATTAATACATCATGCTTGTAACTCCTACCTTTACTAACTGCCTTTTGCAAACATTTTTAAGGTTTTAAAGGTGACCTTTTATGCTTTTTTATAGGGATGCACGATATATCGGCCAGCATATCGGTATCGGCCGATAAATGTTAATTTTTAATGTTATCGTTATCAGCCTGGTAAGAAAATGTGGCCGATATATTAAAACCAATAAATAATGTATTATTCCCTTCAGCTGTGACACTTGTTGAGAACTGTTTATGTTTTTGAATTTCTTGAAATATGATTGAAATCTCTTCAAAAAATGAAAATCTGGTTCGGGACAACATGAGCAACGCAAATCTGTCATATCGGCTATACAACACTATAATGAGAACATCATTATAATTGTGTGCTTGGGACGTGGATTTAATTGTGAGACTTTTGTTTTTGTAATCAGGCTCTCAAAATTAGATAAAAATTTTGACTTAAGTTTATCGGCCGATATATCGGTTATCGGCTTTCAAATATAAAGAATTATCGGTTATCGGTATCGGCCAAAATGTTCATATCGGTGCATCCCTACTTTTTTACATTTTCAACTTTCTTTGGTGTTCTGTTGGTATTTGAGCATGAAAAGTTACAAAGCACAATCCAAGGGGAGTTAGTCCCTGTATGAGTAAGTACTGTTTCTGAACTCCCTGAAAGGCCTCGGTTGTAGTTGTAGAGTTTTCTTCCAGAAATATACATATCACGGTATTTCCCATTTCAGACTGATCTCATGAAATGGTGTGTGTATGACACGCCAATTTCTATTTCCATTTTTGCCATGCTATCAACACGCTTTTCAGCGTGTTAATAAACGCAGTTGACTTAACGTTACATTACTGTATATATAGAGTAAATATATGACCTACCCCCAACCCCGTCCCTAAACCTACCCGTCACTGGGGTTAATACCATTTATGAGTCTTCCCCTACCATCCTAGGAAAAAAATATCGCTCCCCAGATGTAGATCTACATTTTGCTTGGTTTCGCTAGGACATTTAACAGCGTGTACATACACGCGGAATCACTCAGACATTTAACGGCGTAGACAAACACGCGGATAGCTCAAAATTCGTATAGATACCACGCCACTTGACTTAAAAGTGATGTGTATGTTTACACAAAGTCATGATGTCATGTTGCCCATTTAAATAATCCCCACAGGCATACGCAAAAAAAGGGGGCGAGGCCTGGTTGAGTTGCGTTTTCGCCGCAATGAGACGCTGTTTTTTCCACCCTGAAACTGATTAAGTAAAACTGATGCCATTGTTAGTGTTTTCAAACTTGCTGCTATGGTGACATTTCCGCTCAAAGTGGTTGACCATTCACAACACACTGTTCCTGCACACCAATCAGAGCACAGAGAAAAGAACTAAACAGGATGTTACTGATGGACTGTAAAGAGAGGTGCTGCAACAATGAAAAATATGTGAAAAATATAGTTTTTTGAGCATTCAAGCATGAAAACCTATTCTAGTATTCCCAAAAACAAAATCAATACTGTGAACGGGCACAAAATGGCCTCTTTAAACAATCAGTAGCACTGTTTTTTTTTCACAACACACAAAACTTAGGAACTCTTGTGAGGTATTTTCATCCCTGTGTGCTCTTATCTCGATGAGAGGAGGATTGAATTATTTATTTTGCGCTGTTGTATTATTTGCTCTCTTACACCATCTCATGATGTTGCAGCAGTTGTGGAGAATAAAGACTGTGAGATGGCACATGAGCACAGACTCGCTCCGCTGCTGCAGAGATGATATGCATGACTTCAGTTACTGCAGCATTAAAGCAATGGAATGATGAGTTTGTCGGTTATAGTTACAACAAAAAAATGTGTTCGCTTTCAAACTGAATGTGTAGTAAGATAGCCTGGCTAACATCAGACCACGTCTCACTGAGATTGAGAAGTAGTCTGGAACCACATGTTCATTTTCTCGTATTTGAGGTGAGGTTTACGAATGCACAAAGCCGTTTATTGGGTGCTACGAATGACTATCAAATGCGGCCGTTTCAATTATAACAAATGACATATGTAGAGCCACAGAAATTAGACGAGGAAGAAGAATTACATGTACACGATGGCATATGTATCTAAGGCTGCATCGAAAGGTAACTTTGCGTCTGCTGCCATGTTTGATCCATAGGTATAAACAAACTGCTTCGGTGTGTCTTGCTGCTCCCTGCCCGTTCTGTGATTGGTCCCCTCGCTGAGGCGAAAATCTAGTCCATGGTATCCAGACTGCCTAACAGCGTGAATAAAATCACACTGCGCAAAGGCAGCATGGGGAAACTCGGGCTAGTAGTAAGAAGCATTTTAACTGTTTAGTGCTTCTCAGGGCCTCTTGGTTTCCCACTGAAACTAAGCAGGGTTGAGTCTGGTCAGCACCTGGATGAGAGAACACACAACACTGCTGGTGAGGAGGTGTTAGTGAGGCTCCAGTGTATTAATGTGTGGATAGTGTTCAGCAAAAAGGCACCATCCTTCTGATAAGATGTTAAATTGAGGTCCTGACTGTTTGTGGTCAGTAAAAATCCCCATGGTGTTTCTTGAAAAAAAAAGAGTTGGGCTGTAATTCTGACATCTTTACCCTCAGCCTCTATCCATCATGGTCTCTTAATCAACCCCAAATACACACACAGGCTGGGGTCTGTAAAGCACTTTTATTATTTATTATATATTTTTTTAACGAATTACATTTACCATTTAAACATATTGAGATTGACTTAAAGGAGTAGTTCATTTTTAAAAAAAAACTTTTGCTGATAATTTACTCACCCCCATGTCATCCAAAATATCCATGTCATTCTTTCTTCAGTCGAAAAGAAATGAAGGTTTTTAATGAAAACATTCCAGGATTTTTCTCCATATAATAGACTTCAGTGGGAACCAAACAGTTCAAGTTCCAAAAGACAGTTTCAGTGCAAACTGCAAACTGTTCAAAGGGCTTTAAATGATTTCAGATGATGAATAAGGGTCTTATCAAGCGAAATGATCGCTCATTTAAAAAAAATAATAAAAAAGTTTAAGTTTTATAATCTCAAATGGTCGTCTTGCTCTGTTCTGTGATGCGCATTCGTGACTCTCCTATTCAATCTCATTCATCAAAATGGACGAATCTTTTTTCGTGTCATTTGGTTCATTCAACGAATGAAATGAACGAATTGACTCGGGGAAAAGATTCGAATTGACTCGAGAAAAATCCCGGAAAGTTTTCATCAAAAACCTTAATTTCTTTTCAACTGAAGAAAGAAAGACATGGACATCTTGGATGACATGAAGGTGAGTAAATTATCAGCAAAACATTTTTTTTTAAACTGAACTACTTTAAGCTTGTGAAGTCTACTTACTGTTTGACCGTTTGTCTTTGTGTGTGTCTAGGGGGATCCCCAAAGCCTGGTCATGGGCTCATTTCGGGCAGGGCAGTGGGCCGATCCAATTGGATGCAGTGCAGTGCACAGGCAATGAGCTCTCTCTGGACGAGTGCCGTCACAGCGGATGGGAACAACACAACTGTGACCATATGGAAGATGCTGGGGTGTCATGCAACCCCTATTCAGGTCTCGTCCTTGACATAGACACACACATACAAACACGTACACCCCTACATACCTGATTCTGATTGGTCAACTGCCCCTAGTTAACTTTTTTACATAGCTGTGCTAGTTTTATATATTTTGTATCACTCCATGGTTTCTCTCTTCTCGCATTAAAAAATAATTTCAACTCAATATTTAATGTCTACTTAATTATTTATCTGGTAAGTAGCCGTGTAAATGGGATTATGTACAACAAACAAAATGAACCCTATTAGGATGAAACAAGACGCCTTCTCTTCGGTAAACTGTACTTTGTCACTTTCCATTGGCCATATAGAAACTGTCCAGAGATGAAATGTGTGTATATAGTGTGAGTGTGTGTTTTTTTTAATATGTATTCAGATGGCGTGGTGAGACTGGTAGACGGTGATAACCCATGGGAAGGTCGTCTGGAAGTATATCACTCCGGGGACTGGGGCACAGTGTGCGATGACAGCTGGACGGAGCAGCATGCGCAGGTGGTCTGCAGACAGCTGGGATTCAGGTGCTATTCTTTAATTCTCCAGTAGTTGTGAATATACAGTATACACACAAACCTTCAGTGCTCAACAAATCCCTAAAGTTAGGAAAACCCTTATTATGACTGTTAGGATTTGTTGTGCAAATGGCTGTAGGGGATTAGTAGTTAAAAATTCTCTCAGAAGTGTCCTACTCAACAATAGTCCAATGTGGGTGTCCACATTCTCTATATGTTCTATATGCATACATAAAGAATTTTGTGGGAGATTTTCAAGTGGCTATTGGGGATTTATCATGAGTGTGTATGTCCATGTAGGGGCGGTGCGGAGGTCGCCCCCTCTGGTGCGTTTGGAGAAGGAACGGGGCTGATTCTGCTGGACGATGTGGAGTGTGAGGGGAGTGAGAGCTCTCTGCTGGAGTGCAAACATAGCGTGTGGGGTCGACACGATTGCTCTCATAGCGAAGATGTTGGAATACGCTGCCACAGGGTAGAGAACAATGAGGTCCCGCTGGCTCCAGAAAGTACTGGTGAGTTATCTTGGATATACTGAAATATGCTTCAGTGTGCATGAGTAGGGCTTTGTGTGAGGTACAGATGTGTTTTGCTGATAGACTTCTCTGTCTGTGCCGTTTTGACCCCTTCTGAAATTCACAGGGGATTTAAATGTCATTTGTTGACAGAGGCCAGGAATAAAGGCGGCCATTGTAGTTTACCAAGCACTCGCTTTTATTGATAAAAACTTCCATTTGAATTTCAATAATGTATTGTGTAGCACTTGGCGACCACAGCACTACCTTTGACATTTTACTGTGTAATATTAGACAAACATGATATTTTTTTTTATATCTCCAAACAAACACCATTTCAATTTAAACTCCATTATTGTATAACATCACTGCTCTTTTTGCTCCCAGCCTGTGACATTTTGGATGTGTTTGAAATATAAGGTACGAAAGACAAGATTGATGTTAGAACAATTTTGAATGTTCCGTCAGTGTTGCTGTGATAAAATATGACAAAGTTTGTCAGAATGAGAAGATTCATGATTTTATTGGATCTAAAAGGTCATACAATGTCTCTTTTTATAATAAAAAAAATGTTAGAGCCTTTGTAACATTTGAGTTTCCACCTTGAAAAAAATGAATTGGTACTATAATTGGGACTTTATTTTTTAAATAACGGATACTTTCTACATTACCCTCTAAAAGCTTGGGCTCAGTAATTTAGATTTTTTAAGAAATTAATACTTGTATTTAGCAAGGACACATTCAATTGGCCAGTAGTGTCAGTAATAATATTTATTATGTTACTTATAATGTTAAAAGATTTCAATTTCAAATATAGCTGTTATTTTGAGCAGTCTTTTCATCAAAGAATCCTGGAAATAAATGTATCAAGGTTTCCCCAAATATATTCAGCAGATAATAATAAGATATATTTCTTGAGCGGCAAATCAGCATATGATGATTTCTGAAGGATCATATGACACTAAAGACTTGTTCAGCTTAAAAAGGGAAAAAAAGTCGGTACACCAAAACCTAAAACGCCTTCTATGTCCCTTGCCAATGGAGAGTATTAAATATAACAATTTACTCGATGTCCACAGGTCTTTGGTCTTTTTACAAGACACTCACGTTGAGACATGTTCGAAAA
Source organism: Pimephales promelas (assembly GCF_016745375.1). The sequence continues at coordinate 15,909,676 of NW_024121122.1, forward strand.
GCAATTCTCAGCAGACTGAATATATTCCTCCTTGCTCTAAACCGGTCTGATAAAATAGACGCTTGATGTTGAAAATCACTCTCTTTACTACAAATACGACGTATGCGTCTGAATTGAGAATTAGTTAAAGAATTTTTAAAGGAGCATTGTGGAAGATCTGAAATTTCTAATTATTACTGACACCAGTGGCTGTTAGAGAAACTACAGCCAGTCGTTCTCATGCTCGCCGGCCACACTAGATAAAGGTTTTTTATTTTTTGCTTACGAGGAGTTTCTGTGGGTATCTGGATTGTTTTGGAGGCTGGTCGCTTCTTTCAGTCCATTTGAAACACTACTGCTAGCGATTGGCATTGCTTACTAATGGCTGCCGTATGGATGTAAGTACGAGAACGCGCATGACGTCACATTTTGTGAATTTTCGCACCAACTCGGACCCGACACCTCCACACACAATCCTACAGGCTGATAGAAGCAACCGTGGTGGACAGTCAAGGTGTGGTTTTCAATATGAAGGCTTACATTTCAGACATTGACATTGTATTTATGTGTGTGCAGTCTGTTGAAAAAATAATTTTATTTGTTTGACTATTTAAGATTTTGACATGAACTGCACAACAAATTTTACTTTTGTAATGTGACACTTGTGAGTGTTTATAAGCACAATGAAGCACAGGATTTTATTCCTTTAGGAATTGATTGGATTGTGAAAGCAGGGGTTGAAAAATAAGAGATGTTAAAGATGTTAGCTGAAAAGGAAAGATGCTTTCTGGAGTAATATGCACTGATGAATTGTGTACAGTGAGACCATGATTGTATATTAAGAAAGTAATTAAGGCCCATTTAGATGTCATGAGGAGATTATAAATAGCTAAAAGTCTCCCTGTAGTCATCATTTTATCCCTTTAAAATTATCTTTGATTACCAAAATGACACATTTAACTGTTTTTCCCCTTGAAAAAAATTACCCATGCCTTAAAATAGCTTGAATGTATCTCAGCAATCAAACGTTGACGTGACTGGTTCCATATCGTCGGAAACATCAGCGATTTCACGTCTTGTTGTGGTTTAAGCTACACTAGTAACAGATCGGATGTGGTCAGTCTGGAATCAAATGAATTTATTCAATCCTTTCTGTCTGTCAAGCGGTGTCATTCTTTGTATTACATTATGTTTGGCTCATAAATGTACAAATGAAGACTCTATCTTAAAAAGTAAAAACCTACACATAGCCCCTTTAATGGTAAGATGCACCATCCAACAATGTGTTGCGATCAGTAGGTTTTCGAGACAAGCTTGTCTAAAGACTTGATAACGAACACATCTAAAAAGTTCATTTTTTCTTTCATTATTGTTTTTTATTAAATACTTTTTTATTTTACAATTGCATTTTTATTTGTCATAACTGATACCATATCTCATAATATTCACCATTATACGGCGTAATTATTATGGCTTTATGTTTCACAATGTAACTTAATATCTCAAAATGCGACTTTTTAAGTTTAAATTTTATTCCAAACTTTATCCCGAGCAGAAACAGGCTTCCATGTTAAAGTGAATATTTACTGATGAAAAAAAAAAAAAAAAATCAGCATAAAACGTAAATCATAAAAATGGACTTACAAGCTAATCTTGAATGTGTTTGTTTCCTGTCAGTCCTCAGATCTCTTCCTTCTTACCTTCTTTTTTATTTTTTACTGATATTAAACTGCACAAAGCTGAATATACCATTTACACAGCCCAACCAAAAAAGTCGCTGTTTGGATTTGGATCATTATTGCAGTGATTATTATGTTTCTTGCATGTTATATGTTTGGCAACAGAGTGTGTAGCTTTTCATTTGTAGCAAGACACATCATGACCAAACACATTTATTTCCAACAAACAGTTTATCAATATTTGGTCATTGACAATGCAAGAGTCAAGCACTCTGTAAAGTCTCCTCCAGCACATCCCAAAGACTTTCAATGTCTTCCCTCCCAACCATTCTTTCAGCTTGAGCCTGATTAATCTTGACATCGTCATCCTCTAATATGGTCATGATGTGTCCTCCTACATGGTTGATCAAGAAACGAAAAACTACACACCCCATCAATCAGGGTTAGAAGAACTGTTGCCACACATATAACATGCGTGCTAAAAACATCATTGCAATAATGATCCAATCATTGACTCATTTGCCCATTTAGATCCAAACAGGGACTAGCTGGTGTTAGTTACTACCTGGTGAACAACCACCTCTCCTTCTCATTAAACCATTTACTAATGATTTAAGTGCTGCACGTAGCTCACTGCTGCGCAGGGTGTATAGCAACGGGTTAATGCCTGAATTCAGCAGACATAGAGTACTGCAGAAAGCAAATGCCCTTTTTTGTGGTTTTGAGAGCTCTGTCGTAACTACATCTGTCATCATGAAGGAAAGGACAGGCAGCCAGCACACCAACAGAATCAGAATTATACAACTAAAAGTCTTTGCCAAATGGATGTCAATGCGCATGCGCGCTAGCCCTGGATGTTCATCGTTCATGTTGGCTTCGTGTTGGTGGGCCCACCACACGATCAAGGCATAGGCTACCAGTATGAGGACGAGCACCACCAACACAAGACAGGCAAAGAATGCCAGGTAATTACGATCCACGTACGGAAAGAGATGGGACTCGGAGCACGATTCACAAGTCTGACAACTCCAGCCCATCAGAGGAAGGAGGGAAATGAGGGCAGCCAAGGGCCATAATGTCAGAATTCCCACCAAGGCTCTTGTACGTGTCAGCTGCATCTTGTAGGTAATAGGCTTGTAGATGGCGAGATAGCGGTCTACTGCCATCAAAAGCAGACTTCCAACCGAGCCCGTAAACGCCATGGTCACGCCACTCAGCTTAAGCAGATACTTTGTTCTCGGGGGAGAGTCGTCCTGTTTAAAAAGGTGGAAATCCAGGAAGGAGATGGTGAAACAGCAGCTGGCTATAGTGTCGGCTAGTGCCAAGCTGCCCATAAACTGGTATGACGGATGTCGCCTCAGGTTCCCAGAGCTGGCTATGACGACCAGAACAAGCACATTGACCAGGAGGCTGAAGGGTGCGATCACGAGACAGATCGTGCCGACGGCCACCTTCTCTGCGCTGCTTAGCACCATGTAGATATTTGTGCAGTTTGTCATTTTAGTGGTAAATCTGTTTGCTTGCAGATAAATCTGTGGAAAAACGGTGTTCATTATCATTTTAGATTTACACAGTTTGCTTAATGTAGGCATTTTGTAGTATTACTCACCTGTACGAATCCGTTATAAAATGTGTTTGTTCCTTCTGTTGTCACTTCTAACCCATTATTGCATGTTGCACAGAAAGGAAGTAAGGGAGGAAAAAAGGCCAACATTGCCACTTCCTATGTGGTTTTGAAATCCGAGGCCAAGCATCTGCTAAATTTAAGCTTAACCAACTGCCTAGACATATTAATAATAATACTAATTATTAGTGTATGTGTATTTAGAGCTAGACAGACACACAGATTTGAATCCATGTCAAGATGCCTCTTATGTGTAAAGTTATGTGGCGATTTAGTGTGGTTTTCAATATGAAGGCATACATTTTCTGACACTGATATTGTATTTATGTGCATGCTGTTGAAAAATCTATTTTAGTTGTTTGACTATTTAAGATTTTGACATGAAATGGACAACAAATTTTACTTTTGTAATGTGACATTTTTGAGTGAAATATTTATAAGCACAATGAAGACATTGACAGATTGAAAGGAGGGGTTGAAAAATAAGAGATGTTAAAGACGTTAGCTGAAAAGGAAAGATGCTTTTTTTTCTGGAGTAATATGCACTGATGAATTGTGTACAGTAAGACCATGATTGTATATTAAGAAAGTAATTAAGGCCCATTTAGATGTCATGAGGACACTATGAATTGCTTAAACCCCCCCCTGTACTCAATAGTTTTATCCCTTTAAAATGATCTTTGATTACCAAAATGACTAATTTATCCTTGAAAAAAATTACCCGCGCCTTAAAATAGCTTGAATGTATCTCAGCGATCAAACATTGGCGTGACTGGTTGCAAAACATGTCGTGAAATCGCTGATGTTTCTGATGATGTGGTTTAAGCTACACCGCTAGTAACAGATCGGATGTGGTCAGTCTGGAATCAAATGAATTTATTCAATCATTTCTGTCTTTTATAAGCTTAAAATAAGCTTAAATTGAAAATTACTTCCTTCACTTGTGGGTATATATGTTTTTTTTTCATGTTTTTTTTTTTTTTAAAGACGCAGAGTATTCTAAGTGACAAGTGATTTTGCTTGCTTTTCTGTGGTTTCAGGACCTCTGGTACGATTGGCAGGTGGCGACAATAGAAAAGAGGGCAGAGTGGAGGTGTTTCTTAACGGAGAGTGGGGAAGTGTCTGTGATCATGGCTGGAATGATGTCAATGCTGTTGTCGTCTGCAGACAGCTTGGATTCACGTAGGGAACCATTTGCAACATCTTATCTCTAAAGCATCTCATAATCAGTACCGTGGAATATGATTCATTATCATTCCTCAGTCATTTTAATTTACTTTCTATGGCAGTGGGGTGTCAAAAGCCAGACCGATGGGTTATTTCGGAGCAGGGAAGGGGACCATCCATCTGACCAATGTGAGGTGCACTGGGAAGGAGTCGTTCCTCGGAGAATGCCCTTCTAAAGGACAAGACAGCCACGCTTGTAAGCACGGACAGGATGCAGGTGTAGCGTGTGATTATTTGCCGGAGCCAGAGGCTGACATAGCAGTGGTGGGCACACACACCTGCGGTTTGAGAGCTGGTGCTGAGAGACGCAGCAAGAGAATTGTGGGTGGATACAAATCTCTCAGGTAATCACATTTTTACTGCTGTGGAATCAGTTCTACAACACATGTCGTGGATGTTTATCTAAATCGATTGCGTAGGCAAGTTTTTTTTAAGACATACTACACTCTTAGAAAAAGGTTCATTTAGGTTCTATACAGAACCCCATGGATTTTGACTCATTTTAAAGAACCATTCATGCCCAAAAAGGTTCTATTTAGGAGAAATGCCTTAAAATATTTCATAATTCTTTCATTTTTAATAGGTTATTTGATTTTTTTTCTAGTGATGAAGTATGTTTACAAGTTGTTTAATTTATAAAATGTAATTAAAATAAAAAAATTAATTGAAACAAAATTAACTTAATCAAATCCAATCAAAAGATCCCATGATGAGAACCTCTAAAAGGTTCTATATGAAGCCCTTTAATGTTCTATATAGAACCTTTTCTTCAAAGAGTGTAGTTAAAGAGTTAAATGAAATTGTAAAAAATTATATTTCTTTCTCTCAGCTTTCCAGATCCCCTCATCTGCAATTGGTCAAATTTCACGAAATTGCAGTGTTGTTATTGATAACTAAAATGAAAACTATTAAAAATCACTTTTGTTCATTAAAAATAAATAAAATAACATTTAAAAGTCGAAATTGACGGAATTTTTTTGTAATACTAACATTACTAAAACTGAAATAAAAATGAATTAAAGCTAAATTGAAAATGAAAAAAAGCTAATTCAAAACGTGAATAAATACTATAGTAGTATTTAATACTATAACACTAAAATAACACTGTGCAACGCATTCTCATCCTAGGGCGTCATATAGTGACGCTTTTGACATTGCGTCTAAACCGATGCACATGGCTCCCTTTAGCGTCAATACTGTATAACACGCTTCGGTTATGGTAGATTTAGGTCTGGGGTAGGATTAGGGTTAGACCACTAGGAGGCGCCTTCTGGCCCATATATATCTGCGTCTCATATTGAGGGTGCCATGTGCATCGGATGTAGACGCAATGTCAAAAACATCAGTATATGATGCCTTGGGGATAAGCGAGTGTTGCTGTTTTTTAAAGTGCCACAAACCCTCAGTGTTTACACTTTTTGGGAAAGCTAACCTATAAATAGTTTATTTATGGTTGTCTCTTCAGATTAAGGTATAAGGTATAAAAAAATACATGCTTCACTTTTGAATGATTTTTAATTGATAAAATACAATTCTGACACCCTACCTGTCGTCCCCAAATGAATATGACTGTGCCTATTTCTTGACCTCATCCAGTGTGTGTGTGTCCCGCAGGGGTGACTGGCCCTGGCAGGCGTCCCTGTGGCTCAGATCTCAGTCTAAAGGGAATCAGCCTCTGTGCGGAGCGACTCTCATCAACTCCTGTTGGCTGCTCACTGCTGCTCACTGCTTTAAACGGTAAGAGAGACACTTGCTGGACATCAGTGGTATTAGCTGCTATACCTGGGCTCTTCAGCTACAACCTCAAGGGCCAATTTCGACTCTGTAATCATTTTTTAACTGATTGATTTTAATTAAATCATTGAAACTGCAAAAATAAGAAACACTCTGCAATCATGAAAATTATAAAGCACAAATATTTGCACTGCGAAGTATAAAATATTTTCAGGACAAGGGAATGCTCATTTTTCTTCACTGGTTTACTTAATGATTTAATGTACAGTTCTAAATTAAATAAAATCTCCCTATGTGGGTTGAATATATGGGATTTAACAGTTTAATTTTCTTTAGTTCCCAAATTTGTCTTAAAATTGCTCAAATTTGATAATTATGAAATCTGAAAAATGTTTCTCGCCCCTCAGATTTTTGGTCCGCAATAAATGTAGTTGAAGAACACTGGCGTAATTCAGATGTCTTCTGGCACAATTACACACAAAAAAGCTTTCATTTAAATATAAAAACTTTCTAAAGCTTTATGTACCAACACACAAATTACTATTTGTAATACCAAATATATGTATTTACACTACTGTTAAAAATAACATTTTGTGTTTACATAATATATGTGGGTGTACTGTGTATAATTATTTTGTATATATATATATATATATATATAAATACACACACATGCATGTATATTTAAGAAAAAAATATTATTTATAAATAAAATATTTATGTAAATTATATATAAATCTATATACGGATATACATGAAAATATTTGTTAAATGTATACAAGCATGTGTGTGTATTTATATATATATATATATATATATATATACAAAATAATTATACACAGTGCACCCACATATATTATGTAAACACAAACTTTTATTTTGGATGCGATTAATCGCGATTGATCGTTTGACAGCCCTAATAAAAAAAGTGACAGTAAAGGCAAGGCACTTTTATTTATAGAGCACGTTTAAAACATCCACTGCTGACCAAAGTGCCGTACAATCACTTAAATACATAAATAGGCTACATAAACAAACAGGAAACACGCACAAATTCATAAAAAGATGCGGTTAAATCATGCAGTCTGTGATGGACAGATTGATAACGACAGGAAATCCATTCGCCTTTCATTCATCAACCTCAAATATGGCTTATAGTTATCACTTGAACAACTGTACAAGTCTGCCTGCTCTAATGTTAACCGAGATAAATGTGGGCTATTATTAGACGCATAAGTGTTTGTTTGAGTGTGCTTACTGCATGACATACAGGCACCGGCACCATTGCCTTTAACTTAAAATACTCTGTCATTTTTGGTCATGCAGATAAGAGGAATGCAAACTGTGAAGGGTCTACTTTTATTTTTGTAAACTCAAAATAACAACCAAACGTTGTGCTTTTGTAAAATCAGTGGATACTTGCCTCACAGACATATGTCTATAGGAACCTTGAAATATCTACTTAATAAATATTCTCTGATATGTAATGCGTATGGCATCTAGGCGTGTCTACTTGCTACTACGGAGATGAGGGGTCACCATCATCTGCGGCCAAAAACACCGAAAATATTATCAATAAATTATTAAATATGTTTAGACGGTCTCCTCTGGATTTTTATTTTACGATACACTCATAATCATTACTCTTGCCGGTGGGCTGTGGCAAACTTTGTGTTTATTTGAGTGCTGGTTAGGCTATGTAAATATAGCTTAGGCATTTAAATAAGTGCACGATTAGTCGACTAATCGCTTTAACAAATGACTACTAGTCGACTAGAAAAATCTTTAGTCTAGGGCAGCCCTGATTAAAATAGAAAGCAGTTATTTTAAATTCTCATAATATTTCACAATATTAGTTTTGTTTTTTGTTTTTTGTAAAATACATTTTGCCTTGGTGAGCATAAGAGATTTTTTTCATTAACAATAAACAAATCTTTCTGACCACAAACGTTAGTGGTAGTGCATGAATTAATGTAGCAGGGGTAAAGATTGAAATGGCAGTACATCACCTGTAATATGAACGGATGTCTTGATTCTACAGGTTTGGCAGTGATGCTTCACGGTACGTGGTGAAGCTCGGGGATTATCACACGCGGGAACAGGATGATTTTGAACGTGTGCTCTCTCCAGAGCGCATAGAGGTGCACAGGAAGTACCGAACGGAGAGCTGGGAGCATGACGTGGCTCTGATCCGGCTGAAGGGCGCCGAGGGGAAGTGTGTGGCCTTTAACCCTCATACTAACGCCGCCTGTCTGCCCGCACCTGGCAGCAAGTGGGGCAAGAGACCTGCATCTTGTGTCATCACTGGCTGGGGAATGACAGGTAATGTTGGGTTGTTCTCACATGGGCACAATATTGGCACACACACACACAAATGTATACATATACACTCAGAAATGTGTATTCTTTAAGATTTTTTGATAACACTTTATTTTGATGGTCCCTTTTGAACATTCTGTGAACTATAAGTAACGTTGCATTTATGTGTCAACTAACTCTCATTAGAGTTTTAGTAGAATGTCTGATTAATATCTGCTAACTCTTTATTGGGATGCTCCCCAACAGATATTCTACTGACTATAAGTAACTTTGCAACTACATGTCAAACTTTTTTTTTTTTTGGTACTTTAATACAATACTTTTAATTTAATACTTTTTTTTCAGACATAAACAAACCAACATAGTGCAGTAGTAAGCAATCTTGTAAATCCATAATTCCAGCAGTGACAAGAGTGATTTAAGTGTTTGATCTACATGTCAAACTTATTGTAACCCTAGCCCTACCAGTCTGAGTCTACTAATACAGTACTCAGTAATGAAGTATACTGTAATGATGTCTCTTATGCTCACTAAGGCCATATTTATTTGATACAAATACAGTTATATTGTGACATATTATTACAATTTAAAACAATTGTTTTCTATTTTTAATAGATTTTACAATGTAAATTATTCCTGTGATGGCAGAGCTAAATTTTCAGCATCATTACTCCAGTCTTCTCTTCAGCATCACATGATCCTTCAGAAATCATTCTAATATGCTGATTTGGTGTTTAAGAAACATTTATTGGTCCTGTTTAAATTGTTAAATGGTGTATATATATATATATATATATTGTCTCATTGTGGACGATTTATCAATCCATGTTATAAAATGGATTAACAAATATCTTTTATTTGGAACAACATGACGGACAGAAATGTCATTTTGGGGTAACTGTTCCTTTAAAGGATTAGTTCACTTTAAAAAAAAAAAACTTTTGCTGATAATTTTCTCATCCCCATGTCATCCAAGATTTCCATGTCTTTCATTCTTCAGTCGAAAAGAAATTAAGGATATTTCTCCATATAATACACTTTACTGAGCACCAAATGGCTCAAGGTCCAAAAGACAGTTTCAGTGCAAAATGCAAACTGTTCAAAGGGCTTGAATAAGGGTCTTATCTAGCGAAAAGATCGGTCATTTAAAAAATAAATCAAAAAGTTTTAGTTTTATAAACTTTGCGCGTTCGTGATTCCTGTTCGAACTCGTTCATCAAAATGAACGAATCTTTTTTCGAGTCATTTCGTTTAAAATGAACAAATGGAAATGACTCGAAAAAAAGATTTGTTCATTTTGATGAACAAGTTCGAACAGGAGTCACGAACGCGCATCACAGAACAGAGCAAGGCGAGCATTTGTGCTTAAACTTAAACTTCTTTATTTATTTTTGAAATGACCAATCGTTTCGCTTGATAAGACCCTTATTCATCGTCTGGTGTCGTTTAAAGTCCTTTGAAGCTGCAATGAAACTTTCATTTGGACCTTGAACCGTTTGGTTCCCATTGAAGTCAAATTATATGGAGAAAAATCCTGGAATGTTTTCATCAAAAACCTTCATTTCTTTTCGACTGAAGAAAGACATAGACATCTTGGATGACATGGGGGTGAGTAAATGATTTTTTTTTAAAAAGTGAACTAATCCTTTAAATGTGCTGCAAATGGTGTCTTACCATTGTTTTCCCCATATTTTTCAGACACTGAGCATCCCAGCACTCTTCTTCAGGCCTGGGTTCCTCTTCTGCCCTCGTGGCAATGTAAGAAGCGCTATGGCGAGCGATTCACAAGCCACGACATGCTGTGTGCGGGCAGCATGACGTCTGACCTGAGAAAGCACGCTGACAGCTGCCAGGGCGACAGCGGGGGTCCGCTAGTGTGTCAGGGCGAGGCAGGGCGCTGGGTACTGACAGGGGTCATTTCCTGGGGTCACGGCTGCGGTGACCCCTCGTACCCAGGTGTGTATTCACGGGTCAGCCGTTACCTGCTCTGGATCGAACAGGTGACACACAGCACCGCCCCTCTTCAGCACTGAAGCACCACTCTCTCGGAAAACCACCTCAGAGACCCAGGACTCTATGAAAGGAAAAACAAGAGCCTAACACCTGCTATATGCTTTCAACACCCTGGATCTTAATTCCTCTGTATTCTAACTGTACAATTTGACATCTTTAGCATTTAGAGATTAGGAAGTCTAGAGTCTGGGAAGGTTATCATTCATCTAGGACACTGTAGAATGACCAGTGTGATGTTAAAGGGACAGTTCACCTCATCATTTACTCACCCTCTAGTTCCAAACCAGTATGAGGGTTAGTAAATGAGGATAATGTTTTCATTTTAGTGTGCGACGATATGTGATTCTACAAATGTTTCTAGCGCCATCCAGAGGCTGCGGTGCATGTTAATGTATGTATTGTCTTTAAAAGCCATTTGATGCAGCTGCCCAGGCCTTCCGCATGGTATAGAATGGTAGCAAAAGCTCTGCAAAAGCAGGTTTGATTTTTATTCTGTGGGGTGGAAGAAAACGGAATGGATTATTTTACTATTCTTATTTAACAGAAGGCTTGAACTGCACCTCTAATCTTCGTGGAAACATTTTCAGTGTTGTGGATTAGACGAGTAAAATGAATCACGTAGGCTCTCTTAGATAGCGGCAGTCGAAGTGATCTTTAAAGCCATGTGTCTTCTTGTATGTGTCATACATTTAATGCAGTTTTTAAATCATGTACAGCCAATTATGATATTTAACTTTTCAAATTGGCGTTCATTAACTGTCAATATTGATGAATTAACATACAGCTCTTGAAGATACAGTAAATGACTGTTTGTTTTGTTTTGTTTGTCTCAGTCTAAGTACAAGTTTTAGAATGGCATTTTAGTATCATAATAGCGAATAACCTAATGTGACTTTTCTCTTATTTGTCATGGTGATTTAATACGAGTGTCATTATGTAAAGGTAGTATGGCAATTGTTCATTCAAAGGGTGAAATCAAGAGGAGTTTCTCATTTCTAATGCGTAGAAAGTGCAAGTTTGTGACTGACTATATTTTGGTTGACAGTCAGTGTAATGAGATTTTTTTTTTGTTGTAGCATCTGTACTTTGTTCTGTGAACTGTGTGTTTTCATCCAGTGGGTGGCGATATTGTGTTTTATTTTTTTTACTCAATTCTTTTCTGTGCTGTATATAGATTCTAGATTATTTAGTCTGTTTCTTATTTTAAACCCTTTTTGACTGTTTCTTCACGAATTCCACTAGAATTCCAGAACAGAGTACATGCAAAGAATGACAATTTTTTTGTATTTAATTTGAAGAGAAAAAAAGTAAGCAACAAGGGCTCTTTAAAATGCATCATTAAGAGAGGCAATAGGCAAATTTAGGCTACAGTATATAAGAAATGACATCACATATGATGGATGAGAATGTAAAAGCCAAGAGCTTCATATACATCCAATTATGTCGTGATTGCACATTTAGATGTGATAAATTTAAATAGTTATTTCCAGTTGTGCAAAATATGGGCTGGGTGAAAATAATGTGAAATTTAACATTTCCAAAAATTGAAGGAAGTCTAAATCATGTTCCTTTTTAAGTGTGCTCTAGCGATGCAACAAATTGTCACAGAATCTCTCTATAAAACACTCACACACAGTTTACTACGAGATCTGACATTACTTCTAAAAAGCCAGTTATTAACTTTAAAAAGTTATATTCAGCCTGCTTCATAATTGATGCGTATTGTCATACAAATTATTCTAATAATCTGATATTGCCTGCTAAATTAGTTAACAGGCATATATTATTCATGTATTCTTAATGTTAGTGGAGCCATGCCTTCCGATGGGGCCGCATATTTTTATGGCATTTTATTGCTATAAAACCCAGGACTACACATTAAAGAAATAGGAACAGTTAAGATCTTAAAGCACTACTTCAGTTTTTTTTCTAAGAGGGTCTTGTTGGTATGTTCTGGAGATGCATCAAATGGAAACTGGACTGGATCAAGTGCTTTTCCTCTTTGAAGACTAACTTCTGTGTTTGGATGGTGCCTGCTTAGATCTTCAAAAGCCATTTTAGAAGTAAACTACACAGGCCTCGCTCTCAGAACCCTGCTTAAAGTGGCCAATCACTGCATCAGAGCTTCGGGACTCTTCATCAAGGGCCGTGATAAGGAGCTCATCTCCTTGACTTTGGAGAGTGTTGATATCTGTTGCATGTCATGCAAGCATCTGTTTGTACATTGATGATGTTCTCAGTCATTACCAAGTCTTTGAGTTTCTGTAACCCTCTGAATATTTTCATGTGTGACAAGTGCCAAAATAAAGTGACCTCTTCTTGTGGCTTTGGCTTTGTATTGCTTCTCATGGTTTAATTGTAGGCTATTTAGGTTTATTAAAATACATTTTTGAAGATAATTTTTACATTTCATATTGATTATTAATTTGAATTTGATTGTAATATTAAGACCTACTGTATTTTACCACTGCAATAAATGTTTTTGCACTTAAAAAAACATAAAAAAACAAAAATAAAAACACATGTATAAATATGGACCATTCTACAGAATTGGTGCAAACTGCTGTCCCACAATCAAGAAACACATTTAAAAAGCTTTCAAGTGTTCAAATTTTAAATGTTTACTAAGATATTTTTTGAATCCCACAATAATTTTAATATATAATTATAATAAGTTTAATATATATATATATAATATTATCATTTATTGGATACTTTCAATTGGGAGGTGGCTGTCCTGAACCCTAACCCCTAAATTTCAACTTTAAATTTTATCATGAAATTTTATGTGAAAAAAAAGTGTCCCGCACATCATGTCACTACCGAAACAGTTGTGTTTTAGTCCATTGGCTGAGAATGATTTTAACCACACCCCTACCATTTTGATCAGGAAATATTCCTGTGTCCCTCTCTCTCATAGCGTCTCTTTCATTGTAGGTACCATCATTTTGAGGGAAATGTGGTCAAAAGTCTGAAAATCTGTGTGTAACTTTAAAGAACTTTTTTGGGTGTTAATCCATAAAATGTAGTTTTTATGTGTGTACAACTGTTATGGTAACTACATGCTGGCTATCATCTTTGAACTAGGCTCAAAAGTGTCTAAAATTGTCACTACCGAAACATATACAGTTTCGGTTATGACGTCAATGAAATTTTGTTTTTGTGTGTGTACAACTGTTCAGAACTGAGCTAGTTAACCATGTGCTGATTATTTGAGATATAGGCACAAAATTAACTAAAATTGTCATTACCGAAACAATCATGACCGATACATGTCATCATTGTCAACACATTGACATGTCATCACCACTTTATCATTTATTTGGGGAAATAAAGAATTTTTTAGTACAGTAATGCAAATCGTTAGTATTTTAGTATGTTTATAGTGTGTTAGTATGTGAGTTAAAATTCTGTAGTGTGATGTCACTACCAAAACATTACTGTCACTACTGAAAATGTGCCGTCACATGGGATGTTTTGTCTAAAATAAAATATTTTGAATTATCAACTAAGAAGATGTTATCATAGTGTTTGGTTCAATGTATATTCAAACTAATGAATCCTTAATTTTGAAATCAGTATGATCAACTTAATGCCTTTTACAAAGAAAGATTGTTTTCTACAACAAATTGTATAAATTACACTTGAAATATTGTTAAAATTGTATTTGTTAATGATTTACCTGTGAAAACTTTTTTTAAAGTCCAAAAATATATGTACAAGGTAGATGTTAACAAAATATTGATGTCAATAATAGCCTTCTTGTTAAATTATTTCAGTAGTGACAAATTTGGGGAGAGGAGAAATATTCCCAAACTTTCTGAAAATACAATAATTACAGTAACTGCAAAATGACTAGAAATGTACCTTGGATATTATACAGTTTGCATAGGCCTACATACAAAATTTGGAAAAAAACATATAGCCTATTTTTTTCAAGACGTTTCCAACTCTGTCTTTGAACCAATTCTTAGAATAACACATAGGCCTAGGCCTATATATAGCCTGCGTATAAATGAACTGTGACATAGTTAATCTGGTTAATTTCTTCCTCTTTTCTTTTTTTTTCCTGGTTTGTAGAAGTTTTGAATGTCTGGTAACTTAACTTAAATTTAGTAGCCAAATTGGCTGGTGGATGAAAAAGTTATTTCAAACCCTGTATATACTATAGGCTATGATAGGCTATAGCCAATAGAAGATCATTGTACACAGCATATTGGACACAAAGTGTGAGTCATCAATATTTTTGGTCTGTTCTGGGAAAGCTACATACAGTGAGTTTTTGTTAACTATAGGCCTATATGCTGTCATATATGATTTTATTTACATTTATTTATTTTAAATTTGGTTTTAATTGATCACTTAAACAGATTATTTTTCGAATAGACGAATAGAATGTTTAGTTAGCCAACGGTAAAAAAAAACCTATAGGTAGGTACCATAGAGGTGGGTACCCTAACATGACAGGGGTGTAGTGCATGGATGAGGAGCTTAGAAGTTCGTGCTGTTTTGTAAAGAACCCTCCCCGCGTGCCCGTCAGCTGCTCTACTCTCGCGCATTCGGCGCGCGCTGAAGATGGCGGAGCAGCGCGAGCCAGCGGCGCAGGATGCGCTCACGAGACATCAAAGTTCTTTCTGTGGCGTCCAGTTGATTCGGATTCTCGCGACCGCTCTCAAAGCGGGCATTTAAAACGGTAAGTGGATGCGTGCTGAGTGCTGTGTTCTATGCGTGTTTCAAGGTGCTGTTGGCTTTTTCTGGAAACACACACACACACACACGCTGGTTTGGCGTTGACTTCAGTTGCAATGTGGCAGTCCGCTAGATGCAGAACATCTCGCCTTCAGCCTTGAGTTATGCACAAGGACTTGTTCTATGAGAGTGGTATGTACTAGTGGATTGTTTGTTTTGAAGACAAATCAGTGATTGTTTGCAAAGTTGCAGTGTTGACATTTTGCTTGAGACCATCAAATTCTCTACAGTCAGTCAGTAGCCAACAATAGGTGGAAGAGACCTGTCAAAATGTTTGTCTTTAGAACGGGGTTAGTTTATTTTTAGTTTGTGTTAAGCTTTTATATCTTAATGGAAATCAAGGTTCTGTTGCACAGTTGCGTGCTGAAATGGGGCTGTTTATTTATTTATCTGTTGCAGAGATTGACCGATATTGCTTTTTTATGACAGAAAAAAATTGTTATTAATTGTCTGATAAAATTAGGCTACATAACCGATATTTATTGTTGACAATGATGATTCGACCACAAAAATAGATGTTAAAAATAGATTGAGAATGTTTTAAATAATAACAAGCCTAATGATCTAGATACAAAAATGTTTTTTGTTTTGCATTCATTTAGCAAAAGATACACTTTTCTTACTTGAGGATAATTAACTGTTATTTAAGTCATTGTGTCATTTTCCAAAAATCATAAATTAAGTTTAAATAAATTGTTTGTAGTCTACTATAGATACTCAACATAATGGTGGCATTTATCTGTAGCCTGATAAAAGAACCAATAATTGATTAAATTGAAAATTGTGAGTATCGTTTACAAAATATTGTTTAAACCAAACAGTCTACCTCAATTATAAAGAATCTTTTATCACAGTTATCTCCATGTAATTCCTCGCGCAAACAAACCTGTTGATGATGTATCTTTGTGCTAAAACATTCAACCTGGAATTGTTTGCTGTGAGCATTTGGGGTGTTGCCAGTGCAGTCTGTGATATTCTGCCAAGGTGTGTGGGAAGTTTCTCTTGATGTGTTTATTTTGTCTGTGTTTTGCACTTCAAAAAAAATGTTTTAGAGGGAATAGACAAGTTAATGATATTTGTTGTCATTCTAACATAAGACTAAATGACATATTTTAAAGCACAAGGGCCTGCTTTCTTTTGAGATGCTTGTTCTACGTTGTGAGGGAATAACTGGACTGTATTATTAGGAAAGCATGTTTTATTGCCTGTGAATACTCACGATGGCTGTGCATCCGAGATCTGAACACATCTATTTCTGTGATTTTATACCATAGATTATGAGACTAATAAAAATGAAGTCTAATTTAATGTGCCACTGATAAGATGTTTGCTGTTTAAAGTAAAACGAAACTGGAGTGGAAAGACACAAAAGACTATCGAAGTTTTGAAAGAAATGATTACTGTTGCTGCTGGTTGACTGATGGCACATTTGAATTGAAATTATGAAAATCGTTTTTAGACGTTTTAGCTTCGACTCGGTAATTACATTCGGCAGCTATTGAAGTAGGAGAAGAGAGAAATAAAAGAGCGTCCGCCTCCTTTGAAATGAACCTATTAATGCCTCTCATTTGACTGAGGAACCCAATGAGTGCTGGTCAGAGAGCTGAAGATGAATTCTACTCATTGAGTGCCTCATTGATGTCCTTGATGAGTCAGATATAATTAAACATTGTTGCTCGTGGCCTTTATTCTCCAGACTGTAATTTGCTTCACGAAGAGCTTAATCAGTGCTCAATAAAAATGGAGCCAAACCTGTTTATGTCCTCACTGTGTAAATAGACCTACCTCGACTGCACACGGCAGCCACCTCCTTCAATCTGTCATACTCTGGATGCATATCAATGCACGTATACTCTTATAAATTACTTAATTATTTTTTGTAATGCACTGCCATGCACATGAATGTTAGTCATCAGCTACTTGTGTCCATTTGACGTCAAGTGCAATGTGCAGATTTGTATTCATTCACAATAGTTAAGTCAACAAAGCTGTTTGTTTCGTTGTTAATGGTGCAAAACCTGCTTTCGCATATGAAAGCTAATGCTTTGTGCAAACCAAGGCCAAGGGTTGTAGTCATTCATTGTTTGATTTAGCTCTTGACTTTTAAGAAGCATCTCATGATTAGTGGCTGATAAGTTCTGTTTTTGTGATGTAACTAAAATCTGGCCAGTGTTGCTAAGAGCAGGACTAATTGCTATATTTAATAGAATTGAACAAAGTGAGGTGTGTTTGCATTTAATTAATTCCAAATGCAATATTGTAGTACCCTCAGTGCGCCGTGTTATTGGCTGATAATACTTTATGCAATGCTTTTTCATTGCTGTTTTGGAGTTTGTTTTGTGCGTGGTGGTGTTCTGTTTGTGGTGTGGAATGCTCCAATGCCTGCTTTCAGGCCTATAACCAATATCTATATAGTGTTCCTACTTCAGTTCCCAAAGACTGAGTTGCTCATTGTGTCCCTGAATTCTCAGAGCATTGATTTCAATTTTAATGTATGAACTTTAAGACATGTTTGTTGGATTCTGTCTCTCTGTTCTTAAAGGCAGTTTAATTCACTATTGCAGTAATTAATTCCAAAATTTATCCATGCCTATGGAAGCATCACACATAGGCCGTTTCAAAATATAGAGTACATGATTATGCTGTCCCCTAAGATTTCTTTTTGTTAAATTATACAAATGTTAACACAATGCACATACTGCTTATTAACATACTTGTATGAAATAGGTTGGTTGAATTAAAAATGGACTGTTTTGCCCAATGCATTTTGTGATATGCATCAATGCATTAATGTCTAAAGGTGCATTCACACCATGTTGGAATTACCATAATTAGGTTTCGACTTGTAAAAAGCGTTCACGTCGTAGAACTCGAAAACCCGACTTATACCACCTGACTGCTGCAGATTCATTTTGCCGTTGATGATGTTGACATAGAAACACATAAATCCGAGTCTGAAGAATGTCAATCGTTGTCATTGCATAATTATGATAATTGCAACATGTGTGAACACGGTATAACTCCTGGGTGTTTTGCTGCTTTTGTGGACATTAGACATTAGCATGTTGCTAAGCTAACAACATGATGTCATAAAATATTTATTTAATCTGAACTAGGCAAGGCAAGTTTATTTATAGCACATTTCATATACTATGGCAATTCAAAGTACTTTACAGAAAGGAATTAAAATAATCACAAAATAAAAGCAAGGAAATTTAAAACAGTTATAAAAGAAATTAAGAGTGAAAAGATGATGCCTAGATAAACTTCTTATCTGGCAAAACACCTGTGTATCATATTTTTCACAACTCATTTTTACTCTGAGATTTTCCCCATGGTGATTAAACTGTGTCTGATTAAACTATGGTGGAAACACTTATTCATAATAATATAATAAAATATAATAATCTAATCTAATATAATATAATATAATATAAATCTATATATAGTGATCAGTGGTCCGTGATGAATTGTGTAAAGTTAATCACTCAAATTTCACAGATTGCTTTATGTAACAAAGAAGAGCTGTAATACAGTACCATTTATAAACAGAAGAAAAGTGGTAAAAATGAATAATTTATCATTTTGAAATTCGATGTAGTTATTTGGGTTATTGGTCACAGAGCTCTTGCTTCAGTGTTATGTGTTTTTTAGTATTATCTGTATTTTGTATAGTGTTATCTGTATTTTAGTTCCCTGTTGTTTTCTGTAGGATATATTTTACTGTTTAAATTGGGATCTCTTGGTATTGTAAAGCCATTGTGTTTGTGTGGTTAGTTACTTGTAAATAATCCATTTGTTTTCTTATCTGACCTGCAAACCCCTCATGATGGAGCCGTCATGAGAATCTATGCTAGAACATTCACCTTTAAACCAGCAGGTGAAAATGTCAGTTCAGTTTGGAGGATCAAGATGCTAACAATAGAAGGCATGCAGTGGTAGCGTCTTGAAGTCTCATAGACAAGAACGTCCTGTCCCCAGGCAATAGTCTCCAAGCCTTGTTAGCCGACAGTTTTAGCTCTCTCCCGGAGAAGGAAGGTAGCAATGTTGAAAAACCCGGTAGGGGGGGATGGTGGCGGGCTGCTCCACGGGGAGCCAAGAGCTGTCTGGTCAGGGATCAAATTCTCGCACTGTTGGCTTGCTCGCATCCATAATTCATGTGCTTTTTTACTTGCAGAGGAAAATGGAAAATGTGCTGTGCTTTTTCCTCCAACTCTCTCCTGCTCTCTCACTCTTGCATTTGCTTTTGTCTTTTCATTTGATCAAACTATTCTCTCTGACATGAAAGAGTCAACGCAGGCTTTAAATCCATATAGATTTTTGGGTTTGTTGGATTTTCATATGCCCGTATTCATTCTTGTGGCTCTCTGCTGACTTATTTTCCTTCACATTGCACACTAACATGCTTTCATATTGGTTAGGGATTTTCAAAACTATGGATTTTCAAGATAGGCTATAGCTTGTGAGTTGCATGAGTGACCAGTTGACTAATCACCTGGCCCTGAATGCACAGGTAATTTCTTACGACTGTTTTTAACCTTCCATGGTGTTTAAAAACGCAATGTTTGTGGTGGGATGTTCAAAAAGAGCAAGCACAAGTAGCTCTTTTTACCCCAAGTACCTTGGAGTTTAGGTGTGTTTACATCACACCATGTCTGAATTACCGCAATTACTCAATTTCGATTTGTAAGTGTCTACATCCTCGTAGAACTCATAACTTCAACTTTCTGAGAGCTCTGCACTCAAAATGGCATGGCTTCAGCATTAAAATGTAATTAAGTTATTATTTCAAAATATTTCTGTTTAATAATTCATATAGTTTGACTTAATGCAAGAATAATCTGAAGGTCTTACGGACGTGAACAGATCCAACTAGAATGTCAGGTTGTCATCTAGGAATCGCACCTCGATTGTTTGATTTTGCTTCATTCACACTGCCAGAGATTTTCCGGAATCTGCTTTCACACACATCCCGTAAAGATCCCATAAAGGCCTAACGTCAGTATGTGACGTGTAACGTACGCGTCGAAGACATGTTGTAGGACAACAGCGGAAGTGTTTGCATTGCTTTGAACAACATGGCAGCTGATCAGGCATTAGATGTTGATATTCAAACTTTGTTGTTTATGTACAATATGTTTCGTTATTTTATTTTTTTTTCAATTATGACTTCTTTTCAACATGTGATTTCGATAAGGAATACACAGGGCGCGTTCCGGGACTGATTCCGGCAGGTCCTCATCCTGGCGTCAATCCTTGGACATATTTGCGTTAGGCACTAGAAATTTTACAGCAATTTCCCGGGATCAGCGCGCTGTGTGAAAGGGGCTTATATTTCCTGTTAGATGTTAAATAGACATTTAGAAAATGTCTTTAAGATGTTTATGATGTAGAATGTATGTAAAACTGCTATTTCTGAGACGTTTTTCCATGTGAAGCGCACTTTAGCAGACATCTTAGAGACGTACCTGTGCTATCTGGGACATATATCTGGAATACAATTAGTTTTACACACAGATGAAAGACAGGGCCTTATTTGCATCACTTATCTTTTTTTGAAGGGATTTATGGCATCAAGATGTTTAAGCTCCCACAAAATTAGATGTTATGTGTCCTAGAAACTACCTTGTCAGATGCAGAGTCTGCACTGAGCACAGCAGGGAATGTATTTTCCTCTCCAAAATCTGTTAACTCTGATAAATCCATTTTCATTCACTTCAATGGTTTTAAGTTGGCAGAGAAATCGTTTTTTTCCCTGCTTTTTATCAAATCGATTACCCATTCAGGCTTGTTTGACCAGCTGAAATAGCTAACATGGCCATCTGCTTATAATTGTCATAATAATGGTCACACACCGAATGTGAGAACTGGATGTGCGAGACTAATTCCAAGTTAGTGCGAGACTAACTTGGAAATACTGTAGTTGTATTTATATATTTTTTTTTTTACAAAAGCTACGTATAAATTACAATCATGTTAATGTTTCATTTTAAAATGAATATTATTTTGATAAGCACATATCTGCTGCAGAAAACAAGATCATGTCACCCTAGGTATTGCATGCTTTGGTTTTCTCTGTGGCTCTCGCAGCAGGTTCCGAGAAATGTTCACATTTGGAAGATGAAAAAGTGAGGGAGTATTTTGAAAGCCTACACAAATATCTTCCCTTAACAATATAGCTTGCTTATGCGACTAGTCAGTGGCAACATTTAGGTTTAAACGTCAATGAAATTAGTTACACACGGCAGGTAAACCCCAGCAGAGCGTCATAGTCAGAGATCAGACTGGATTGGGATTGCTAATGGAGACCGTATGCTATTTACTAAAAAAATTTTTCCTCATAGACTTGCAGTTTACTTATATGCCTGATTAACTTATCAGTAAATAGATCTACTGTAGAACAGAATTCACTTTTCCTCTTACCCAGCTGAGTGGATTGATCTGACATCCTGGGTTACCTGTGAACATTTGACTTGCTCTCCAATTGTTTCTTTTTACACTTAGTACACTTAGTACAGTGTTGGGGAAGCTAACTTGAAACAAGCTGCAAATTTCTCAAAATGTAAAGCACTACAGTCAAACTATCATCATGAAACACTTAAAAAAAAAAAGTTAAGTTAACAACAAGCTGTTAAAAAAACCCAACACGATCTCATCAGCTTATTTGTAAGATGGCAAATTTGTACAATGATTTGTGTAAAAATGTACAGTTATTAGAATAAAGGTATGAAGATCCACCCCTAAACCTGCACTGTTGAGAACATACGAATTCATACGAATTAGCCACCAATTTGCCAAAATCGAAATGTGATAGTTAGGGCTGTCAAACGATTAATCGTGATTTGCCATGAGAGTGTTGATGGAAGCATGGCTAACTATTGTGCGTTGAAGCTTTTTAGAGAGCAATATCCTTTAAAATATTTCACATTTGGATCTGATTTAGTTCTGCATTTAGAGCAGTCTTATCTTTCACAGAAAAAATGAGTTTCTCAAAGAAGCTAATTGCATATAATACTTGGCTTCAATTTGAACTGATGAATTAGTATAATACATCTATCTCGTAAACCTAGAAAGCAACTTACTTAGAAAGTGACTCAAATCAGTAAATCATTTTGAACCTGTTCATTTGCCATGTTTTCAATGAAAGGAAGTAAAAAGGATGATGCAAGTCTTTTTCTATTGCTTGCTATAGATGTGGATAATTGACCCCAATTGTATCCAGTTAGGTAGTTACCGAACAACGTCATTGCTCATTTGCATACATATGGATACTGCTTATCTTTGTTTATGGCCTGTGGTCAAATCGGCAACTCTCATTGAACCGAATGACTTCCAATGACGCATTCGCTGTCTGTGTGAACACCCCTCGACATGGACGTATTCAGATGCTCTATTTTTGTTATTTCATTAACATTTGGATGTCATCTTTTGTTTAAAGTGCCCATTACAACGACCCATTTAGATCTGTTTTTCATTAACCGAATGGCCTTACTGCATTCATCACTGTATGACACTCCGCCATCTACAAAACCATTAGTTTATTTGTTTGGTTAGTCTGTGTGAATCTTCATTCCCTTAAAATGGCTGGGATTTAAATGACTGGAGGCTTTCTTCATGCCGGATTGCTTTCAGTCTTGCGTCATTTCCTTGTTATGTGCTTTGGACTGAAGGCACTTCAAAGACTGTCATCTTCATTCCATAAATGGAAATACCTCATTATGGTTTTTCATGTTTCTCAGCCATCATTTTTCTCACTCTGTTTTCTGTCAGAGAAATTTGTATAAATCAAGGATTAATCCATGATATATTGCAAAGGATGAAGCATTTGTTGTTGATTTTCTGTTTTTCCACAGTTAATCCAAATCGCTGTTATAAACGAAGATAGATGCACCCAGCCTCATGGTCTATGTCAGTGCTGGTCACGTAATTCATTTACTCTCCGTTAGCCAGCACCAGAATCATAATTAGCTCAGTATTTCTGCATCAGGAGAGCTTGATCTTTGATGTCGTTTCTACATCATTGGACAGACTGATAACTCTAAAAATGTTAAACACTTTTTAAAATGTTATGATAGCACCATCTCCCATTTTTCTGATGTAATCAGAAGTCGAACATGCTCTTAAAATAACACGCTAAGAATTTTTGTTCTAGAACTCAAAAATATATATTAGGGTCAGTCAGTTCTCCCAGGGTGGCAAATCCTGTTTCACTGTGCCAGCTGCACTCCTGCATGTCTTCATCTCAAAGAAAAAGTTAACCCAGAAATAAATATTCTGTCATCATTTTCTCATTTCTTTCTAGACCAGTATGTTTTTCTTTCTTCTGTGGAACACAAGTTTTTGAAGAAATGTCTGTTTCTGGAGCAATATATAAGTCAGATTTGTAATGACATGAGGGTGAGTATATTTCGATTTTCAATAGGGTCTGCCACTTAAAGGAGTAGTTCACTTTTCAAAAATCTTTTGCTGATAATTTACTCACCGCCATGTCATCCAAGATGTCCATGTCTTTCTTTCTTCAGTCGAAAAGAAATGAAGGTTTTTGATGAAAACATTCCAGCATTTTTCTCCATATAATGGACTTCAATGGGAACCAAACGGTCCAAAGTTTCAGTGCAAACTGCAAACTGTTCAAAGGGCTTTAAATGATTCCAGACGGTGAATAAGGGTCTTATCAAGCAAAACGATCGCTCTTTTAATAAATAATTAACAAAGTTTAAGTTTTATAAGCTCAAATAAAACTTTCAATTAAATTCAATTAAAACGTTAGTGAATCTCATGTTCGAACTCGTTCATCAAAATAAACAAATCTTTTTCCGCGTCAATTCGTTCGCTTCGTTCGTTGAATCAACCAAATGACTTGGAAAAAGATTTGTTCATTTTGATGAACTAATTCGAACATGAGTCACAAACGTGCTTCACAGAACAGAGCAAGACGAGCATTTGAGCTTATAAAACTTAAACTTTGTTATTTATTTATTAAATGAGCGATAGTTTCGCTTGATGAGACTCTTATTCATCATCTGGAATCGTTTAACGTCCTTTGAACAGTTTGCAGTTTGCACTGAAAGTGTCTTTTGGACCTTGAACCGTTTGGTTCCCACTGAAGTCTATTATATGGAGAAAAATCCTGGAATGTTTTCATCAAAAACATTAATTTCTTTTCGACTGAAGAAAGAAAGACATGGACATCTTGGATAACACGGGAGAGAGTAAATTATCAGCAAAAGTTTTTTCTAAAGTGAACTACTCCTTTAATAACTGAGTAATTGTCTTTTTTACAGGACTCTAATACAGTAGATCTCTTTCATGCAAACAGATGATATTTTGTTTTGCCGTGAACTTGAGCACGTGCCTAAGGGTCTGACCTCTGAACAGAGAGCAAACACTGATTATAGTGCTCCACAATACCGCTTTGCTTTGTTTTGAAGCAGTACTAGCCATTAATTATAAAGATGGAATGTATGAGGTGCATACATTTGCATAAATTTGCATCTTTTATGCCATGGCAAAAAAAAAAGTTGTACATGTAATTTGATGGATTGTTGAGCGTGCACACAGACCTAGGTTAAAGTGGAGTTCATTGTAAAATGTCACAAAATATTCATATTCTTAGCAAGCAAATGGTTTGGTGACTCACAGGCACCCATGAAGAAAGTTATCTGGTGAAAAAATAAAAAAGAAACCCACACACACAAAAAAAGGCTCACTCCATTTTCACATTCAGCAGTGTTTGGCTGTGTAATAGGATACTCTACTTTTCTTTAGTCTTTCTGAATCCACAATGAGATTCGCTCTCTCGTGCTGCCTTTTTGAGTAGCGGCATTAGCCGAGGGCTTTGTCGCTGCAGGATTGTGGGAAATGATATGCTTTGAATTCGAAGCAGGTGCTTTAGATTTTATTAAAAGGTCGGAGGAGGATAAATGCATTGTGGTCAACAGTTAGGTTAAAGGTTGTGTTCTCTGGTCACAATGGTTCCCCTATCATAATGGTTAAATGTGGAGGTTTGCAGCTGCGGGGCGTCCCACAGGGCCTCTAAATCCCCCTCGCCTGTACTTTGACTGAGCCGAGCATCTCTCAGAATACCAGTAATGCACTGTCTGTCTCCTGGGGCGCAATCAACTGAAACTGGCCCGTAATCTCATAAAGAGAGTGAGAGAGAGTACTTCAAACCCAGCGTCATATTATGAAAATCTTCACCTGTGGTTTTTGGCATGGAGTCTCGCAGCCACGCTGTGCACGTGTCATAACAGCGGATACACCTTGTCATTCAGAGCTTTCAGCACTGTGAGAACAGAGTTCACTAGATAAATTATGCATGAGTTATGAACGTCCTCTGACTGTTGAAAAACAAGTTGTGCTTTCCAAAGAGATGTCTTGATTGTGTACTTCCCAACATTAACGATGTTGTCTAGGTCTTTGCCGCATCTGCTCCGGTTTGCCGTCTTTAGCCGTGTCCTCCTCCGCCCCACGGTAGTAATAACTCTTCTGCGAGCTGTAGTTGCTGTCAGTGACAGGATGGAAAGCTTGCCAGATTCAACCTCAGGCCTAGGTTATGGGAGGTCGTCCAAGAGCCGGTTTTCGATGGCATCTTTCCATAGGGCTCCACAAAGAAACTGATTAAAGGTTCTTCTGCACTGTGAGAAACAGGCGACAGGACTTGAGCTCAGGCCCGACAGCTGTTGTCAGCTGGTTTAATGAATTTCTTCAAGGCACAGAGGATAACTTTCTATGTTCTCTCTTTACTTTCAGCTTTTTTTATGAGTATTTGAAGTTGATAATAAGGAAGCATCTGCTATCCTTGGGGAAAAAAGTGGTCTTTAAACCAAGGCACTCAGAAAGACGGAGCAGGGCCCCTGCTATATAATATGTAATATATTTATTTTTTTATTTATTTGTTTTATTTGAGCTGTAACCATTCAGCTCAAAAGGAGAGGGCCGAAGCAACAGAGCTTATTAGCGCCCCCCCCCTCCCCCTCCCCCTCCAAAATTTCATACAAGACAATTTCACATTTCACAATCGTTCAAGGGAACAAAGTGCAAAACAACAACAAAAAGACAACAAATATCTGGTCCTGATTAAACAACAAAGCGACAACAAGAATCTGGTCATGGTAAAAGTACCCCTACTGACAAAACATTTCTTCGTCTCTATACTTTGCAAAGATCTTTTGTTTATATTTGTATTTAAAAAGATTAATATTTGAACTTCTTTTTATAACTATCTCCAAATTATTCCATAATTGTACCCCCTTGACTGTAAGGCTAAAACTTTTCAAAGTTGTACAATGTTTCTGCGTCCTAAAGTTTAATTCATCACGTAATTCATAACAACCAGTACGTTCATGGAACCTTTTTTGTATAATGTAAACACTTGTTATAAAATTACATGCATGTTATTATATTAATGTCTTTACATACTTTATGATTTTGACATTGTACATCATTTTAATGGCAGAGTCATATATACTTGCACATTAAATTTTAATTTTGCATTATACATTTTAAGCTGGATGGGTCAATTAAATATAATATTTAGCTGAAAGTTAGGTTTTTAACTTCAACATTAAAAAGTTAATAAAATTTTGTATTATGTACACTATATTGTATTTGTATTATATATTGCATTACCACTAGGCTCAATTTGGTAGGAAGCATGGAGTGTCTTTTCATTTTTATGCAGATGATACCCAAATCTATCTCCCTTTGAAACATAATAGCTTTGTTTACATGGACACAATCGGAATGAAATCAATACGATTGATGAATCTGATCAAGTTGTTTAAATGAATGATAAATAAAGTAATCGGGTTGATGTGCGCGTTTATATGTCACAAGATTCAAATCGGAATTGATTTTTTGCCATACGCACACTGTTTATACCCAATTTTGGGGAAAATATGGACAAACCCAGCCAATGGGTTACTTTTTTTTTTTTTTAACTCAAAAAAATATTTGAGTTTGTCCATATTTGACCAAAAATTGGGTTAAAACAACCCAGCATTTTTTAGTGTGTAACATATTAAAAGCGTAAATAAACTTAGGGAGTATACTCATTTTAATAGCATTAATTTTCCCAATAAGAGATAGTGGGTGGACAGACCAGGTCTGAAATTTCTCTTTACACTTCTCCAGTAAAGGGTTATAATTGTCCTTAAATAGTTTATCCATGACATTGCATTATAAGCAGTATCATTACCAATACTACCCAGTCTCATTATAAAACAGCCAATTTCACCATCATTTATTTTTTCGATTGATAGACATATTTTGAAATTCATTAAACACTGTTCATTGAATCCTTTCTGGATTTAATTAACTTCATTCCATTGTTTGAGTCTTGGAAATTGAATCAGCAAAGCCATGGTTAACCATCATCTTGGCCCTTAATATTGTGTGTCCTTTCACATGCTAACAAATTTAACACATGCCCCCAACACTGGTTAATCTGTTCAGCCCTCTCTTGCTTTACTCTCTTGCTTTACTCTCTTGCTCGGAGCATGGATCCCTCCTTTTCCTTCATGAATCAGAATGCTAACCGCTTTACCCCGGAGTTCAGCAGAGGTGTCTCATATAGGATTTCCGCCAGGCTGCTTGACCCCATTAGGTTTCGTTTCTGGTGCCTAAGCTCACAAGGGAACACTAGCCACATTGATGCATACAGCGCGCATTGACTTATTGTTCACCGAGACTCCAGAGATTAACCTCTCAGTCCAACACGCCCGAGGAGGGGGTCTTATCTGAACCGTGAGAAAACTGGAAGCCATTGTTGGCTTCTCTTTAGTGGTGCGTTTTTTTCACGTTTTTTTTATTTTGCAGCTTTTACATCTCTTTTTATTTGTGCAAGGCTCTGCAATTCTTCTGTAAGACTATAAAAAAACCCAGTGGGCAAGACCGCAATGTGTATTTAGTATTTAATTTATTGAATGTGAAATTTTTCCAGACCCTGCTGTGAATTATTAAATCTTAGCAGTCTGTTGTCTGGAGATCTTCTGAAATGTTATGTAGATTATATGTCTGGATGTTTAGTGAACTGGATGGCTTAAATAATACATTTTTGATGGCTCAGCCAATTAAAAAATCCCTGAATGCTTGCTACAGTATATTATCTGTACCTGTTCCCCAAAATCAAATAATGTTGTTAATGTGTAGCTCTTTGTCTTTCGTATGTGTAACTTATCTCAAAGATCTGAGAAGGTGTAGGTAACTCTATCTTGTTAGTCCTGACTGTGTTTTTACTGCATATTGCACCATTTGTCAAGATGAAAAGCCTCGTTGTTGACCAGATGAAGGAGTTCGAATAAGGTACCTGTCTAGATGGGAAAGGGCATAAAATGTCTTATTACACCACATTACTGTCATCTGTAGCTCTCAGGTCTGGTTCTTAACACAAGAGAATGATTTTCGGTGTATTGGCCTTGGATATAAGTGGTTTCCAAATGACAGGCCCGTTGCACTTCTCATGTTGCTGTATCGATACTAATACAGTTGGATTCTATTCTAAGAAATGTCACTTTATCCCTGTCAGTGAGATATAACTTAACATTACCGTGTCTATTTAGCAATTCCAATTATTTTTGTTATATGGGTGGTTGACAGTTAAGCATGAAAAAATACAATATCTTTGTCAACAAGACATTAAAAACCATATAGTTTCTAACTTTTTAAAAAGAGTATAGTGCATGGTTTATTTTTTCAGTATCACATATTTTATGGTAAATATGATGTGACGAACCGAGATAATATATAAATACAAGAAATGTTTCATTCTCATTTCCAATCGTTATTCAACTGAAATCAAGGTTCTAGGCATACTAATTATCCAACACAGTCTCATGAATGTGCGTATCTATGCCACGCCCACGAATGTCATTTCTCGTGGCATTTTTACGCCAAAAATGTTTTTTGTGTGCATGCTACAGTACGCACTGAAAACCCCTTGGGTAGGTTTAGGGGGGAGGGGAGTTGGGAGTTAGTGCGTATTATACGCTATAAAGTGCATATGATATGCACGCTAAAAACGCGTACCATATACATGCAAAAACTATTTTTGGCGTAAAGGCACAAGAAATGACATTCATACTATATACGAACTTTCATGAGATCTATTTTTGACAAATTCCAATTATCTCTAATTATTCTCTAATTATCACAATTCATATCTGTTCTTTTTTGTTTGTTCATTTGATGATCCAAACTAATTAAATTCATTTGACAGAAGATGACTCAATTTCCAACTCCTCACATTCCCTTTTTTTCAGTCATCACTTTCTAATTTCTGAATGTTACACCAAATGATTTGCATATTTTGCAAAATAACACATATAATAACACACATCAGTTTACAGTAGTTTGACTCTTTATTCTGTCACAGTATTTTTTTATTCCTTTCCTTTCACCCCCCCCCCCGCCTACTTTTTAGTTATTTCTGTATTTGTCATTTTTAGTATATCATTGCAGAAAAACAAGGCTGAATTGTGGATTGATGAGGGACTGTTTATGCATATTATAAGTATGTGTGTAGCTGAGTTTTATGATCATTCTAATATGCTGATTTGATGCTCAAAAAACAATTTTATTCTTCTATATTTGTGTCACTTGTCAATTGAATTTTATTTTCAGGATTGTACGGATAGAAAGTTCAAATGAACAGCATTTATTTAAAATACATATCTTTTGTAACATTAATGTATTTTACTATTAAAATAAGGTGTCCTTGTAGAATAAACTAAAAAAATTAAATCTTACTGACCCCCAAGCTTTTGAATGGTAATGTGTGTGTGTGTGTGTGTGTATACAGTCTGCATATACTTTATACTGTGTATACTTTTAGTCTTATAGTTACTATAGAATACTATTCTCATCGGTCTCTATGTCTTTCGTTGACATTGCATGTTTCCTACTTTCTGCATGGTTGGAAACTTGACTTGGAGATGAAGTTCAATGGTGCCAGCTGCCAAACCCTTAAATGCCCTGCAGTCCAGACAGCTGCCTCTAACCCACTTACTCCACTGATGTTCCCAAAACCACTTCAACTCAGAGACTCCTCAACGTTCATATCGCTCTCCGTAATATCACATCAGACTGACAGAACCACTAACCTGGACGTCAAACACAGTGGAGGGGAGAGTATTATTAAATTTGATGACTGCATATGACGACAACCTACCAGTCCTTTTGAACTGAAGAATCTCTTTCCTGGAGAATATTATAAGCAGAACTGGAATTTTTGGAATTTACCCTCAGCATTTAGCTATGCCATTTTAAGAAATGAAAATCTTACTTAGAGATTTCATGTCCTCGATTTCAGACATCGAAAACATGTTTTCTAGACACCATGCAGAGAAAAATGGCATATCAGAGTGGCTATTATTCCATTTCTCCATCTCCTTCCTACACGGTTCACACTGAAACCTGAAAGGTCACATCCCTCTTGTATTTCTGGATATTAAAATGAAGTGTCATGCAATACCATCTCCGTCTTAGATAGCTGGGGGGTTTTGTCAAAGTTTGCCATAATAGATGCTGAAAACTGGGCTTTAGGCCATCAGGGAGATGGGGAACTTGTCAATAAATGCTCTTCCCTGCTGTGAAACCCTGTCAGTATTTTGACACTCATGTTGCAATGTTCAGTTTCTTGCAATGCAACAGTCTCACTTCTGTCAACGGCCATAGATTTGTTTTGCAAGTTGTCCCACATAAATAACACAATATTTGGCAATGAGTTCTTATTAGTTTTGGGTTTTTTTTTTCCGATTTGCACAAAGAATGTTTGAACATTAGTTGTAGACTTGGTCTAGACGTGTGTGTGTGTTGTAGGGAGAAGTTATTGCATCATTGCACAATGCTTTATTGCAAAATGTGTTTTTTCTATTATTTGAAAGTGTTGTCATTTTGACTGAAACTTTCAGAAAGAAGTAAAATAAGCCTGGCTTTTGCAGGAACATGGCGTGTGGGAGTCGGCCTGACACCATTGGAATTTAGTTTCCTTTTGTGGTTTTCTTCAATTCAGTGTGTGTGAAACACTTTGATTTGTATTTTGCATTCATTTATATTCATGCATTTGGCAGAGTTACATTGCATTTCAAGCTACACATTTATATTCTTATCTGTTCTTGTATGATTTGGCTTGAATGAATGTATGATTATATGAAATGGCTCCCGTTCATTCTGTAACTCTTGTTTTGTCTCTCCATAAAACCTTAATTGGAAAATCAGAAAGAATTGAAAGAATATTTCACCCAAAAAAGTCTATTATCATACTCCACCCTGATGTCATTCCAAACCTGCATGACTTTCTCTCTTCTCCTGAACACAAAAGAAGTCATTTTTGTCCATGCAATGAAAGTCAATGGTGTCCAAACAACATTGGAGCCCAATGATATTCAATGTTGTCATTGTGAACTAAAGGTGAACTTAAAACTAAACTACAAGCTATGAATACTAGTATATATAAAACATACTAAAATAACACTAATTGGCCAGAGATACTGAGACGTACTGTATTTCAAAATAAACAGGTTTGTAACCACGTGAAGGTGAGTAAACTATGACCGAATGGGTGAACTATCCCTTTAAGCTCATGCATGATTTAGCACATAAAACCATTACTGTCACCGCTATCCATATTTCACGTCTACAACGGCTCTGTAGCTGTTGACTCTGTCGCGTTAATATGAAATTCAGTCTCTGGCTGTCTTTCTCTGTCCATCTTCCTCTAGTGTCTCTTCTTCATCCAGCTGTTGAGTTAATTGGTTTTCCCTCCAGCCTATGAAGGAAAGTAATGAGAATGCGGTTGGTACGCCGGGACCCTCTGGCTGCAATCTACTGGTGAAAAACTTAATTTTTCAGTGCTGTTCCATCTCATTCCTCAGCTCACCGATTCCATCACGAAACCAATTCACACTGTTTCCTGTCCCCTCCCCTACCTCATTACTCCCCCCCTCTTTGCCTGATGTGTGTTTTCACGTCAACTTCTTTCCTTTGTCGCTTCCGTTAGCAATCAGAGCTGGGCTTTAATTAGAAGTACACAGTGTTTGATTGCTCGAACATGCATGGAATCGTTCAAAGTGTTATAATAATGATGCTCCGTTGCTGCTTGCCAACACCTACAACAGATGTTAGCCCCCCCCCCCCCCCCCCCCGTTCCGGAGGCGGGCTTTTTTTTCCCAAGCGCAAACTTAAAAGAAAAACTAGATGAGCACCTATTAACCCGGCAGAACACCTGAGGGTCTTCCTCCGCCTCGCCCGTTTGCACTGGGACGTTGACAGCGGAACGTCCTTCCTTTGGAACTGAATGGGATTACATGCCTGCCAGTGTCGACAGGTCTCACATCAGTGGTAAACTGTTTCCTAATGAGACGCTAATTACAGCCTGATAAGGTCAAAGCCGCAAGGTCTTGTCGTAATTAGCAAAATATTCAGCATTTCAGTTCTCCGCGTACTTGTAGATAAATGAGAATATTAATATGGGCATTGAGGGGTATGATTTGCTCAAGGTGAGCTCAGCCTTTGACAAGACCAGCATACGAAATTGCGCTCGTAAAAATGCTCTGGTCGCATTCCACACAATAGCTGTTGACAAGCCGACAAATTAGATCTCTAAATTGCAGGCCTTTCTTGAATAAACAATTTTTTTAGAGCTGTAAATCATTGTAATGCCTGCACAATTGTTAGATAAATTGTGACAATAAAGAGAGCTCACCCAAAAAATGAGAAATTTGTCATCATTTTCTTACCCTCAAGTTGTTCCAAACCTTTATGAGTTTCTTTCTTTTGTTGAACACAAAAGATCATTTGAAGAATGTTGGTAACCAGACAGTTGTTGGACCCCATTGACTTCCATTGTAGGAAAGCTAGTGGTTGCTGTCAACTGTCTGGTTACCAACAATCTTCAAAATATCTTCTTTTGTGTTCAACAAAAGAGAGAAACAGTAATGACACAATTTTCATTTTGGGGTGCACTATCCCTTTGACATTGTGTCTGAAAGACACTGTAAACTGCTTTGTTCATTTTAATGAGCAAATATGAAGTGTCCAGGGCGACCAACTTTGTCTATTTGCCATTTCTGAAGTAAAAAGTGTGTTTTGAAATAAAGAAACAGTCTGATCATTTAGATTTATGACTTGAAGGGATACATAGTTTACCCAATTATTATTATTATTAAATATTTTTTTCAACATTTGTCATTACAAACCTGTAAGACATTTTGAAAAAGTCAGTTATTTTTGACCATACAATGTTTTGGACTGCATGAATTTTCATTGTATGGACAAAAACTGTTAAAACTGTTTAATTGTATGAATACAGTTTAAATATATAAATACAATATGTCTGGCATATAGTTAAAATGTCTGCTTTTGTGTTCCGCAGAAGAAAGTAGCCTAAATAATGACAGAAAATGTCATTTTTCCATTAGCAATTCTAGTAAACTGGCATCTATTTCTCAAAAATTGTAGATGTTTGATGTAACATGATATGGTTTGTTCTGAGAAAGGTTTGGAGATTTCACATAATTCAGGTCCTGGATATAATAAATCACATTCCATCTTCAAAACCTGACAAGGAAACATCTCATTTCCTTTGGCCTGCACTCTGTAGCACTGCTGGAAAATCACACACAAGTGCTGCTGAGCATCTTTTCCTTTTTTTTCCCCTCCTCCCCCGTCTCCCTTTTTCCTCTTGGCTTAATACTTTAAAAAGCGAGAGACTTTGGCACCGCTTTGACAGGCCGACAAGTGAAATACCTTCATTGGAGGAGATAAAAGCAGTCTGGTGTCCAGCGCTTATAGAGGGAGGCGCAGAGATGAGCTTGTTTCGGAGTGCTTCAGCTTAGTCATGATGTGGGAGAAAAAAAGACACACATTGAGCTTCTTGTGTTGAGTTTCAGGCCAAGCCTGCGAGGGTACCGTCTCTGACAGCGCTTCATTTTCGCACCATTGCATCCAAGTTTGTGCGTGAGAGAGTTTGTGGGAGAGTGTGTGCCAATATGAAAGTCAAATGGGAATCCAGACCTCTCTAGCCATCCTCCCGAGCCCTGACCAGCGCTCTGCGGGGCAGTCTCGACCCGCATCAAAAGCTCTCCAACCAGCAATTTCTGTTGCGTGAATTACACAAGGATGAAATGTTTACTCAGACGTGAAACGGAATAGAGATGAAATGAAGCCAAATGACTCCATTTGTTTCACTGTTTCGCGAGCTGTTTGCGGCCTGTTCTGTTTAGGGCTTTATGGATCTCCCTGGGATCTGGCGGTACGACCTTCAGCGGAGTGAGTAGTCTAATGGCCTGTGAAGGACAGTGGTCTGAAATGGGGAGGCAAGAAAGTGTGAACCTGGCGGGACAGCACATTTATCAAAAGCCCTAAACCTTGAATCTAAACGTAGTGTGCTCTGCTGGTGTCCTGAGGCCTATCACAGCATCAGCCATAACTGTCTAGAAAAGATGAATAGAGAAGATCAGCCTGTTGTAGGTTGCTGTGTGAATTAGGAAATATCTTCAATAATTTATTGATCCAGTCAGATTTCACTTTGTTTGTTCATTTGTAATGAAATGTTTTGTGCGGTGTTTTCTAAATTATCAATGCATAAAATTTGATATTTGAAGTTGGATATTTTGAGAGACTTGCTCTCATATGTTCATACGTTTTTGAACATATGTTCATAAGATCAAAAATATGAACATATGTTCATATTTTGCTCATATGTTCATAAGTTAATAGATGTCTTTTTAAAATGTCAAATACAAGGTAAAAAAAAAAGGATCCTAGTATGCCATTTGAAGGTAAAACACGTCCTGTAAGTTAAATTATTTAAATATTAGTTACATACAAAAGAGTATGCATTTAAATATTGTTATATATTGGTAAACCTATCTTTTGGGGGGATGCTTTAATTTTTGGAAAATTAATGTTTGATTCTGGGATTTCTAACTTTTCAGCTGATATATGTTGCTATACAAAGTGCCTTAGGATTGATGGGATCCTCGTTCACTGCATTCACGAACCTTGTATGCATAGAGAATATAAACCTCTTATTCATGCAAAATTCAAAAGCATGCTTCGCTCTAGATCTGAGATAATAATTGCACATTCAATTATTTAAAGGTCTCTGGAAATGTATTTGCGTCTCTGGGAAAACAGAACCACTCATTGAAAGAATCATCAGTAAGCATTAAATTCTACAGCAAGTCATTAATTAAACTGATTTTATGTGTATGTTAGGTTTATTGCCTAAGGTTGTGGTATGCCTTAATTTACACCTGATCTGAAATGCAGGCAAGTTGGATAAAGGCATGCACTTATTGAGATTCAGGTTTGGTGTCAAGGATGAGATCCGCTGACTGAACGGCTGCCATATGGAGGCACCATTTTGAAGTCACTTTAGCCCCGGAGCTCCATCAAGCCATCTTGTGTTTACGCCAACTTTAGCAGTCGTCATGGCAACCGCAGCAGAACATAATATGGATCTTTTCATCATATTTTCTCTCACAGCTTCAGTCTTGAGTTTTAATGTGCTGTTAGTAGCGCTAACTAAACTTTACTTTGCAATTACAAGCTAGTAAGTAGCCCACTGGAGTTGCCGACCGTTACTTAGCCTAGTTGTTGGGTTGTTAGACACCTGAAAGTCCTGAACATTTCCGAGAGGCGGCTTCCTATCGTAAAACAATCAAATCAATACACTAGTGGCATTTGAAAAGTACCATAAATAATGATGACACGGAAAACAATGAAGAATCTATTAAGCACACGAATGCAAACCAGCTCAAAGAGGCAATCTGTACTTCTCACTCTTACCACAGGCATTTGATTGCAAGACATGGTCTATTCTCAAAGTAGTGAATGGTATGAGTGCGTGGTTACACACAGATTGGACCAGTGCTCTGCAATAAGGGGCCCGTTCAGATGGCAGCTTTGCCGTTGTGCCTCTCTGCTCTCATTAAGGGATCTGTCAGTCACGGCACCGCTGGAACTCCACACGTCTGCGTGGGATACCGCTCCTCATGATATCGCTGGGCGGAACAACACTCGGCATCATGAAGTGGGAAGCAGAATTAATGAATCGCAAACTTCTTTGAATTATAATGTTTAAAGAGGGTGGCCCTCTCTAATAAATCTTATGCTTCTGTGGCGGCAGGTAATTGAACGTCCCCTGGCCCCATTACCTGAGGTCACATGAATAGGAGGGCATGAATATGGATCAAATTGGAGAAATGGTTGTAGCGGTGCTCTTCTGACTGACAGGCGGGGACGGTGTCTTGAGATGCCGCCCTTGACCTGCATTTGCATTCTTATTTGACTGAGCGCGGCAGACGATGAAGGACGCTTGTGTTTTGAGTGCCGCAATTTCTGTTCATAATGAAGTGACTGATATGTGTGGGTGTTTCTTCAAGTACAGCCATTTTTCTTTGTCCCATGAGTTGATTTTTATTAAAAGTTATTTCTTTTTTTTTCATTGTTATTTGTCAAGGTGAAAACCTTCTTGCAAACTTTGCACCATGCCTTTATTGGTGATTTTTGCTACTTTGTAAATATTGTGGTTAACCTCTTGTAGATCCAGACTTTCAGTTGTAAATGTTCAGTTTCACACATAGTGTAATCATTTTGATACAAAATTAAAAAAGTATTTTTACTGTCATTCAAAATTTTGCACTGGCTGCATTTATTTGATAAAACATACAGTTAAAAACAAGAATATTGTGAAATATTAAAATACAACTGGATTAATATTTTAATATGCAGTTTATTCCTGTGTTCAAGAAATTATTCTTATTATCAATGTTGAAAACCGTTCACTGCTTAAAGGAGTAGTTCACTTTTCAAAAAACTTTTGCTGATAATTTACTCACCCTCATGTCATCCAAGTTGTCCATGTCAAATTCCTTCAGTCGAAAAGAAATGAAGGTTTTTGATGAAATCATTCCAGGATTTTTCTCCATATAATGGACTTTACTGGGAACCAAATGGTTCACGGTCCAAAAGACAGTTTCAGTGCAGACTGTTCAAAGGGTGTACAAATCTTTTTCCGTGTCAATTCGTTCGTTTCATTCGTTGAATGAACCAAATGACTCAGAAAAAGTTTCGTCCATTTTGATGATCGAGTTTGAACAGGAGAGTCACAAACGGAACACAGAACAGAGCAAGGCGACCATTTGAGCTTATAAAACTTAAACTTTGTTATTTATTTATTAAATGAGCGATCGTTTCGCTTGATAAGACCCTTACTCATCGTCTGGAATCGTTTAAAGCCTGTTGAACAGTTTGCAGTTTGCACTGAAACTGTCTTTTGGACCTTGAACCGTTTGGTTCCCAGTAAAGTCCATTATCTGGAGAAAAATCCTGGAATGTTTTCATAAAAAACCTTAATTTCTTTTCGACTGAAGAAAGAATGACATAGGGGAGACGCCCAACATTCAACCCGAAAATAGTCGCTCAGGTCAGCTGTCCTTTCTGTCTCCCTGTACCAAGTCAAGTCAAGTGTATATATACTTGACTTGTACCATAGGTGTCTTGCATTATGAAAACTGCAGTTTATTGCTCTGTTCACATCTGCAGTCTTCATGCCTCCCGGCACCACGACTCAGGCATGTCAACGCAGGCAAAACCCTAGGCATCTTTCACCTTGTGTTTTTTCAGAGCCAATATAAAGTTTGATATCCTAAGTTATTGGAAGCATCTTAAGGACTGTTCTGAGAGTACATGTGTAAAATAGTTTATAGTTCACTTTCCAATGAAGATCTGCAAAGGTTATTTGGATTTTACTAAATTGACCAATTTGATTAGAAATTGAAGTCATCCATGTTGAATTAAATTATTAATTTATTTAAAAACACAAATCTTACTGACCTCAAACATAACGGTTTCAATTCTGGCCCCTTTTCCACCACAACTAACACATTTGCTTCTAATAAGATTTTAAAAAGCTAGTGTACAAAGCATGTTTGATGTATATATGAGGACAATAATGAAAAAAATCAAGGTATATACAACTAATTTGATCAAATTATGTTTAAAGTTTGTTCTACAAGTTCACAGACTAAAAATATCTAAGAAACATTAGTAAATGATTAGAGTTGAGGCGGTTAGTTGAGGACAAAGACAGTTTTGACAGACTGATCATTTTTCTCTTACCGAGACGAGGAAAGTATGGAAGCTTGTTTCCAACACAGAATAAAACAATTTAAAAGATAATTGTGACTTTATATCTCTCAATTCTGACTTGAATTGTGAGATAAACTTGCAATTGCGAGTCCAATTCTGACTTATAACATGCAAATCTGACTTTATATCACGCAAATCTGACTTTATAACTCAATTGTGAGTTTGTGTCATGTAAATCTCACTTTAATGTGCAATTGCAAGTTTATATCATGCAATTCTGAGAAAAAAGCTAGAAAAGGACAGTCATCTTCACTTGAGCTCATTTATTCTGAGCTTTTTTTATATATCATCAGCACCTCACAGAATAAGGGGTAGGTTTACCTTGAGATCGACCTCTTTTATTTCTCACTCTTCAATGAAAAGTCTAGTTCACTGTCTTTGAATTCAATTGCTCTGCTGCAGTGTAAGAATTAGAATGTTTTTTTTTTCTCATTCTTGAGGCTAATAGATTCTCTAGGTCAATCTCAAGGTGAATATCTATTTATCTGCTGGAGGCACATCTACTCATTTGGAATTGGCTGAGAGCTTTAACTCAAGTGATTGATAATGTGTGCATATAGCAGGCACTTGATGTAATGATGGCACACTATTTCTTGATTCTGATTGGTCAATGGCTGTGCTTTACTTACGATATAACACGGCTATGACCGCTTGACCCAATGGTTCGTTGTACTTTTCATTGTTGCCTTGCTTTTGGCTTGCTTAGTTGGGGACATTTAATATTTAACAATATTATTGATCTGTGTTGTATTACTTTCATGTTATCACTGTGAAGCTGCTTTGATGCAATCTGTATTGTAAAAAGCGCTATATAAATAAATGTGACTTGACTTGACTTATCACTGCTGCCTTAGAAACACCCTAGCACGTATAAGCATAGAAAAAAACGTAAGAATTAAAAAGGCTAAAATGTTAGTACATTTCGATTTACTATGACGATGGATAAGTTGTTTGAAGAACAATTTTTTAGAGATGTCTTCAAATATGAATTTTTATCTATCAAAATGATCTATCAAATATTTGTTATTTATTATTATCTCTTGTTAGGCAGCATTTTAGCAACTAAATTAATAACATTAATAAAATAGATTAAAAATTGTTATCTATCAAAATATGTGCCCTTGTGTTTTTATTTAGGCTATGTAAATATTTAGTTTAGTGCAGAGAGAAAATAACGGAATAAACAAAAACAAAAATTAACTTTTTCTCATGCTGAGAGATACGCTATGCCTATTTGTGTGAGGAAAATTTCAAAAATATTGTGTTGTAAAAAATAAAAAGAATGAGACAAAGTTTGAGAACGGTTGTTTTTATTTGAGCTTTTATGCATATTACACATTGTAACATTGTTGTCCACGGTCAGGGACTATTTTTTTCTAGCGGAAGGAATGCTTTTATTGATGTAACGTCTTTTTTTACTTTAATACTGTGTGGTAACCGTTTTATAAAAGCAATAAGGTACTCAAAGCAAGTGCTGTATCGTGAATAAGTAACGGCTGAAGGGGTTGCAGGTTGCACTCCACTTCGCATTGTGCCTAACAACGTTCTTCAGTCGTTACTTATTCACGATACAGCACAGCCTCATAAAGCAGAATACTTTAGCAGTCAGTGTAAACCCTTGCAGTTTAAAAAGATATCATCTGTACAAAATGATAAGTGATAGACAGATTTATAATGGTATACATGAAAGCCCAATTTGGACGGGACTCATTTTCATGAAGGACGTTCCTGTTTCACAGGCGTACTTTGTGTTTTTAATCCTGTCCAAACCTGCCATTTCTGTGTTTATCTCAAACAACTTCAATAAAAAAGCCAGGACAAGTTACCTACTGTTTTTTGGCAAACTCAACTGGAACTCAAACATCATTTAGAAAACTAGGCCAGTCTTAATGGAGCTTTGAACATTTAATTTAAGATTTTCGTTCACTTCCAGTTCTAAGCCTAATATTTACTGCATACCTTGCTGATAATGGAGGCATCTTCTAATGTGTCATTAGCAGAGATAGAGTCATCATCTGATGAAATATAATGAATTCCCTCATGATTTCTTTTCCTGCATCAATAGGCTCAGTATTAAGAGCTACTTAGCTTGAGTGTCTGAGCATGAACCTCTAGTTAGCAGAACTGTTTGCAAAGTAGCTACAGATTTATTATAGAGTGATATATTCTCGACTTTCTTCTGTAGAACACAAACGGAGAAATTCTGAGAAATTGAATAAAAGGCATGAAAGTATAATACATTTATAATAAATGTCCATATGACTTTTGTATTCCAAGTCTCCTTTTGTGTTCCACAGAAGAAAGATGAACTATACTTTTGTCCAGAGATTGAGGCAACTTTTTGGTTTTTGTAGATTGTGATGGTTTGGATAAGCAGTGTATAGTCAATAATGTCTAATTGTTACATTTATATGTGCTTGATCAGAGTTAAAATCACTAATCTTTTTATTGTTATTTATTTATTTAAATGTTTATATTTTTTCTAATTAACATTAAGAAATTACTTCATGAAACACAAACAGAACCAGAATAATTATGTAGAATAGAATAATTTCTAACATCAATGGCTCGTTTTTTTCCCCCCACCCTGCAGAAACAATGTAGAGATTTGAACGTCAGCAGGTTAAAAATAGCTCAGTGTAAAAGTGGTTTTCTGTAAGAACATATCCTCCACCACCGGGAGATGCGACTAATGGAACACATGCTAAAGCCGTCATGTTGGCATATTGGCGCTAATGGACTCGCTGTGTGTTCCGGTCTTCTTTGTTTGAGTGTCCTGCAATCTCTCATGACATTCAGAGATTTAGCTTTCAACAAATCATTACACACCACCTGTGCACATTGGTTGGTCCTCATCCTGCTCCAACTACATTTTCACTAATATTTAATAGAACAAAACCAGCACATGATGCACTCCACTTTTACCTTTGCATTTTGTCTTTTTGAAGTATATTTAATCAGACTTAAATATTAAAAT
Source organism: Pimephales promelas (assembly GCF_016745375.1). The sequence goes on from NW_024121122.1 coordinate 15,951,134, forward strand.
ACCAAGCATGTGCCTGGTTGTGTGTTTTCCTCAGTATTTTGTCTTTTATTGCATGCTGCCGAATTAACCCATTATCTTCCTTACACAGTGTTGCACTGCAAAATAGTGCCGTCTGCTTATTTTTTTAAGTCATATTTGCGGACATTAGATGTTTATACATTATTCAGACAGTACAAAGTTGGACAGAACAGTTTGTCTCAGCACACACAATACTCTCATTATGATAAACACCCATGTGGATTTTCATTTGCTGCATCTTGGATGTTGAGATGTATGTGAGGAGTTTATTTTATGTGGGTCTTGCAAAATAAGACACATACTGTATAGCTAAATAAGACAATAAGCACAGAGGTTGACTTGACCAGCCATGTCTTGTGTGCACCAGAAGAAATCAGTGATGTTTAACATTTTTGCCTTCACTCTAAAAAATGCTGGGCTCTTTTAACCCAACGGCTGAAATAAATTTGGTTATTTAGCATTTTTTGTAGTAGTCTGATTAAATAATGCATCAACACTCTAAAAATGCTAGGTTGTTTTAACCCAACTTTGGGTCAAATATGGACAAACCCAGATGTTGGGTTACATTTTTTAATGACATTTTAATCCAACATTTGGGTTTGTCCATATTTCGGTTAAAACATCCTAGCATTTTTAGTGATGCATTATTGACTGCTACAGAAATGCTAAATTACCAAATTTATTTCAGATATCATTATTGGACACTGTATCTGTAATGCAATAGTGTAGCAATGATTGTAATGTTTGTAGCATAATGGATTTTACAGACTTTTTTTAAGTAGGCTATGCAGTTGTGCACTCTAAAAATGCTGGGTAGAGTTGTGACGTTCGTAACGAACCGATTCTTTTGAACGGCTCATAAACATGAACGATAGGAGCCGAGTCGCGGCTGGAGGGGAGCCATTCTTTCTGTCGTTCTTTTTTTGCGTGTTTTACACAGATGCTCACAAATTAGCTCCTCGGTTAGCGCAGGGGCGATAGTTGTGCACGCGCGTGCATCTTTTACATTATCTTTTATAACCCTACGTGCCTATGTCATTGGGTAGGAGTGGAGCCAAAACTTGTGCACGCTGCCATCACATGGTTACTCCAGTTAAAAAAAGCCATAAAGTAAGGAACTGCTTGTATTTGTTTACATTGCATTTTGTGTTCATGTTATTGTATCGACAGTATACATTTACAACTTTAAATATATTTTGTTTTTATCAAAATGTTCTTGTGGTATTGAATGAATAACTTAAGTCAACAGCTTTACACATACACATACTTTGTACTAGAGGTAAATCCAAAATAGTGATGTCACTTTCTAAGCAGAGGGATGTTGTGCAACCATATGGAATATAGTCCACACATGACAAATGAGGTAATAATCAACATTTCAGAATAATTCAAACTCAGATATTGATGTGTGATATCTGAGTTTGAATTATTTGACTACAAATCTCACCTCATCATTCCTCCCAGTGATTATACTAAATATTTGAAAAAGAGCCATTCTTTTGAACGGCTCTTTGAAAGGAACGGCTCGCCAAGATCCGGATCCCCTCAAAGAGCCATAAATCCTATCACTAATGCTGGGTTGTTTTAACCCAATTTTGGGTAAAATATGGACCCAGCCATTGAGTTAAAATGTATTGTAAAAATGTAACCCAATGGTTGGGTTTGTCCATATTTTACCCAAAATTGGGTTAAAACAACCCAGCATTTTTTAGAGTGTATATATAGTACAGTATATACAGCACAGTATACAGTAGGCGGCTAGTATGCCAGCCTTTGACGTTGAACGGGATATGGCTCAGTGGTTTCTGAGAGACGGCTTGTCAAGCTGTTGGCTGTTTTTATAATTGCTTCCTAAGACTCACTTCCAGTGCTTTTTAAAGGAGTAGTTCACCCGAAAATGAACATTTTGTCATCATTTACTCCCCCTCATGTCAGTCCATATTACTAAAGCAGAAAGTCTGTCCTTCTATTTTACATAAAGACAGTGGATGTTCATTTTTACTGTCAAGCTGCAAAATGGACAAAAGCACCAAATTTAACAACGTGTGTCCCAACGCGTCAATTAAAAATATGACTAAGGCAAGATCATTAGTGAACAGTGCCTTCATAAATAATACCGTGTAGGGGGTCATAATGACATGAGGATGAGTAAAATAACTATTGCAGTAGTTTTATGGAACAATCAGACGTGTGTGTGTGTGTGTGTGTGTGTGTGTGTGAGTCTTTCTGAATCTCTAGTCTGGCCTGATAATGAGGGATGAATAAGGAGAAAGGGCAGAGAGGGAGGTAAAGAAAGTTTGGAGGATGTAGTTTTACTGCATGTTGCGGCTCATTCAGGCTGACAAGCCAGTACATGTTATTTTTATCTAATCTTTTCCTTTCACTGTGTTTGGCATGTATGTGCACACACACACTATCTCTCTCTCGCTCTCTCTACAGTGCATACACAACATACAAACCCAGCTCTGACGTTCTTTATGGGTTTCATTTGCTTTTGCTTTATATCAGAGGTCTAATGTGTATTGTTTCTGGAAAATTAAGGGAAGAGAAAACCAGACAAAAGGAACATAAAGAGTGAAAGCTTTCTATAAAGTGTTTATGGTCCGACCTATAGCAATGCATCCTTCTTCAACATCGCTGCTCTGTTATAAACTTCATAATCAGATCCTGCCCAAAAATTTCCCCAGATTCTGTTACCTTGAGCCTGAAGTGTGCCGTGAGGGATTATGTATAAAGAATGGCCACTTGAATTCCTTACATTTTTCAGCATTTCTCAGGACTGGATGTCCCTTAGGTTGGATGCTGTTTTAACACTTTATATACACTGGACTGGGAAGCTTCCAGAAGGACTGTGGCATCTGTCAGTCTTCAGCTCTGACTGTATTTCCGGTGGCAGCACAGGGAATATGTAATCTATTCCTCTTGGAGCACTAGTGGTGATTTGTAATGTTTCTATAATTCATTATTTTCCCTAAAATGCAGAGTATGTGATTTTATTCAGGATGAATTATACATGCATGGTGTTCTCCTGCTGCATCTCCGGCTTAAAGCTGGATAAGATGAAATTATGTTTTTCTCTTTCCTCTCTTTTTTCCTTCCTTAACTCTGCACAATGGCTCTTTAGTCAAAAATACATTTAAAAGACAAGTCTTACTTATTGGCTTTGTAGTTAGTCTTTTTGACGTTTATATATAATCAGACTTAAATATTAAAATACTGTGTGTGTGTGAGAGAGAGAGAGAGAGTGGTTGTTCCTCAGTATTTTGTCTTTGATTGCATGCTGCTGAATGGACTCATTATCTTCACTGCAAAATAGTTTTGTCTGCACATTTGTTAGTCATATTTGTGGCCATTAGATATTTATACAATTTGTCTCGGCACAGAAAAAATACTCCCATTATGATAAACACCCATGTGGATGTTTATTTACTGCATCATGGACGTTGAGATTTTTTTTTTGTTTCTGGAAGAATTTTATTCAGGATGATATAAATGCTGACTGAGACCAAATGATGGGTTTCTCTTTCCTTGAGCTTAACTCTGTACTAAACTCTCTTTAGTCAAAAATAGAAACACTCACCTCACCTGACAAAGCTGGTGGTGAATACTTTATCAGGTTTTGTGTTACTTTATTGGTGTAAAGGCAGCAGTTTTAAATCAGTTGTCACTGTTTTTTTTATTTTTTTTTCAATTAAGTTGTCACTGTTTTTTTTAAATCCTATTTACAAGAAGTGCTATTGATGCAAATGAAAGGGCTGTCAAGATTGACGTTTGTCTTCCTTTGAAGCTTCTGGAAAGCCATATGCTCTCCTTCAGTTGACACCGACAACCTCGCAGTTTGCGGTTCGCCCCTCTGTCCTGCTAATTCACGAGATATCTCACCCAAAAATTCTTTCATTTACTCAACCCTGATATTGCTCCAATCCTGTTAGACATTCTTTCTTCTGTGAAACACAGAAAAAGTGTTTTCTTGTCTATAATATGCAAGTCAATGTTGTATGTACGAAAACAGTTAATCAAAATATATTTTGTTTTAAAAAGGAAGGCAATCTTCAAGGGTTACATCTGTTCCATAATTATGTTTCTCTTTCTTTAAAGGGATAGTTCACCCAAAAATGAAAATTCTGTAAGTATTTACTCACCCTCATGTTGTTCCAAACCTCTATGACAGATCTCATTCCCTATTTACTACCATAGTAAGTATTTTTTCCTACTATGGTAGTCAATGGGGAATGAGATCTGTTTGATTAAAACATTATTCCAAATATCTTCCTTTGTGTACAGCAGAACAAATAAGCACATAGAGGTTTGGAGCAACATGGGTGAGTAAATACTGACAGAATTTTCATTTTTGGGTGAACTAACCCTTTAAGTTAATGCTGCTGTAGATGGTGACGCAAGTCCTCTAAATCTTAAAATTGAATTATTAAAAATTGCCATTACTGAGGAGTACCCGGAACCTATTTATGGTGCTTTCCATTTGTTGAAATTCCTATTTCCCAGTAGTAACTTTTAACTGGAGTCTCTCAAGGCGCAGTAAGACTGTGAAACTCTTCAGAATCCAATTTCAGAATCCAATATGGCTGCTCAGCTGCAGTGAAACCGTCTCAATCTCAATAGTGCACACAGTACTGTCCAACCTCAATTTATGGACATCATACTTTGGTGTTATTTGTGCAATAGGCCTATCACTTTTTAAAATTGTTTTTATTTCAAAAGAGCAAGCACAAAAAAGCTTTACCTGGTGTGTCCATTCGTTTTCTGACCTGTGTTCTGGAATGCAGTCAACCCGGGTGGGACATCATTCCCAACTCTGAAACTCCTCTTCTGAGGTAAATGAGGCACAGCTTTACACGAACACCCAGCTGTTTGGAGGCAGTATAAGATTTTTTCAAACATTTTGGAAAAAATGTGCTCACTGAGGCTGCATTTATTTGATTAAAATACACTAATATTGTAAAATATTATTACAATTATATATTCAGATGGCAAAGTTGAATTTTCAGCAGCCATTATTCCAGTCTTCTGTATCACATGATCCTTCAGAAATCATTCTAACACACGGATTTGGTGCTCAAGAAACATTTCTTATTATTATCAACATACAGTTGTGCATCTTAAATGGTGACACAAGTTCTACTTTTTATAGCATTTAGCTAGACCTTCAGTCCTCCTCACTGGCCTTTTTCACACATCCTCAGCTGAATATAAGGCTCTTGTGCCAGTTTGTTTTTTGTTCCATGTTTACATATTTCAGAGGGCTATTAGATGTTTAGAGCTGTTAGTCTAGGGTAAAACCATTACCTCAGCTAACATCACTGCCCTACTTGCATTCAGCCTGAGGTTAACCTATGGCCGAAGCCCGAGTTCTGTTTACATCATTCTGTGGTCTCTGAGCTAAACTTAGCTGGCACAATCCATTGATTTCACCTCTAAAATCCTTCCAAATATTTGTAGAACGATCACTGCCGTTTTATAGTTGCTAAGTAGAGTGAAGGCAGAGCGAGAGGTGCACACAGCAATGTATAAAACATCTCTAACTGCCTTTTTTTCAATATCTCCTGGTGGCAAAAGTTTGGCCACTTTGGTAACCTTGACCTGTTTCATGTTTCTTCTGATGGGATTCATTAGCCACATGTATGTTCCTTTGGTGGTACTGATGTGTTTAGTGGTAGTTGGTTGATTCACACATCACACAAACAGGTCTGTGTTCCTTGTGTTTCTTCTTGAAGCAAGCACCTCTATGATCTTGAAAAGACCTCACATACACAGCCATCGTTACATGGTTCGATTTGCTGATCAGACTTAGTGTTCGAATCCAAATGTGTTGAACCGCGGTCATATTTATTGTAACGTGTGATATTGCATATATTTGTATTATATGTATGTAAATTTAATATTATATACAAAATGTTCTCCTTTTGGCGGTTGCTCTTGACTCTTACAAAAGATACATTAAACATTAAACCACTATGTTTGTCTGAACCATCAGCTCTATGGTAAATGTATACAAAGCTGGCTAGATAAAAGTAATTGTGGTGTCTCACCCATGACATCCCTGCATAAAGCAGCGTTTACTGTAATGATTTTCAGGTTTCCTGGGCTGAGTGAAGTGGAGAATAGTGAGAGTGTATTTTGGGCAGAGCTTAACAGGTGAGCTAGATGTTCAAAAGCCCCAGAAAACGTAAATCTGTCCTTAGAGCATCCGCTTCAAAGACACACCAGTAGACTTTATTAAAGACTAATGTGCATGCTCTGGCCCTGAGACGTCAACAGAGGAAGTGATTTTGCTGTTTACCTTCAAGCTGGATTCCCCAGTAGACTTTATCACTTTCAGTGTGTTCTGGATTTGCTGAAAGAGCTGTTTATTCATCTGTCATTGTTTGTTCATCTTAATGTTGTTTAAAACCCACGTGAACCCATGTAATCTGCTTTTTTCCCCCATGCAATTAAAGGGGGTGTGAATGTCTAAAAAAAGACAGAAGAACACATAAAAGTAATCCATATGATTTGTGCACTATAAATCTTCTGAAGATAAACCCTAAAAAAGATGAAAAAATATTTTTTCCCAAATAAGAATTGAGCGCTGTGGCAGAGGGCAACATAATTTGGTATATTCATCTTCATAAGACTTAATTGGAATATAGTGCACAAATCATTAGTAACTACTTATATGGTACTTTTTGTCCTTGAAAGGGCCTGCATGACGCATTATGACTTAATTCCGTGGAAGGAAGCAAAAACTATTTTTAATTTTGTGTTCTATGGAAGAAAGAATGTCATAAATTCTTGAGTAATTTAAAATTGATGTCATTTAAACCCTTAAAGGGGTCTTGACATTTTGACATCCAATTTTCCTTGATCTTTTGATATATGAAGTCATTGAACCATTGAAAGATCCTGCAAGTTTCATAGCTTAAACTGTCCTCCTCATTATAAACAAAGCATTTATTTAATCAGGCTCCAAAAACAGCTCGTTTTGATATCGCGGGGTCTGTGACATCACATGGGCAAATACATTTGCATATGACTGCCTGCAGAGCAAGACATCAACTAATAGTTATACATCATCACACCATAGGCCCATTGCTTTAAAGGCTGACATTTACCTCACTGGATGTGAGCGTTGCATTGCGATTCTGACATAAACCACACACTTGAGTTGACATACATGAATATCAGGTGATGTCACCAACGTCTCCTCACTGACGTCACTCGCTTCTAAAACTTGTCTGCCACCATCTTGAAAAGAGTAAAAGAACATTCACTTTGACATGTCTTGTTCAAATACCTCAAATACCCTACCATTTCCAATGCTGGGATCCTTCTAAATTCTGTACAGAGGCGTAAACAAGTAAATGGTTTATTTTAATGGCGTCCCGGGTTGTGTTGGAGGATTATATGTTTGTTCAGAGCATTTTGTTTTGTTCACAAATAAACTTTTGTTGATCGATGAAGTAGCCAACTGAACTGAATCTGACAGCAGCTGCATCACAAACCATAAGTAAATTATTTCATAAAGCTTTGTTTTTTGTAAATGATGGTGTTATGATGAATAATAATTAATAATGTTTCCAAAACTATGTTATGTTAGCCAGTCTTGACATGTGTATGTATGTGTGTGTGTGTTTGTGTGTTTGTATTGTGTGCAAAAAACTTTTAAGTGAACCTCAAGGAACATAATGATAATTTAAAAAAATGTCAAGACCCCTTTAAAGATGTACAATTAGTTGGTATTTAATTAATGCATTTATTAAAGAAATGGCATTGTGAGTGTGTATTGCAAGAGCACTGAGACATGATGATTAAACTCCTACTGTAGATGTCATAACAGATGGTTTCAGCCTTCTTCCATGTTTTCTGCAGAAGGAAGCTTGCACCTTAGACCAAAGGATAATGGTATGCCAGCTGCACCAGCTCGCTGTAGGTCCTCCTGCTGTGAATATGGAGATGGCAGGCAGCCTTGAGCACCCCTCATTTACACACACACACCCCGTTAGATAATCTCATGGGAGAGCCGGGCCTGTTTGATCCCATCCAACAAGGCACTGCAGGCAGGGGGTACAGAATAATCAACCAGCTCAGCTATCCCTCCATTCCCCACCTCTCCCTCTCTTCCTCCTTTCATCCCTCTTCTTTTGTCAGTGCATGGTGATGGATAGGGCGCTCGTGGCAGAGTTCTAGCGATTTCTTTTCTTGTTTTTTTGTTTTTTTATCAAGACTTAGTGCTGGAGATGTATCACAAACCAGAAGGATTTTAATGATTCCTTGATAGTCTTGTTATTTCAGGAAGCTAAATGTCTGCTTTGGGTAAATTAAATGTATGTAATTGTTCAGTGAGAATCTCTTTTCTCCATGTTTTATATATTAAAGAGCTTATTCAGATATAACAAAACATTGTTTACAGCATATTTAATGTTTGCATAATCTACTCTACACTAACATAGATAGTGATTTATATATATATATATATATATATATATATATAACGATTAATCGCATCCAAAATAAAAGTTTGTGTTTACATAATATAGGTGGGTGCACTGTGTATAATTATTTAGTGTATATATAAACATACATACACGCATGTAAAATATTATTTATATATAAAATATTTATATTTATATACAATATAAATTATATATAAAACTATATACATAAAAAAAATTCTTAAATATATATACAAGCATGTGTGTGTTTTTATATATATATATATATATATATATATATATACATAAAAAAATTATCCACAGTGCACCCACCTATATTATGTAAACACAAACTTTTATTTTGGATGCGATTAATCGTTTAACAGCCCTAATATATATAATAAAATATATATAAAAAATATAGGCTAACCAATTATGGTAGACACTGGCCAGTATCTGGCCAGTCTCTACCATTATTGTTTAGCCTACATTTTTCAGTTTCTTGACTTCTATACTATGGATTTCCTCTGAAACGTGAAATTTACAACCACCTTTTAAATATTTACTGATGCCTCTTAAACAAAAAACTGGTTATTTTCAAGTCCATTTCCTCTCTATAACAGCCACTAATGCTCTATTGGTGAGAGAAAGCCGAAAGAATGAGTCTCCTCTTTGAGTCTTTCAGCATGTCATGAATATTTCAGCGTTTCATCCGATTCTAGAATGGCCCGATAGCCTTCCAGGGGAGCCGTTGTCTGCTGCTCACCATCCAAATTATGAAGCACTGATAGATGTTTTTGAGTGAAGGTAGAAGTCAAAGAAGTCCTTGGGTATATTTTTGCAAGGAATAGGAATCATTTTGAGCTGAGCTATTCCTGTAGCGACGCTTCAAAACAGACATTCACACTTTGGCAGCGAACGTTCATTTACAGTTTCTGTGAAAGTTCTCAGTTAAAATTTCTCTCAAACAGTATTTATATATTACGAGTGTCACCCAGTCTGTCATTTAGATCTTTCATTTGACTTCTCTTTTGTAATCTTTGAATAGTGCTTTTGGATATGTTATTGTGTACCAGGATAGCAGGTCATTTGTTTAGTCAGGTGTGATCTCGCACACAGGAAGAGAACCAAGCTCATACTCTTTCCATGAAGCAAAATGTCAGATTTTGCATTAAACACACTGAATTAATTCGTCCATGATGCTGAAGTGCTTTTCTGTGTTGTCATGGCAACAGACTCAACACTTGTTCCCATGACTTCAATAATGTGTTGGTAACCTAGCACTCATCCCCCATGACTGACTCTAATTGGTTAGATTTCAAGAAATCAATAATTCTAATTTTCAAGAAGTATTCAAGCATTTGTCATTTGGGTGGTGTAATATTGACTTATCTGTCAATAATGTAATATCAGATGGTATCTGATGTCATTTTATTTTTAAGGCACGCTATTAAATCTGGTCAAATTATCTAAAGCCTCCATGTAGCTCAAACAGAGCATGCTAGCTTTGGATGTGCCCGATACGGAAAAACCATGTTTGAAAAGGACTCTAATCTGGGACATGTGGATGAAAAAAAATATGAGATGGGGGAAAAATATATATATTTCAATGCTTTTGCATTCTCTCACACTTATATTGTTGGATAATTATAATGTATATTTGCAGGCATCAGACAGGAACGCATGGATGCTTCATTTGTGATCATGTGTACTCTGTATATAGGGAGTGACCACACATTTTACTACTGTTGATAAGAGATTGGATTGATTTAGATTAAACCAGGATTGTCTTAGTTAAATTAGGACATTTAAGTAGCTTTTATAAACATGGCTTTGACCAAAACATTACTGGTGTGCATTTTGAGACAAAACCATAGAACTGACATAAGAAATGTCAGAGGAAGTTGCATTGTTAAAACCGGTCAAACATGTATTTTAGTCTGGGACTAGCTTAAGCCTTGTCTGTGAAACCGCTCAGGATCTATTGCTCACCAAATCCTCCGACGTCGTCCTGTCAATCACCTTTCCTTCTTATCTCCACTTCACGAGATATTTGCCCAAATCCTTGAAGTATAAGAAGTAATATTAATATAAGATTTTTAGTACACTTTATTTCGATGATCCACTTTCATTCTACTATCAATACTATAACTAACTTTGTAACAACATGTCAGCTAACTCTCTTTAGTGTATTAGTACTGTAATAGACTGTTTGGTTATGGTTTGGTTAGTAGAATACAGTGTTGTGCCTGAAAGCTTTCATATTTTGGGCGAACGTGAACTGAACGTACTGCATTACTTGCTGATGAACGTTACTGTGAACGCGTTCATTCTGGTGTCTGTGAATGCACGCTCTCTCAATTTAACTTCGTTAAGAACTTCCTTAACTTCGTTAACTTCTCAATTTAACTTGGTTAATAGGGTGCCAGATTTCTAGAGAGCCTTCCAGGCGAAAACCCGGCTAAAACACATGTAAACAGGCCTTGATATTTAGCGAAAAAACACCCAATCTGGCAACACAAGACACCAGTAATAATAATAATAATAAATAAATAAATAAGCTTGCAGCATATGGAAAAAAAGAACTATGTATATTTGAGAAAAAAGAACTATGTATATATGTATATAACTATATATTTTGAAGTATGAACTATGAACTAGTTCATTTTAAAATGTTTCAACTGAACTTTGAAGTAGTTCATGTAGAAAGTGAACTTTCCCAACACTGGTTAAGTTGAAATATAGTTGCAAAGTTACTTATAGTTTATAGAATGTCTAAAGTGGACCATCTAAAGTGTATTACCAATCTTTAAAGCCTGTAATGTCACATTATGATATTATCCATCCTCTTTTGGAAAGCCTCTCCTAGATGTAGACCAAAGGCAGAGTGAGAAATCTACCATACGTTCATGCCGTGTTTGGATTGGAACTGGACAGGAGTGGGAGGACAGATTAATGTGGCCTTTTACACAGTACTCTGTGTGCTTGTGTTAATAAACACCCTCTGAACACTGGTGATTGTCAGGAAGGAGGACAGAGGTGGGGTGTATTTTGTTGTTTTCTTCCAGTTTGTCAACAGTCTTCACTAGTTTTCAGAGTATTGCTAATACGATCATTTTGTGGGTGGATGTTTCATGCAAATTAATTTACAAAACAAGACCATCAACATTCATTACTGTTGTAGCTGACATTTAATAATCCTTGCTGCAATTTAATGCTTAATAAAAGTATTATTTTAAGAAATGTTTTACTGGCCTTACTCTTTTGAATGTTTGTGTATCTAAATGTGCTTTTACATTGTGTTATACTTCCTTTTGGCAAACTCTGAGAGAGAAACAGTCTATATTTTTCTAGTTTTTACAGATATAAAGCACCCTGTCCACCTTCTAGGTAGGAAGCTGTTGAGATTGTCCTGACCTCTGTGCCGTCTTGCAGATTCAAGATGACAGCAGTGGGATGCGTCTGCTTTTTGTTCGGTCACATCTCATAGCTGCTTCAGGAAGCTGCCTGTGTCTTTGTCATCCACGCTGTGATGTGGGTAAACAGAGGTGTTGAGGATGACATTTGTCTGAGGAGTTATGTGAAAATGAAAGTGGTCACGCAAGGTCTCCAAGGGAGTGCATGTGTCAGTGCAAACAGGCTCAGAGTCAGACTATAACAGGATGTGCAAACAACACTAAGGAAATTCCTTGTTCTTCTTTTAGGAATAATTTTTCTTTCCAACGTTTCCATTTGAATTGAATTTTTTTTCTTGAAATTTTTCTTTTTCAGTTCTTGAAAAAAAACTTTTGCTGATAATTTACTCACCCCCATGTCATCCAAGATGTCCATGTCATTCTCTCTTCAGTCGAAAAGAAATTAAGGTTTTTGATGAAAAAATTCCAGCATTTTTCTCCATATAATGGACTTCAATGGGAACCAAACGGTTCAAGGTCCAAAAGACAGTTTCAGTGCAAACTGCAAACTGTTCAAAGGGCGTTAAACGATTCCAGACGATGAATAAGGGTCTCATCAAGCGGAACGATCGCTCATTTAATAAATAAATAACAAAGTTTAAGTTTTATAAGCTCAAATGGTCGCCTTGTTCTGTGACACACGTTTGTGACTCTCCTGTTCGAACTCGTTCATCAAAATGAACAAATCTTTTTCCGAGTCAATTCGTTCAAAGAAGTTCTTAACTTAGTCGTCTTAGTAGTCTTTTGATTCCTCTGACTTGCATTAGAATGTTTACCATTCAAAAGTAATTGACAGCGATTGTCATTGTAAAATTTGCATATTGTATTGAAATCATAAGCTACATTGATTCTCATGCACATTCATAAGAAAACTAGATTTTTGCTTTCTTTCAGAAAATGCAAATCTAGTTACTTCTGCTCAAGTGGCACTGAGCACGAGCAGTAAAACATTATGTTCCCAGAAAATGCATACAAGCATATATATATATATTATAGCAGTAAGTCACTTGAGGCAGTTTATTACAGTGACTTTACCAAGGCAAGGGGATGTTACCCCCTTAAAACCCCATCTTAAACATGTAATAAACTCCTAGACATGATTTTTCTTTCATAAAATGACTGAAAAAGCAATATGACTAAGACGCCAGAGTGCTTTAGACTGCATTAATATAGTAAATTCAGCTGATGAGTTGTCAGGTTGGACTGAACTCACTCAATGAGATTCTAGAGATAGAACTGTTTTATAATGTGCATTATTTATACCCTCATATGAACAGCACGATTTGCTCTTTGGTTCCATCAATCACAGTTATGACTCCTCTGTACCCTGTGGTCAGAGATTTTTCCTCTGTATCTGAGGAGATGGAATTAAATGGGAGCTCAAGTTCATTCGAGCAGATCTTGGGTTTTGATTATTGCCTACGACATGGGACGAGTGGTTTTCTGTGAGTGGAAAAACACCTTTGGTAGATATCATATCCTTCTCTGGCCCTGTCTGGAGCCTGGCTTTTCCTTTGTCCAGGCATTTTAATTGACAGCATCTGGCTGTAGTCCCATTCCACCACTGCAGGAGTCTTCAGCCCAACCTCATACTGTCACATTGTTTCACAGGGATGTAATTAAGGCTTATCCTTTGCAATGACGGCAGAGAACCTTTTACCACAAAGGGGTTTTATAGGTACTTTATAAATACGGGATATAAAATTTCTCCAACGTCCAGTGGATGTCAAGGCAAGATGTCATAAATGTGATCAGAATTGACAGACTTTGCAGTTGACAGGTGCTAGATTTCCCTGTAAAGTTGGTTGTTGAAAAATGCCCGTAATTCTGAGATATTCCTTGGTGAATTTGTGTCATTTTGGAATAAACTGTGTATATTCTCGCCTGTCAAATTACGAATGAGTTTCACCATTGGGTAAAAAAACGTATTGAAAACTTATTTTATATGAAGAAATATTTTTCTTGAAATATTGTTGCATTTCCATCATGAATAATACAATTGTAGGGCTTTTTACACTGAACTACCATCTTTCTAAACCCTTAGGAAAGGCCACTAGTGGTGGCAAATACTGTAACTGGAATTTGTTTCTGCTTTTGTACATTTCCAGTGATTGCCACAAGCAGTTTTTAATTATTTTATTCTTTCTTTCACAAACTGTATTTCTCCAATCAGTGTTATTGACCTCATATATATGCAACGTTAAACTGGGGTTTACATATGCACAGTGTAAAATCTTAAGAACCTGAATATCTACGATCAATTACTAACCCAGGGGGAAATAAGAACAGCGTGAAACAAGATAATACAGGATTATGTATGCATTACATTTTCAGCATTTTATTTACAGACAGAGAGGAAAGTGGGATCAGGAAGTGACGTGACCCGTGAATTTGAACCTTTGAGACTGAACCAACATATCTTACAATATACACATACTACATGTCAACTAACTCTCATTAATTTGCACCTTCATGTAACAGCTCTCATTAATTAATAGTTTTTTGGGGGTTAGGGTTTGTAGACAGTCTAATGACTGGTAGTTGACATGTACAGTTAGTTGTAAATTTACTTATTCCACAAACGGGACTTTCTAAATAAAGTGTGATCAATTGAAAGTCGGTCCAAGGCAGTTGTGCTGGTTAATATGTTTGTGGAAATTTTTTGGATCTTTTGTAAAATTATAAATGTCTTTACTGTCAATTTATTGCAAGTATTAAGTTCTTTCAAAAAAACAATTCTTCTGACCCAAAACCTTTAAATGGTATTGTATTACCTTCACCACAGCTACGACAAGTGTGAAACTCCCATTTTAGTCAATTACTGTCTTGAATGATCTGCATTACCTAGATGTGTAACCCATTGACCCTTAGATGAGCTCCAGTACCTGTTTGGCTTGAGCAATTCACTCGTAGCATGCTAGAAAAAGCAGCGATTTGGCCTTTCCTCTGTCGCTTTGTCTTTTAAAGGAAATCAATTTCCCTCAACAGAAGCCTTGATATCTCGAACGGCAGAGAAAATCCCCCCATGGCGGCATGATCTTCCTATATACTCCAGCCTTTTTTGGGGAAAAAAAGATAACTTTCTGAAACTCTGTGTCTGTATGTTTTCATGTGCCCATGGCGCATTGATTGAAATTCTCCGAACGAGGATTAAAATGGATGCCATTAAAAGCCTTTGTAGGAGATTGATGTCTCTCTGTGTTTGTTGGTGTGCTTTTTGCTGTCTTTTGCACTTTTATTTTAAGTGCATTCAAAGGGAAGAGGAGATGGTGCTTGCCGCCCCTAAAGGTTTAATCACAGATAACATTTGAATTTGAAAGGCTGGTGAGAGGATATCATTTTCCCTTCTCAGAGGTTCAGCTCTTAGCTTTGGGCTCTTAGAGGTGGTTCATGGATTTAGTCGAAAGAGAGGCTCTTTGAGCACATTTTTATGCCTTTGTGCTCAAGGCTGCTCACATTGCCACTAACACTTGACATTTTGAATGTTAACCAGTTCCAGTGAAAACAAATTATTATCAGCTTTTCCAAGTGTGTGTGTGTGGAGATTTACACAATGTTGGATACGCATGTTGGCATGTTCCCATGTTAGTGTTGATTGTAGTTATTTGTGGCAGCAAATTATTTTGAGACTTGTTGAATAGTTGTCTCCTAATGATATGACATTGTTGTGATAATTACAGCTGAAGTAATATGTGAATTATACAGACTTTTAGAAATGTTTCCTATTTCAAGAGCCCACCCAAGGCTGTCTTTTAGCATCTGCAACCAAATTAGTCTGGGTGGTGCATATCAGAAATTTTATATGAGGACTAAAACGGTTTCCTTGGTTACCTCAATTAAACACAATGTTTGTGCGTGGGCGTCTATTTAATGCCAAGTGAAAATGACTAATCTTGTAAAACTAACTTGACTAACTTGTGGCAACTGGAACGTTTGAAAACCGTGTTGACATTGCATTCTTATATTTAAAACGAATGAGTAGATTCTCTCCAACCGTCTGTTTTGACTTCCTTTTTTAGGGAATTGGGTTGAAGCCTTAATTAAGGAGATCAAACATTAATCCTTCTCATAATTTGTACCCTTCTTGGAAGAGATTTACAAGTAGCTGTAAATCTTTGATTTACAATGCAAATTTACTGGCGGCCCATCTGCTTTATCTTTTCTAATATGTCTGTTGCCATAGAGGATTTATGAACTGTGTACTTTAATTTCCTTCTTTTTTTTCTCCTTTCATCAAGTTTGTCCAGCTTCTTTTGTCCTTCGGCACAGTATTCATGGCATTTGACCATAGAAAATGAGAATTTCCTCTTGTTATGTGACAATCGTTAATGGAAAGGCTCTTGCTCTGACATTATTCAAGACAAAAAGTATTATAATGTCGCTCTATGTTGAGAATCCTTTTTTTTTTTGTCAATCCATTTTAATCAAATTCCGTTTATTTGTTTAACTCTAAATCTCTATTTCAAACCTACATGGACAAAATGCCATGCACTGCATGACTGAGTTTAGTATTTAGTATTTGATTAACACACACACTGGTAACCAGCATGGGACTTTTTCAAGCAGTTAGCCATGAAATGTTATCTAGTTTAAGGCATACATACAGATCTGCTTATCTTTTTGTTCTTGTGTGATTTCATCTTTCCCCTTGGTTATCTGTCTTCTCTCTAGCTCTGTTTGAGAATTTTGAGGTGTCTCGATACCTAGCGCCTATTAGGCCTCATCTTAACTATGATGAAACCTGATATAATTGGCTGATTTAAAACACCCTGCATAGGTAGCAACTCTTGTGAGTCACTCATATAGCTAAAATAACGCTAATCTAATAAAGAGCATACAAGATTCATTTAAACCTTACTGTTGATTTCCAGAGTTTGATGTTAATATTTTAATATATTTCTGGCATGACACTCAGTCAGGCAGCATTGTTTTTCATGTTGGGAACGGGCATGTTCTGCTTGTGCTGTCTCTTGTGACTCTATTAGCAGAAAAATTCATAATGCTCACATATTGGGTGAAATAGTGCAGTTTGATATTATTAAAGGAGTCATGAACATCATTTTTTTTTATAAGGTGCACTTATAATGTTAGTATGATTTTTACATTAAAAATGATCATAATGTTGAAATATAAGGCCATAATTTACTTTTTAAATTTTGAACGCTCTATTAGACTTAATGGCTAACATCTTTGCATATGAAATAAGTGTGGGACTCTCTCGAAATCTTTAACTACATTTTTACTGTTCTTGCTGTCAAGATTAACTAATTGTGAAAAGTTTTTATATTTAGATCTGCTCCCGTCAGTGATGAGCATTGCCGCCGATAACAGACATGTCTGTTGAGTGCATGTATGTAGTGATCTTGTCATTGCAACTCGATTGCTGCACTCTCATGAATGCTTTTAAGAACCAACAGTGCAACTACAACGACAATGTCTTGATCATAATAGAAGTTTTGTGATTCTCTTTCACACTCTTCTTCTCTTCTTTTTTCTCTCTCACTTTCCCTAAATCATTAAGCCTGATTATACTGGGTCGATGACTTGAATTGATTGACTGCTGACTTCTAACAGCTCCCCCTGGCTGTGAGGTGGACGCGATGTGCTATAAATCAGATAACTCAAGCCATTCTAGCTAATAGAATATCTCAACTCAGGCTAAAAAAAGATTACTGTTCTTCATCTGTCCGCTCCTGAGAGCCCAGCTGAACCTTGGAGAAATCAAACCCTTAATACAATATCCCAGAAATGGAGGGCGCAGGAGGGGTGGAGTGATTGATCCATCACCATGGAGATTTTGTAAAGGAGGAAGGGAAGCTAAAAGCAAGAAGATTGGAATTGATTTTAGTTCTTAATGCTGCGCTGAGCTTGATTTATATTCCTCTGATGGAATGATTACCTGCATCGCTTGTCTTTTGTTTGTCTGCATTAATGTGTTTATGAGGGACTGTTGAGTGTAGGGGAGAGATACTGTCAGTTGCTCCGTCTGTGAATGGGGGCTGACAGCTCTAATAGCTGTTTGTGTTTTTGTGTCTGTCTGAGGGAGTGCTCTCTAAAATGGATTTGACAGCCTGTCGGCTGCGCACGCCACTGTGGTCATCTTTTATTTGACTGACAGCTGTATCAAGGTGGGGAGGTAGAGAAGGGCAGGTGAATCATGGTAGGCCTTGACCTCCTGTGTAGGTTCCACTGAAATATACATGACCTTGTGGCTACAAATCCACCGCAGGCTTGTTCTAACGTAGACCTGGGGAAGATGGCCGCCAGCATCGCCATCATGCCTGAGCCAGTATTGATTTAGATGCAATGTCTCGCGCAAGTATGAAACTGTGTTCCATTACCTGCACAGTTAGACAGGATGAGACGTATTTGGGAATCTGGCCATGTGGAAACTGAAGTCTTCCTGAGCATGATGTGCCATGTGATTGCAACCATTAGGGATGTCAAAATGCTCTTATTTTGGTCAATGCTAAAAAAATTGAAGGATACCAAGACAGAATCTTGAAATGAGACTCATTTTGGCACTCGACTACTGTCACAGCAGTCTGGTTTTATGTGCTGTCAAACCAGCTGTGATGAAAATATTGGTGTGTACACTAATGATACTGCATACTGTAAATATACACTACCATACAAGAGTTTGGTGTCTGTAAGATTTTATAAATTGTTTTAGAAGAAATATGGTCATATGGTTGCCAAGGCTCAAAATTAACAGTAAAAATGTAATGGAGTAAAAAGAGTAGGCTAATATTGTGAAAAATCATGAAAATTACTTTAATACATTAAAAAAATCATTTATTCCTGTAATGGCAAAAATGAATTCAGCATCACCTTCATTACCGAAATCGGCTTACTATAATGATAAACACTGAAAAAAGTGTTGTTGATGATAATATCATCCCCGGGGGGTGACATGATACAGTCAGACATGGATATTGACTATGTAAGTTAAGTTGTTATGCTTGTGTTTTTGAGTTGTCTGAGTTTGGTTTCACATCAAGAGCCTGGTAAAAGACTTCAGGGTAAGCAAAGCATTCCAGTGTTATGTTAAATGTGGTCCAACTATAAATACATCATGTATAAACCAACCAGCTTTGAGCTATTACAATCTATTTTCTTGTACAGACATGCGGACACATGTCCTTTTCTAAAAAAAACCAAACATGCACACACTGTATCCTTCACATCTACATCCTCTGCATGCATTGGATTGGTGAATATAAGTTCTTTAAAGATTTTTTTTTTGTGTGGGAAGACATCAACTTCAAACAGCGACCCATTTTACTACAAAAATATAACTTATTTCAGGCTAAAAAATTGAAACAATAAAAAATATTTGAAACTAATATTCAGCAGGAAAAAAAGTTTGATTTCATGACTATTTAACGTTGTCTCTCTCTTTCAAACACTATTACACTTTCATCCCTTATGTTAGGCTTATCTTATCTGTAATGTGCTACTCTTTTCCATAAACACTTCAGAGATATCAAACAGGGGTGTCTTACTTAAATTACCTGATTACACTGTCTCACTTTTATATTAACACCTTATCTCTCGCTGAATCCTTTTCTTTCTCACACTTTTGGAAGTCTTATGATGAATAACCTGACTAATGGAGACCCATTTAACTCTAATCTTCCACTGTTAAATATTTATTATTGGTTAATGAGAGCGCTTATCTTGGCTTTTTGGAAGATAGAGAGATGGAATATTAAACTTTATCCTAATTCTGTAACATTTGCCATCTGCTTTTTTCCCATTCTGTCTTCTTTTTTTTCTTTCAAATGAATTATACTACCATTTATCCCACTAATTCAACAGACATATTTTTATTTAATAGGCTCTATGATGTGCTGCACCTCTATAAAATGATTTTTCGGCGAGTGTGTAGACTATTGTGTTCCTCCAAATCATGTATGTAGTCGGACCTGTGATTTAGTGGTTAAACACTACATTGAGCCATGGTACTAACCCTAACCCTAACCCGTGCTTTACAATACATCATGAAAACAAGTACATTGTACTTACTTTTTGATGGTAAGTACAAGCCATTTAATATAAAGTGGGACCGAATTTTATTACAGCAAAAAAAAAAAAGTTCTCTTGTACCTTATTTCTAGAATGCCTCAAGTGTTTATGAATGCCTTCATCACTTAAATGACTCGTCTCATTAATACTCAACCTCAATTGTGTGAATCTCGGCTCACAGGGCTCCTGCTGAATTCATTATCCTTATGTTACCTGTGGATCAAATATCAGCCAGAGGGCATGTGACACTTTGTCTTTATATAAAGCCAGTAAGACATTCCACAGAGCCGTTGGCTTCCAGCAGTCATAAGGAACAGTGTCCCATAGAGCTGTTCTCCTGTTGGCCAGACACACTGGCAGAATAGAAACCCTATACTGCCTGGCCAGGATAATGATTTCCTAGTGGAAGGAAAGGAACCATAAGTCAACTCTGAAGTCAAACGGAATATGTGTGCTGAGTCACTCTAAGTGTTTCTGAGTGCTGTGTGAAGAGAGCGTGTTAAGGACTCTTGAAGAATATCATCTGCTTATGCGTGTTGTGACGCGGGTGGCCCTCAGGCACCCCTCGGGCTGAGCTGATTCTGCCCTTCTGCGTTAGACTCTGTAGAGCTGCACTACAAAGCTCTCGCTCCACGCTGTGGTCACAGGCTGCATTGCTTTTCTCAAAAAGCCTCTTTGACTAGACCATGTGCATCAAAAGCTTACATATGAAGTAAAGAAACATCCTCAGATGATAAGGCACCAGCATTGTGGTGGACTTTGTTCCTGTCATAGAGTTTCTTCTAAGTTCTGTATCAAAGTTATTCTTGGCAATTGGAAAGATCCATTTTCATGGTACAGTATATTATATTATAAAACTGCTAAGTCAGCTTATGTTTTATCTCTGAAATTCTTCACGCTCAGCCATTCTGCTTCCCCCCACCCCCCCGAGATTAATCATTGAAATGTGCCACATTAATGGAACTGGATCTCTGGTGCAGAAACTGCTTCACATCCAAGGCTTGTTCTGCACTTTTTAACTATTAGGCATTGAGACATTTTTAAGTCATTACTTAATGGAAGCTTAATGCAATGATTCAAACACAGTGATATTTCCCTGTGTCCTTTTGAATACAGGACCTTTATTTGAACTTATTCAAATAAAGGTAACGCTAGCAAAGGCTAATATTGCAGCGTTAAAGGCGATAATGCCAGTGGCATGGCTACTTGTTTGGGTTGTTGCTTGGCCTACTTAACTAGAACTCAATTTCTCACGGCATCAGGTTTCTCTGCAGTATCTACAGGTGAATGTTGGATCTACCAAACTTAATCACATTTGATATTGAACGACGCGACAGAGCTGAAAGCAGCTCATGATAAACAGACTATGCACTGAACATTTCATACTCGACGCCCTCTTCTTTTGTATGCACGTAGCACACGCACTAGCACTCTCACACATTTCTAGTCACACCTGAAAGCCTATATCCGAGAATCATGACTAAGGGATGGTGTGGGGTGGAGGAGTTATTTTGGGATCCCTGGGAAAAGGTCTCATGTAGACGGTAAGGGAGATTTGATGATGGGGACATTGAGTGTTAATGGGGCAGGGGGTGTGTTTTTGTGAGTATGTGTTTGTGTGTCATCTAATGGAAAATCAGCAGATGGTTTGTCTTCATTACTCTCTCTGTGGAGATACTCTGTAGCCCCTTATTGTATGTGTTGGCCCCTGGGATGGGGAGAAGCTCTACGACCTGAAATTTGAAAGGTTAAGAAAGTGCATGATGCAGTTCAGATAGCAGCAGAAATTCCCATGTTTATTTTGTGTTATTTATGTGAGTGTTTTAAGTACAGGACAAATTTAATGCGGTAACCATGAATATAAACCTAGAGTCTAGAAATGTCGTCTCTTAATATCATTAAAGGATTAGTTCACCCAAAAAGGAATATTGTCGTCAATGAGTGTGTTTACATACACGCCTGAACACTGGTAATGGCTAATAATCTGACAGCGTGTAAAGTCACACATGGATTAAATGCATTAAAAAGAGCTCTTTATCAGGTGAAGGCCATAAACTGTTTAAGAAAAAATATTTTTTACATCGATTTCGCTGTAATTTCTACCAGTCGTTTGATGTGTTCTAAAGCTGTTTGAATAATGTATTGATCACTCCTTTCCATAGAACTCCAATGAATGGAGACTGGAGCATCATGGTGCTTTTTGTTTCCTTTTTGAAGCTGTAAAAGTCATTCGTCATTCATTGTAATTGCATTGGAAAGAGCAAACAGTATATTTCTCCCTTTGTCTCCCTCCCCTAAAAAGGAAAAAAGAAACAGAGGTGCTTTCAGAACAATATGAGGGAGACAGATACATATATCTTTAAATGCTGGGATCCACTACATGACTTCAAGTCTAAACATCATACTGCATTTTATGCAATATCTGTCAACTCTGACTACACAAAATCTACAGAATGGCTCTGACTTTAGACAACTAGCTTCAACTTCTCCTGACTGCGAATAGTGGCAAAAACACCTGAGAAAACGTTGTGTAGTGTATTCCAGCCATAAAGTAAACAAATTTAGTTCTAATCCTTCTAACCTTTTAATCTTTTGTTTTCCCCCCATTCTCATTTTTCTTTTAGGATGAACATGTGGTTCTGCTAGATGACTGTTCTCTCACACCTGGTTTGTTCAAGCAGATGCATGCAGAGGGTTTCAAGCCAAAGCAACAACACTCTAAAGAACAAACAGTTGAGCTGTGTTTTCACATGATGCCTCCAGCTGCTTAGGTGTAGGGTCATTATATGGACGGGAGGAGTACGATACAAAAACAGAGACACCGGAGTGGCGACTCCGTCGCAGGCTATGGGGGCCATGGTGACCTAGATTCAATGGTTGTTTCCTGGCAGGGCAAATTCATTGCCGTTTAATCCCTGCCCTGTTTTTATTGTACCTCCCTACCAGAGTGAGGCGCCACCCTCTCTCTGTCCCCGTCACCCACTTGGTCAAGACAGCTATGGCTGGAGTGAGGAAGTTGGCACGAGTAATCAGGCACCAAGGTCTCCACCGCCTGATCCTTGCACTCATTCTCTTCTGTCTACTCTCCATGGCCTACCTGGCTTATCACGTCACTGCTGGACCCAAGATCAAGGAGGCCCCTCTTCCGCTACCACTGGGGGACTGTGTAGCTACGTCGGTAGTTGGTGGCGGACAAAGGGCTCCACTGTTCCTGCCATCTCAGATCAGCCAGCGGCGACATTCGCCGAGAACAGCAGACACCTCTCGGACTGAGCCTGTGGTGTTACTCTTTGTGGAAAGCATCTACTCCCAACTCGGACAAGAGATCGTTGCCATCTTGGAGTCAAGTCGCTTTCATTACCGCACTGAAATTGCACCGGGAAAAGGGGACATGCCTCCTCTGGCTTGGCGAGGTCGTGGCCGATACACGCTCATCGTCTATGAGAACCTGCTCAAGTACGTCAACCTGGACTTGTGGAACCGCCAGTTATTGGATAAATACTGCCAAGACTATGGAGTGGGAATCATCGGCTTCTACCGGGCAAATGAAAACTCACCATCCAGCGCTCAGCTCAGAGGCTTCCCTCTGTTCTTGCGTTCAAACCTGCCACTTTGGGATTACAGAGTCAACCCTGCTGCACCCCTACTCTACATCACCAAACCCAATGAGCTGGAACCTGGCCCTCTACCTGCAGACAACTGGACCACCTTCCTGTCCAACCACAGCACCTATGAGCCTGTGCTGTTAGCTAGCCCCAGACCAGCAGAACCCAATCAGCTCCCAACCCACTCACACCAACAGAGAACGCTGCTAGCTACGGTTGTGCAGGACCTAGGTCTTCACGATGGGATTCAGCGGGTGTTCTTTGGTGGAAGCTTGTCGTTTTGGCTGCACAAGCTGCTGTTTGTGGATGCTGTGGGGTATTTAACTGGCAGGAGGCTCAGCTTGTCTCTGGACCGATTTTTGCTGGTGGACGTGGATGACATCTTTGTTGGGAAGGAGGGGACGCGCATGAAAGTGGCGGATGTTGAGGTAAGAGCCTTAAAATGTATTGGATAAATGTGCTTGATAAGACAAGCATCACTCTTACTATTGCTCATATTTTGCGGTAGGGCTACATGATTTGAGGGGGAAAATCGATTCACTATATTTTTTTTCTGACAAAATGTACTATTTGCAAAATGCTCCAGGTTTGCTGTGCTACACAATTTGGCCAATAGTTTTCTGATTACATATAAATATGACTATCAAGTACATGAGAAAAATGACAATACTTATATTTATGACAGTCTTAATTTTCATTTTCAAAGGTTCAACCATTGAGTGTGATTTTTATTTTTACATTTTTTTATCATATTCACAAAAAGTTCTTGGCCTCCAGAATATTTTTGTATATGTAAACAGCCAATATATTTAAAGAAGCCTCTGCTTTAAAAAAGTAAAAAAAAAAAAAAAATGTAGCTTAATTTGTTTTTATCAACACTTGATTGTGGGTAAATTTCATTTGAAAAAAATCAAATCAAAAAGCACAATAAATCAGATTTTTGTCAAAGACTGCGTCTTGATCGTATTCAGAATGATGATCGAAAAATGGATTGAGATTATCAGTACCATCTTGGACAGTCTTATATTTACCTCTTCATGGGTTTGTCATTTTTCTTAGAAACTTTATGCAGCTTTAATGATTGAGTTATAGCTTGCTTGTGCGTTAGCAACTTCTACCTGCTCCTTATAGTTAGTGCAGATCGTCTTTTTTGCTTTGTTCGGCAGGATTTAAGATTATGATTTTTTTTTTCTTCTGGCGAATGGAAACTATCAAAAACAATTGACTTTAATCTGTAAAGCCGTATCTAGTGACCAGAATATCATAGAGACTTGGGGGTGGGAGTCACCCCCCTTACAAAGGAAACCATAAAGGAAAACCTTGGAAAAAAAAAAAAAAAAAAAAAACTAGTTTGTTGATATGAAATTGTCTGTTTTTGAAAGGGGTTGTTAGAGAATCAGACATCAATCAGTCCTGACCCAGTTTGTCTTCCATCAAAGGTATATTTTGTTTGAATAATCCAAGCTCTTTTTACTCTCAGAGTTTCTCTCTGACTGCCATCACACTCCCAGAGCTCCTCCATGACTGAAATGAAGCTAATGAATTAGCACGGTTAATACGGATCAGGGAGATGTATTCTCTCTGTCGTTGTTTGTAGAGAGCCCTGATTATTGTGCGAGAGGGAGTGCTTGTTTGTAATGCATTGGAGCATGGCATTCTTTTTCTTTCTCTGTCTCTCTCTCCCCCCCTCTCTCTCTCATCTCCTCAGAGTGAAAGGAGGCTATTGCTGAAGGCTAGCATGGGGCTAATTAGACTGGCTCACTTTTTAATTTGAGCAGATAAGTTCTCATAGGGGTTTCTGTGCGGCCCAGCACACCAAAAGCAATGTCATGCCTGAGGTTTTCAGCTTCACATTTCTCTCTCATTTTTCTCTCTTATCCTTTTCTTTTATTATTTCTTCTCACCCTTTACCTTCATTGCCTTTCTTGTTTCTGCAAGACCTGCCCTCTTTTATACTCGTCTCCAACCTGCATCTGTAAAATAACAAAACAATATACTTGGTTGACTAGGACTGCCCAGGATTGTTTCTCTCTTCTGCTGAACACAAAAGAAGATATTTTAAAGAATGTGGTTAATTACACAATTGACAGCAACCTTTGACTTTGGAAGAACAATGGAAGTCAGTGGGTGCCGTCAACTGTCTGATTAACAACATTCTTTAAAATGTACTCTTTTGAATTTAAAGTTTAGCTGTTTATGTTTGTTTGCCACATTTATACATTAGAACTGATGTGCGGTCACAACTTTAAATGTGACCCACCCAGTCAGAAACTTTTTTTTTTTTGTCAATACATAGTACTATTAAAGGGGTCATGAACTGGCTTTCTAAATTTATTATATTATTGTCTGAGGTCAACTTATGACGTTCGCTTGGTTTTTGCATTCAAAAACATCAAAATGAATAGGTAATAGGCTATTTTGTACCTAAGTTGTGAGCCTACCTGAAAAACGCTGGGTTTTTATGGGCGTGTCGCAATGAAGACTTGGAAGTAAACGCCCACTGCTGTGAGTGGATAACAGTTTTGCATATTATAATAAGTCTCACCCGTTGGTGTATGTGGGGAAAATTGTTTTGAAAACGTCCAATGTTGTAAAATGGCGACCGAAATGATTCGACCATACATGTTCGACCCAGAGTCCGTGTGTTGCACAATTCCTGTCAGATCCAATATAGACGGCACAGCACCGTTCTTTACTCTTAATCGGTCTGCAAATCCAGTCTTGTTTACAAAACAATCCTCAGTGAAATGAAGCGAACAGACAGCGATGTTTTACCCTCATCAGCTGGAACGTCATTAAAATAAAGTTTTATTGGAAGTCCTATTGGAATCCAGAGGAAGCTTATGCAGCGACTGTCTTCTTCCACAACCAGGCACTGCACTATATTTTGTATTGCTCGGTAGCTCGATCTGGTTTGTCATCACGAGGTAGGCATCTATTTTATTTAGCTAAGCGTGAAATGCGCAAATCGGTGGGCGGGGCCAAACCGGCAGTTGATCTTCTTCTGTGTTATCCTCTTTGACGTCATAGTTCCCCCACTTTTAAAAATGAGTCGTTTGCTGAGGCTCGTGTCAATGAAAGCTTTTATTGGACTAACAAGGCCGTTTTCAGTTCTGAAACTTACAGGATATTCTTATAATATGATGACCTCTTAGATGTCAAAAGCTCAAGGAAAATTTGATTTCTCAGTTCATCACCCCTTTAAAACTTATAAAAAGAGAGAAAATGACTTTATTTTGTATTTTTTTTTTTTTAGTTGACTGGATTATCCAAATTAGTTTTAACACAAGGGTATTTACTGTCAACATTTTTTTTAAATCCAGCAAAAATAACTGTTGCAAGATATCATCACTGTGACTCATATTGTGATACATTCATACTGTACCACCCACCATTAGTTGTAACCTACAATAGCTTCATAATATACCCAAAATAAAAATCCGCAGTAACAGCTCATCGTGTCAAATGCACACTATAAAATGATGTAAATTGAACCAGTTGAAATTATTATTATTTTTTTTTCTTCTTCATCTTCTCACTAGGCACTGCTTCACACACAGAATAAACTTCGTTCTCTGGTACCTAATTTCACCTTCAACCTGGGATTCTCTGGCAAGTTTTTTCATACAGGTACAGTATGATAAAGTTATTACATGAGTTAACCAGGTCAAATCTGTCTCCACCTCCACACATGCATTCTTTGTCTCTATTTGGTCTCACTTTTCAGGGACAGATGAGGAAGATGAGGGTGACGACACGCTGCTCCGACACCGGCAAGAGTTCTGGTGGTTCCCACACATGTGGAGCCACATGCAACCTCATCTCTTCCACAACGTCAGCGTGCTCGCAGAACAGATGAGACTTAATAGACAGTTTGCACAGGTCCGAACCTGCCCTGATACAGTGCATCCCAAATAATATGCTGTTGAATTCTTGATTCTGAACGGTTTATTTGTTCCACAAGAATTTGTTTGATTTTGCACGACTAGAAAGTAATCCCAAGTTGTGTCTCGTTTAGGAGCATGGGATCCCCACAGACATGGGTTACGCTGTAGCCCCCCATCACTCAGGAGTTTACCCTGTGCACAGTCAGCTTTATGATGCCTGGAAGAGTGTATGGGGCATCAAGGTGACCAGCACAGAGGAGTATCCTCATCTCAGGCCTGCCCGCTACCGCAGGGGATTCATACACAACGGCATTCAGGTAGGAACCCAAGTTCACCTGACTCGGTCAAACATGTTTCTCATTCTCAGGGGGCGTTTACATAAGATGCTTGGTTGCATCTAGCAAAGCAACTAGACTGAATGCAACCGATTGCAGCGCTACATTTGTTTTTTACTTGATACCAAAGGCGTCAGAATGTGACGTCAGAACAGCGGACAATGTCAACAAGGGCAGGTATTGTCAATCATGTGATTTTGGGTATGGTGGCACACCACCTTAACCCAGAAGCTTTATATATTTTCCTGCAGTTGAATACTTTTTTTTAACGTAGTGGTAACACATCAATGTGCAGTAGGTGTCGTATTTAACAACAATGCTTTTTACAGCATTCAAGATTAATGCAAATTCCTAAACACTGAAGTTTGAAATAAGATTTTTGTATTGTTTTTCTAAGAAGTCACTTGTGCTCACCAAGGCTGTATTTATTTGGTAATACAGTAAAAACAGTAGTATTGTGAAATATTATTACAACACTAAAATTTAAATGAACTGTTTTTTTATTTTAATATATATTGTTTTAAAATGTAATTTATTTGTGTGATGGCAAGCTGTATTTCCAGAAGCCTGACGCTTTAGAAATCATTGTAATATGCTAATTTGGTGCACAATTATTAATAATGGTTCTTCTTATTATCAATCTTTAAAACTGTTTTTGCGGCTTAATATTTTTGTGGAAACATGATACTTTTTTAGAATAGAAAGTTCAATGCTTCAACAGCATTTATTGAAAAATATTTTGTAACATTATAAATGTCTTTACCACTTCTGATCTATTTAATACATCTTTTCTGTATAAAAGTATTTGGGGAATAATGATTTCCATACTAATTTTACATTGATTACAACTTTTGGCCCGTGGTGCCTTTTCCTCTTTTTCTTTTTTTAAATACAATTTTAATTTTTTAAGTTAATAATAATGAACAAACATAAGGTAACAATGAACAATATTTTAATTTAAATTATCATTAACCTAGAATAAAGCTGTTAAAATTGTTCATTTTTAGTACCTGATACCTAATGCATTAACTAATATTAACAAATCAAGCCTTATTGTAATGTTACAAACGTATTTTTAATAAAGGAATGATTACCCAAGAATGCTCTTATTTCTGTTAGTGTAATTTGACTTTACTAAGTTGTGTGTGGCTTTGTGTATCAGGTTCTTCCCCGGCAGACATGTGGGCTTTTCACACACACCATCTTCTACAAAGATTACCCAGGAGGCCCTCAGGAGCTGGACAAAAGCATCCGTGGTGGTGAGCTGTTTCTTACGGTGCTGCTCAATCCGGTTAGTGTCACACCCACAAAGACACTCTAACCCAATAATTATGCAATAAATGTTTGTTTTTTGACCCACTTGTTCCCGTCCTCTCCCATGGCTAGGTTAGTATATTCATGACTCACCTGTCAAACTATGGCAACGACCGGCTGGGCCTGTACACCTTTGAGTCGTTGGTGAGGTTTGTGCAGTGCTGGACTCACCTGCGCCTGCAGACTCTGCCTCCTGTCAGACTCGCTCACAAATACTTCCAGATTTTCCCTGATGAGAGAGACCCCTTGTGGCAGGTTGGTGCACTTACATTTTCATGGTTCTAAATGAATCTCTTATTTGTTGCGGAGGCTGTCAACTGTGCCAAAAATGACACATTTCACCCCAAAATCAGTAGTAAAGTGAGCAATATAAAAAAAGCTTTCAAATAATTTTAAATTACTTTTGTTTCACATGGTTCTAAAAATAAAGTGGCTGTTTGGATTTAAATAGTCAAATCCAAACAGCCACTTTTTTGTTCTTTTTTTTTTTTTTGCCGGGCATATTAGTGCTGTCAAATTAATCGTATCTAAAATAATGTAACTAAAAAAGTAACTAAAAGGTTTTTGTATATATAATGTATGTATTTTATGATTTTATATACAGTGTATATATATATTTATATATATATATATATGAAGAGTTCAGATGCAAAAGCCTCTAAATGCCATTTGAAATTTTCTTCTTTAATGATGATTTTTATCAAACTTGTATATTTAAGTTCAGTAATTTCACTTAAAGAACAATTAATAGGTAATTATCATTGCCATTTAAGTGAAATTACTGAACTTAAATATACAAGCTTGATAAAAATGATCATTCTAGAAGAAAATTTCAAATGGCATTTAGAGGCTTTTGCATCTGAACTCTTCATATATATATATATGTGTGTGTGTGTCTGTATATGTATGTGTATATTTGTATATGTGTGTATATATATATACAGTATATATATATATATATATATATATACATACACACACACACACACACACACACATATATATATACTGTATATGTAACGTGTATATATGTATGTATTGTGTGTGTGTGTGTGTGTGTGTGTGTGTGTGTGTATATACATTGTGCTTATAAATAAAGACAATACATTAAAATAATGTGGTAAGAAATACCAGTTTGCAATATAAAGCAGCATAACAAGCTGTTTTGTACAGCTTAAAATAACTGGAAGTAAATCACACTGGAAGACACCAGACACATTAAAATTACAAATGGCAGTGTCGACTTACCTGAAAAATAAGGTGGATATGCATGCATAAATGGGTGTGTGTACAGTATATATGTACACACACACACACACACACACACACACACATAGTATTTAACAAAAAACTACTATGTTAGATGCGTACCTGTGGATCCTCTGTTAAAGACCCTTGAATTAAAATGCTGTTTACATAATGAACAGGGACATTTACTGTACTTTTTGTATTAAGTTATTTGTATTATTTTTCTCATATTCATTTATGCTCACATTATACTTACAAATACTTATCCTGATGAACAGAACCCATGTCATGACAAGAGACACAAAGACATCTGGTCCAAAGAGAAGACCTGTGACAGACTGCCCAAGTTTCTAGTGATTGGCCCTCAGAAGACCGGTAACACAAAATATCAAAATCTATTCTTCTTTTTTTTTTGGTTAAAAGTCAATTCTGTTTTGAACATAAATGTGAGTTTGTTTGCAGTAACAGAAGTGTCTAACCAGTGTCTTTTTAAGTCTGTTGAAGTCTTATAAAGCATAAGAAACTAAATTACAATCCAGCAATTAGCCAGGCTTTATGATGTAGGACGCATTTGGCATACAAGTCACGGTACACAGAATGTTTCCAAGAAATGTGATTCATATTTGACTAAAACAGCTTGATGCGGCATTGTATTCTAGTGTCATGATCTTTCCGCAGGAACAACCGCACTGCACTCGTTTCTTGCCCTTCATCCTGCCATTACCAGCAGCTTCCCCAGCACAGTCACCTTTGAGGAGGTGCAGTTCTTCAGCGGACCAAACTATCAGCGAGGCATTGACTGGTAACCATGGAAACTCCATCCATGCCTCATGCTCTTTGTTTCATTTGCAAAGCTTCACTCACATTGCACTGACAGAACTCCTTTTTGGTTTAAATGTGTCCTAAATTTTATATTTTAGTGAGTATATTGTGCCTCAGAAAGCATGACTATTGTTATTAATGCTGATATGTTGGGTAAAAAAATGTCGCTGGTTAAAAAAACAAGCTATTACTTTTCAAAGTCATCAGACATGTGGTTTTGCAAGGTAGACAAAATAAATGGTCAAATGAGTTCTGTAAACTTTCGATAGGAATGCCTTAACAAACACTCAGAACACCTGCATAGGAATGTTTAAAACAAACATCATTATTCCCTTCTTAATATTTTACTGGTATAGGATTTGCCGTTTGCTTCATTGTGCAAGCTAATTCTGTCCCTGTGTCTTGTCTCAGGTATATGGATTTTTTCCCTGTACCCTCAAATGTGAGCACAGACTTCCTGTTTGAGAAGAGCGCAAACTATTTTGACACTGAAACTGCCCCGAAGAGAGCAGCTGCCCTCTTACCAAGAGCCAAAATCATCTCTATCCTCATCAACCCTGCTGACCGGGCGTATTCCTGGTATCAGGTGCGTTTGTGAACACAAGACACCAGAGGATCAAGGTTTAGCTGGCTAGTTAGCATGACTCGGTTAGCCCCTGCTGGTAGATGTCATGACTACATCGTCTGATGTAAAATTGACATTTATTTTCATTGGAAACGGAAAAATTTCTGTCTGATGCCTTTGATGGGACATTGCCCTCAAGGCATCAATGCACGTCTGAATCCAATGTTAGCTTTACTTGAATTCTCCCGAGAAACCTTCATCTGATCGGTATTTGAAGGCAGCATAGATGTACCCCTCACTGCATTTGATATCCCTTAATCCTGTGCTTTCCCTTATGTGACAGTTGAGAGATAAAATAACGATGGCATCTGAAAGTTGCAGTTGGTGGTCTGTTTGTGTATATATATACACGTTTTTGACCAACGTTTCCAAAAGTCTGTCCAAAATCACCTATAGTACATGTGCAAACGCAGCCTGCAAAGTGTTTGCCTGATAAGGAAGCGAGGCAACAAGTCAGATGCCTAAGCTTTCAGACACAGCTATTCATTTCTTCTGTCTCTAGAGTCATTAGTCACATGACATTTAAAGTTTAGATGATTGGTTAAAAAAACACCTTGCAACAGAACTTAATGCCTACCCATAAGGAAAGATGGTAGATTCACATCAAATCACATGCAACTGCAAGTGAGACAAATGGGAATGATAAAGGCCCCAATATATATATATATATATATACACACTACCGGTCAAAAGTTTTAGATCAGTAAGATTTTTTTATGTTTTTAAATGAAGTCTCTTCTGCTCACCAAGGCTGCTTTATTTGATGAAAAAAAATGACAACCAGTACCGTAATATTGTGAGATGTTATGACAATTTAAAATGACTGTTTTCTTTTTTAATATATTTTGAAAGCTGAATTTTCAACATCATTACTGTTGCTGATTACACATCAGTTTTCAGTGTCGCATGATCCTTCAGAAATCATTCTAATATGCTGATTTTATGCTCAAAAAACATAAATTATTATTTTCAATGTTGAAAACAGTCGTGTACCTTTTTTTTCCCCCCACAATTCTATGATGAATAAGAAAATTCAAAAGAACAGCATTTATTTAAAATATAATTTTTTCTAACATTTTAAATGTTTTTACTTTTGATCAATTTAACTCATCCTTGATGAATAAAAGTATTTTCTAATTTCTTTCCCCCAAAAATAAAAAAAAAATTAATTCTTACTGACCCCAAACTTTTGAATGGTAGTGATTAATGTTACAAAAGCTTTCCATTTTAGATCAATTCTCTTCTTTTGAACTTTCTATTCATCAAAGAATCCTGAAATAAAAATGTAAAAAACTGTTTTCAACATGGATAATATTCATAAATGTTTCTTGAGCATCATATTATAATGATTTCTGTAGGATAATGTGACACTGAAGACTGGAGTAATGATGCTGTAAATTCAGCTTTGATCACAGGAATAAATTACACTTCACTATATATTCACATAAAAAATGCTGTTTTAAATTGTAATAATATTTCACAATATTACTGTTTTTTTTTTTGGTTTTTTTATCAAATAATTGCAGCCTTGGTGAGCAGAAGAGTCTTCTTTTAAAAACATAAAAAATCTTACCGATCTAAAACTTTTGACCGGTGTGTGTGTGTGTGTGTGTGTGTATATATATATATATATATAGCACAGAAGAGAGGACTGTTCATTCACATTCCTGCTGGGATTGAGAATGGAACTGGCAACCTTTGGGTTACAAGTCAGACTCTCTAACCATTAAGCCACGACTGACCCCTGTAATAACATGAATACACTGGAGAGCTGCCCTTATAGTACAAAAAATATTACTAATCAAAACGAAAGCAACACTGACTGACTCTGTTTTTAATACTGTAAAGCAGTTCACTAACAGTATACTATGGTCACGTATTTCAATTTATTATTATTTTTTTTTTACCTCTAAGCAAAGAACGAAAGAGCGTTTCGCAGGGCCATCATAGAGAGCGTTTTCCAGATATTATAGACATCCTCCTCCAGTGACACATTAGAAGTTTACTGTTTACAACTGCTGTCACTCTCTCTCCACCAGCATCAGAGGGCTCATCAGGATCCTGTGGCTCTAAACTACACGTTTCACGAGGTGATCTCCGCTGGGCCGTCCTCTCCCGCAGCTCTGCTGTCTCTGCACCGGCGCTGTCTTCAGCCTGGAGCCTACAGCAGTCACCTGGAGCGCTGGGTACATCACTACCAGCCCAGTCAGGTGTGTGTGTGTGCACGCACGCCTACAGCTGACTTCTAGTTTAACCACTATTGACCTAGCCAGGTGTGAACACAAAAGATTTACCTCTTATAAGAACTCTTTTCATCTTAGTCAGCAGTTATGTCATGCTATGATGTAACTGTCCTTCTTTTCAGTTCTGGAAGTCAATTGTGTTCAAAACATGTGTAAATAGATGATGCTAGCAGGGGTAAAACACACAACACTGGTTCAGCTGGATACTGTGAGTCACTGCACAGCACACATAAAAGCTGTTAACCTAAGTTTAAATGCATATCTTTTTAGCGGAAGGCAGGTACTTGAATGAATAAAATCTTAATTAATGAAAAATATAAAAAATCAATAAGATATTTTTGAGCTTGGCATAACTATAAAAATATGTTACATTTACATACAAAAGTTTGGAGTTGGTAAGATTTTTTTATTGTTTTTCCTCACTAAGGCTGTATTTATTTGTTCGAAAATACACTACAGTAATGAAAACAATTTCATTCATATTGTGAAATATTATTAGTTAAAAATAACTGTTTTCTGTTTTAATAAACTTTAAAATGTAATTTATTCCTGTGGTGGCAAAGCTAAATTTTCCACAGCCATTACTTTAGTCTTCAGATTAATTTTTAGAATTTTTTTTTGGTAAATGTTCAGAGGGAAAAAATAGAAACTTGATCAATGAATGAACAAATTAATTTCTTCTTCAAAAAAATAAAATAATAAATCATACTGACCCCAATCTGTATTCATAAAATCTAGAAATGATTTCGATGAAAGAATCTTGATGCTTGTTTTGCATTTTTTAAGTTATCTTAAGACTACTAGTTGATAATCATGGTTCATTTATAAGTGTATTACTGTAATCTGTGTTAAATTATACACATGAATGAAAACTGGAGTTGTCAGCATCTGTTATCAACAGCTTTATATTTATGTTGAGAAATAACCTAGAATATTCACACAAACAAGTAATGAATGCACACACACACATTTGAGTCTTCAGTGAACCACTCGTTCAAAAAACATCTGATAGCGTTCCTGAGCAGAAGTGTGGAGCTGCATGAGTGTGTGTGATGTGCGTTTTATCCTGTGAACAGCTGTTGATCGTGGATGGTGTGCAGCTGCGCTCCAGTCCTGCTCAGATGATGGATGGGATTCAGAAGTTCCTGGGAGTCACACCGTACTTCAACTACACACAGGCTCTGACGTACGAGCTCTCCTCCTAATTACACACCTTCTCAGTCCAAGAGCGCTTACAGTAGTTCACTTTTAAAAAAAAACTTTTGCTGATAATTTACTCACCCCCATGTCATCCAAAATGTCCATGTCATTCTTTCTTCAGTCGAAAAGAAATTAAGGTTTTTGATGAAAACATTCCAGCATTTTTCTCCATATAATGGACTTCAATGGGAACCAAACGGTTCAAAGTCCAAAAGACAGTTTCAGTGCAAACTGTTTAAAGGGCTTTAAACGATTCCAGACGATGAATAAGGGTCTTATCAAGTAAAATGATCGCTCATTTTAAAAACAAAATAACAAAGTTTAAGTTTTATAAGCTCAAATGGTCGCCTTGCTCTGTTCTGTGATGCGCGTTCGTGACTCTCCTGTTTGAACTCATTTATCAAAATGAATGAATCTTTTCCCGAGTCAATTTGTTCATTTCGTTCGTTGAATGAACCAAATGACACGAAAAAGATTCGTTGAACCGTTTGGTGCCCAGCAAAATGCATTATATGGAGAAAAATGCTGGAATGTTTTCATCAAAAACCTTAATTTCTTTTCGACTGAAGAAAGAATGTCATGGATATCTTGGATGACATGGGGGTGAGTAAATTATCAACAACAACAAAAAAAAACTGCTCCTTTAATAAAACTATATTTATTACAAAACTGATACAGTAGTTCCAGTCCTGGATGCTAATTGGTCACATTTTACTTAAAGATACACTATGTAACTTTTAGCCATTTAGTGGATAAAAATAAAACTGCATGCTTTTTTGTGGAAGATCATTGTTTTGGTGGTGTGTGGCTGTGCTGATAATACTGCGTACAAAACATTCGCTAGGCTTCTAGATGTATCCGGTTTAGATAGAAAGGATCTCAAGCTCAACCTTATGTATTACTGTTATAAATATAATGTAAAAACCTTAATACATTTTTTATTTATTGCTGAAGTCTTGGAATGTATGTACATGAGTGTTTGTTTTCAAAAGTCTTACTATAGGAAAAGTGACCCTCTCTCTGCTCTCTGTTGAAAGGTTTGACGAGAGTAAAGGTTTCTGGTGTCAGAAACTGGAGGCAGGACGCACTCGCTGTCTGGGAAAGAGCAAAGGAAGGAAATATCCAGACATGAGCCTGGAGGTACAGCTCACTTCTCAATGTTAGAGCTCCAGATATGGAGATAAGATACTCGAACTGAACAGAAATAGACATCGCATTTCAATTATAGCCAAGCCAGTGAAGTTTATTTAGTCCTGTTTTCCTCTATAGTTCAGCAGCACAGTTGAGAAAGAGTCGGTTAGAAATCAAGTCAAAATAGAGCAGAATTCATCTCATAATTATGATTTACCAAAGTTTTTTTTTTTTTAATGGCACCAAATTTCCATGCCATATTTATGATTTTATATCAAGTTTGTCAATTTTTCATGTCTTGACTTTTTGTCAATTTACACCTTTTACCTCATAATTAAGAATTAGTATGCCATAATTGACTTAGTATCTCATCATTTTTACTTTTTATGCCATAATTGTTTTTATAATTTTCAGTCATAGACTTGGCGTCTCATAATTTTCATAATCTCATAATTAAGACTTAGTATTATAATTGACTTGTCACAATTATGATTTTGGAGAGTTAATCGACATACATTCGTACAGTTAGTCAATTATAAGATAATAATTCATAACAAAAAAGACAAAATGATGACTCAATTGAGATTTTCAAAATTGACATAAAAAGCCAAAATTATGACAGTCTTGAGAGTCTATTTTTATGCTGTCATAATGTTCCCTTTTTTAATGTAATTTTGACTTGCAGTATGTCACAATTATGATTTTATCTCATGATTATGACTTAGTAGACTTTTTATGTCATAATTATGGTTTACTGAAGCATGTTTTTTATTCTTATGTGATGGAAATGGGCTTCCATATATATATTTGTGTGTAACTCCCATTTTGTTTTCTTCCCATCCTTCCAGTCAAGGACGTTTCTGTCAGAGTATTACCGCGAGCAGAACGTGGAGTTACTCAGGATGTTTAAACGTCTGGGTCAGCCTCTGCCCGTTTGGCTCAGAGACGAACTGCACAACGCCAGCTGGAGCTGATAAGAACCTTCATGAGGAGAACCACAGCAGAACCCTGCTCCACATAGGAGAACTCGGGGCCCGTGTGCGGCAGGAGCCAAAAGAGGACTGACCCCTCTCGCCCTCCTTACTCCGCACAGGCTCTGACCGAGGAGACAGCCCGATCCCGCTGTCAGTCTGAATGAAGCCCTCAGAGTCAGAGTTGCCCTCAACCTCGTTATGGGAACTTGTAGTAGACCTTTATGGATTCACAGACATGGAAATGGGAGTGAATTGATTGGACGGCTTTAAAAAGACTTCTAGTGTGGTTTAAAATCCATTGTGAACTTGCTGTTTTGAAATGCAAATATAGTCTTCTAGGAAGAGAGGAAATTGCAGAAGATTGGGAACATTTTGTGGAAATACCCATGAAAGGGAGGGGCTATGAGAGGATTATTTAAATTTTATTCTCAAAAGTTTTTAACTCTGCCAAGCAGAGAAGTATTTAAATGTGCATCATAAATTTCAGCCATCTTGCTGCCTTTAAAAAAACAAACAAAAAAACAGTTACCGTTAAGTGATTTCTGTTTGAGGTCAACAAACATTGTGCAGCCCAAGGACCTAAGAAGAGAAGAACAGTATGCTGCAGACTTTTGCCAATGAGTGAATGTGAATTTTGTGTATGTGTAGCAACAGTTGGGTACATAAAATTATGAATTCACAGTAATGTGATCCCATTTTTTTTGTTCAGTTTGAGTACACACATTTACATTTAGTCATTTAGCAGACGCTTTTTATCCAAAGCGACTTACAACTGAGGACTAAACCAAGCGAGTCACCGTGAAGAGGCAAAAACAACGCAAGTGTTCAAAATACAAAATTCAGACATTGCATGGGGTAGCCAGATAAGCAGGAATTTGAAAGAAAATGATTTTTTTTAAGCTCCGTCTTAGCCAGTTTGAGCTGCAGGTGTTGTTCCTTCATCCATGCCGAGATATCAGCTAGACAGCTTGAGATTGGTGCAGGTACTGGTTGAAATGAGAGGCAGAGCTGGGTGTTATCAGCATAGCAATGGTAAGAGAAACCATGTGCCTGTATGATTGCTCCCAGTGATGTGGTGTAAATGGAGAGGAGGAGTGGACCAAGCACTGAACCCTGGGGAACTCCCGAGGTCAGCTGATGTGCTTTGGATACCTCGCCTCTCCATGCGACCCTGAAGGACCTACCTGTGAGATAGGACTCAAACCAGTGGAGGGAAGTTCCAGTGATGCCCAGTGATGAGAGGGTGGACAGAAGGATCTAATGATTCACAGTGTCGAATGCAGCAGACAGGTCCAGAAGGATAAGGACTGATGATTTGGAAGCAGCTTTAGCGATCTGCAGGGCTTCGGTGACCGACAGCAATGCAGTCTCAGATGAATGCCCTTGCCTGAAGCCTGATTGGTTGACATCCAGCTGATTGTTCAGGGACAGGAAAGAGGATACTTGGTTGAAAGCAAGTGTTTTTGCAATGAATGGTAAGAGAGAGACAGGTCTGTAGTTTGTTAAGAGTGATGTGTTCACTCAGTGTTGATTTTTTAAGCAGTGGAGTTACCCGAGCCTGCTTAATGCTGTAGGGAAAATGCGTGATGAGTTTATGATGTGTGTGTGGGTTCTGGAAGAAGTGTAGGAGAGATTGCTTGGAGCAGATGTGATGGGATCAAGAGGGCAAGTGGTAGGATGACTGGAGAGGAGAAGCTTAGATACTTGTTCCTCAGTTAGTGGTGTGAAGGAGAAGAGAGGGTTGTTGGCTGGGGGTGTCTTGATTTGCGCCATTTCCTCTCCGCTGCCCTGAGTTCAGTCCGGTGTTCACGAAGAACCTCAGATAACCAGGGGTTGGAGGTAGTAACGCGTGCTGGCCTGGTGGAGAGAGGGCAGATGTTGTCTAAAGACGAGGTTAGAATGGAGCATAAAGTATCTGTTGCAGTATTCACGTCCAGGGATGAGAAATGCGAGGGTGAGGGAAGAGAGGATGACAGCAGAGGAAAGATGGGACAGAGAAAGTGCCTAAACCCTTTATGACCTGCCATAGAACAGTTCCAGCAGAGTATTATCTTTCTATTTTTACATGCTGTGCTGTCATTCTTTTGAGCATTTTCATATGCCATACATCAAAATAATCTTTACTCTCCCAACTTGAAGGCTATGTTTGTAATAAATAAATAGTAACTAGATAAATATCTCTCAAGAGTGCAATAAACAAAAAGAAATTCTACATATTTTATTCAATACAAAAACAATGATAAATGTCAGCCTCAAAGTTGTCAATGTGAAAAACGTGCATAAAACAATTTAAAACTATACTGTTTACATGAATTATTTTTTAGGATACACTCATTTAAAAAAGGGGTAAAAAAACATGTAAAATATTCAATTACATTTGTGGTCAAACAGATAACATTTTGCTTTTGAATATTGATTGAACATTGAATTGGTTAGAATATAAATTAAATAGACCCTGTCAGAACAATTAATAATAAAATAAATATAAAATACATAAATAAAGGCGATGAGCAGGCGAGAGTTCGGTGCGTCCGTGTGCTTTCATTTTGACAACGTTGCGCACGCATGTGTGTGTGTGTGTGTGTGCTTGTATTTGCGAGTGTATAAACGAGAAAGAAATTATAGAATTAAGCAATGGTAAAAAGACAATAACGACAAGAAGGAACATATAGCAGATGGGAGTCAAGTGGGAGTCAACCCTATGAGATAGACGCATGGCCAAAAGACGCAGCTTTTGACGTCACTATATGCGACACACACTGGGGTCATAGTGCACAGGACGTGATCCTTCCATAGATCCGTCAATGGAAGACGTAACCACATGATATCTATGGATGTAACTATCAATCGCAGATCTACAGAACATGTGTGCAAAGACGTGCAATGCATTTTGTGATTTTTTTTTTTTTTTGTGAAATGCATTTTACGCAATTTGTACTGACTCATAGAGGGTGAAAACAACGCAACATGAGCATGTTGGAGGCTTGATCTGATCATGTTACATCTCTGGTTTTGTATACAAAAAGAATGATTGAGCTAGCCATTTGGTTTCAGTTTCAATAGCCTGTCCGCCGGCGCTCCGGTCGGTCTTAAAGGGTTAATGTAGAGGGGTTTTTTTTATGTATAATTACTACATGCAGAGCTATACTGGCTACTGTATATACTATACGAAATTTTGAGTTTGAAACTCTGGATTCTGATAGAGGACCATGGGACTTAGACCTGAGTGCAAAAATGGAGGCTCTAGACCCTTCCAGAGCTGAGATATCGAAACTCAAAATTTCGACCCAAAAAAAAAACGACAGTGTTACCCCTTTCGTTTTTTTTCATTTTTGGGCGAAAAATTAAGTTTCTCCAATCTTCTCAAAACTCTGGATTATGATAGAGGGCTGTGAGACTTTGACCTGAGTGCAAAAATGGATGATCTAGACCCTTCCAGAGCTGAGATATCGAAACTCAAAATTTCGACCCGAAAAAAAAAACGACAGTGTTACCCCTTTCGTTTTTTTCATTTTTGGGCGAAAAATTAAGTTTCTCCAATCTTCTCAAAACTCTGGATTGTGATAGAGGGCTGTGAGACTTTGACCTGAGTGCAAAAATGGAGGCTCTAGACCCTTCCAGAGCTGAGATATCGAAACTCAAAATTTCGACCCGAAAAAAAAAACGACAGTGTTACCCCTTTCGTTTTTTTTCCATTTTTGGGCGAAAAATTAAGTTTCTCCAATCTTCTCAAAACTCTGGATTATGATAGAGGGCTGTGAGACTTTGACCTGAGTGCAAAAATGGAGGCTCTAGACCCTTCCAGAGCTGAGATATCGAAATTCAAAATTTCGACCCGAAAAAAAAACGACAGTGTTACCCCTTTCGTTTTTTTTTCATTTTTGGGCGAAAAATTAAGTTTCTCCAATCTTCTCAAAACTCTGGATTATGATAGAGGGCTGTGAGACTTTGACCTGAGTGCAAAAATGGAGGCTCTAGACCCTTCCAGAGCTGAGATATCGAAATCAAAATTTCGACCCGAAAAAAAAACGACAGTGTTACCCCTTTCGTTTTTTTTTCATTTTTGGCCGAAAAATTAAGTTTCTCCAATCTTCTCAAAACTCTGGATTATGATAGAGGGCTGTGAGACTTTGACCTGAGTGCAAAAATGGAGGCTCTAGACCCTTCCAGAGCTGAGATATCGAAATTCAAAATTTCGACCCGAAAAAAAAACGACAGTGTTACCCCTTTCGTTTTTTTTTTCATTTTTGGGCGAAAAATTAAGTTTCTCCAATCTTCTCAAAACTCTGGATTATGATAGAGGGCTGTGAGACTTTGACCTGAGTGCAAAAATGGAGGCTCTAGACCCTTCCAGAGCTGAGATATCGAAATTCAAAATTTCGACCCGAAAAAAAAAACGACAGTGTTACCCCTTTCGTTTTTTTTCATTTTTGGGCGAAAAATTAAGTTTCTCCAATCTTCTCAAAACTCTGGATTATGATAGAGGGCTGTGAGACTTTGACCTGAGTGCAAAAATGGAGGCTCTAGACCCTTCCAGAGCTGAGATATCGAAATTCAAAATTTCGACCCGAAAAAAAAACGACAGTGTTACCCCTTTCGTTTTTTTTTCATTTTTGGGCGAAAAATTAAGTTTCTCCAATCTTCTCAAAACTCTGGATTATGATAGAGGGCTGTGAGACTTTGACCTGAGTGCAAAAATGGAGGCTCTAGACCCTTCCAGAGCTGAGATATCGAAATTCAAAATTTCGACCCGAAAAAAAAACGACAGTGTTACCCCTTTCGTTTTTTTCATTTTTGGGCGAAAAATTAAGTTTCTCCAATCTTCTCAAAACTCTGGATTATGATAGAGGGCTGTGAGACTTTGACCTGAGTGCAAAAATGGAGGCTCTAGACCCTTCCAGAGCTGAGATATCGAAATTCAAAATTTCGACCCGAAAAAAAAACGACAGTGTTACCCCTTTCGTTTTTTTTTCATTTTTGGGCGAAAAATTAAGTTTCTCCAATCTTCTCAAAACTCTGGATTATGATAGAGGGCTGTGAGACTTTGACCTGAGTGCAAAAATGGAGGCTCTAGACCCTTCCAGAGCTGAGATATCGAAATTCAAAATTTCGACCCGAAAAAAAAAACGACAGTGTTACCCCTTTCGTTTTTTTTCATTTTTGGGCGAAAAATTAAGTTTCTCCAATCTTCTCAAAACTCTGGATTATGATAGAGGGCTGTGAGACTTTGACCTGAGTGCAAAAATGGAGGCTCTAGACCCTTCCAGAGCTGAGATATCGAAATTCAAAATTTCGACCCGAAAAAAAAACGACAGTGTTACCCCTTTCGTTTTTTTTCATTTTTGGGCGAAAAATTAAGTTTCTCCAATCTTCTCAAAACTCTGGATTATGATAGAGGGCTGTGAGACTTTGACCTGAGTGCAAAAATGGAGGCTCTAGACCCTTCCAGAGCTGAGATATCGAAATTCAAAATTTCGACCCGAAAAAAAAACGACAGTGTTACCCCTTTCGTTTTTTTTCATTTTTGGGCGAAAAATTAAGTTTCTCCAATCTTCTCAAAACTCTGGATTATGATAGAGGGCTGTGAGACTTTGACCTGAGTGCAAAAATGGAGGCTCTAGACCCTTCCAGAGCTGAGATATCGAAATTCAAAATTTCGACCCGAAAAAAAAACGACAGTGTTACCCCTTTCGTTTTTTTTCATTTTTGGGCGAAAAATTAAGTTTCTCCAATCTTCTCAAAACTCTGGATTATGATAGAGGGCTGTGAGACTTTGACCTGAGTGCAAAAATGGAGGCTCTAGACCCTTCCAGAGCTGAGATATCGAAATTCAAAATTTCGACCCGAAAAAAAAAACGACAGTGTTACCCCTTTCGTTTTTTTTCATTTTTGGGCGAAAAATTAAGTTTCTCCAATCTTCTCAAAACTCTGGATTATGATAGAGGGCTGTGAGACTTTGACCTGAGTGCAAAAATGGAGGCTCTAGACCCTTCCAGAGCTGAGATATCGAAATTCAAAATTTCGA
Source organism: Pimephales promelas (assembly GCF_016745375.1). The sequence continues at coordinate 15,994,473 of NW_024121122.1, forward strand.
CCCGAAAAAAAAAACGACAGTGTTACCCCTTTCGTTTTTTTTCATTTTTGGGCGAAAAATTAAGTTTCTCCAATCTTCTCAAAACTCTGGATTATGATAGAGGGCTGTGAGACTTTGACCTGAGTGCAAAAATGGAGGCTCTAGACCCTTCCAGAGCTGAGATATCGAAATTCAAAATTTCGACCCGAAAAAAAAACGACAGTGTTACCCCTTTCGTTTTTTTTCATTTTTGGGCGAAAAATTAAGTTTCTCCAATCTTCTCAAAACTCTGGATTATGATAGAGGGCTGTGAGACTTTGACCTGAGTGCAAAAATGGAGGCTCTAGACCCTTCCAGAGCTGAGATATCGAAATTCAAAATTTCGACCCGAAAAAAAAAACGACAGTGTTACCCCTTTCGTTTTTTTTCATTTTTGGGCGAAAAATTAAGTTTCTCCAATCTTCTCAAAACTCTGGATTATGATAGAGGGCTGTGAGACTTTGACCTGAGTGCAAAAATGGAGGCTCTAGACCCTTCCAGAGCTGAGATATCGAAATTCAAAATTTCGACCCGAAAAAAAAACGACAGTGTTACCCCTTTCGTTTTTTTTCATTTTGGGCGAAAAATTAAGTTTCTCCAATCTTCTCAAAACTCTGGATTATGATAGAGGGCTGTGAGACTTTGACCTGAGTGCAAAAATGGAGGCTCTAGACCCTTCCAGAGCTGAGATATCGAAATTCAAAATTTCGACCCGAAAAAAAAACGACAGTGTTACCCCTTTCGTTTTTTTTTCATTTTTGGGCGAAAAATTAAGTTTCTCCAATCTTCTCAAAACTCTGGATTATGATAGAGGGCTGTGAGACTTTGACCTGAGTGCAAAAATGGAGGCTCTAGACCCTTCCAGAGCTGAGATATCGAAATTCAAAATTTCGACCCGAAAAAAAAACGACAGTGTTACCCCTTTCGTTTTTTTTCATTTTTGGGCGAAAAATTAAGTTTCTCCAATCTTCTCAAAACTCTGGATTATGATAGAGGGCTGTGAGACTTTGACCTGAGTGCAAAAATGGAGGCTCTAGACCCTTCCAGAGCTGAGATATCGAAATTCAAAATTTCGACCCGAAAAAAAAACGACAGTGTTACCCCTTTCGTTTTTTTTTCATTTTTGGGCGAAAAATTAAGTTTCTCCAATCTTCTCAAAACTCTGGATTATGATAGAGGGCTGTGAGACTTTGACCTGAGTGCAAAAATGGAGGCTCTAGACCCTTCCAGAGCTGAGATATCGAAATTCAAAATTTCGACCCGAAAAAAAAACGACAGTGTTACCCCTTTCGTTTTTTTTCATTTTTGGGCGAAAAATTAAGTTTCTCCAATCTTCTCAAAACTCTGGATTATGATAGAGGGCTGTGAGACTTTGACCTGAGTGCAAAAATGGAGGCTCTAGACCCTTCCAGAGCTGAGATATCGAAATTCAAAATTTCGACCCGAAAAAAAAACGACAGTGTTACCCCTTTCGTTTTTTTTCATTTTTGGGCGAAAAATTAAGTTTCTCCAATCTTCTCAAAACTCTGGATTATGATAGAGGGCTGTGAGACTTTGACCTGAGTGCAAAAATGGAGGCTCTAGACCCTTCCAGAGCTGAGATATCGAAATTCAAAATTTCGACCCGAAAAAAAAACGACAGTGTTACCCCTTTCGTTTTTTTTCATTTTTGGGCGAAAAATTAAGTTTCTCCAATCTTCTCAAAACTCTGGATTATGATAGAGGGCTGTGAGACTTTGACCTGAGTGCAAAAATGGAGGCTCTAGACCCTTCCAGAGCTGAGATATCGAAATTCAAAATTTCGACCCGAAAAAAAAACGACAGTGTTACCCCTTTCGTTTTTTTTCATTTTTGGGCGAAAAATTAAGTTTCTCCAATCTTCTCAAAACTCTGGATTATGATAGAGGGCTGTGAGACTTTGACCTGAGTGCAAAAATGGAGGCTCTAGACCCTTCCAGAGCTGAGATATCGAAATTCAAAATTTCGACCCGAAAAAAAAACGACAGTGTTACCCCTTTCGTTTTTTTTCATTTTTGGGCGAAAAATTAAGTTTCTCCAATCTTCTCAAAACTCTGGATTATGATAGAGGGCTGTGAGACTTTGACCTGAGTGCAAAAATGGAGGCTCTAGACCCTTCCAGAGCTGAGATATCGAAATTCAAAATTTCGACCCGAAAAAAAAACGACAGTGTTACCCCTTTCGTTTTTTTTCATTTTGGGCGAAAAATTAAGTTTCTCCAATCTTCTCAAAACTCTGGATTATGATAGAGGGCTGTGAGACTTTGACCTGAGTGCAAAAATGGAGGCTCTAGACCCTTCCAGAGCTGAGATATCGAAATTCAAAATTTCGACCCG